>ONZH01019825.1:0-399652 GCA_900303285.1 Rhinella marina | reverse complement strand
CCTCTGCTAGTCAACCCCCTGTCCAGGACCCCGGCACGAGCGCCTCCCGCCGGAAACCAAACCTTCGCCTCCACGATCCTCCACAGTCTCCACCAATGTGTCCCAGCGCAGCGTTCAGCTGTCTTTACAGCAGACGCTGGAGCGCAAGAGGAAATACAGTTCCACCCACCCACATGCCCAAGCCCTCAACGTCCACAACTCCAAATTGCTTAGCCTGGAGATGCTGCCCTATTAGGCTGGTAGAGACCGAGGCCTTTCGCAATCTCATGGCGGTGGCTGCCCCTCAGTATTCGGTCCCCAGCCGCCACTATTTTTCCCGATGTGCCGTCCCAGCCCTACACCAACAAGTGTCACAGAACATCATCCGTGCCCTGACCAGCACTGTTTCTGAGAAGGTCCACCTAACCACGGACACGTGGACAAGTGCTGCCGGCAGGGACACTATATCTCACTGACGGCACATTGGGTTAACTTGGTGGAGGCTGGGACCGAGAATGACCCTGGGGCCGCTCATGTACTGCCCACACCGAGGATTGCGCGGGCCTACCTCGGTCACGGTCTCTCAGATGTACTATGCCTCCTCCTCCGACCCCTCTCCACCGAATTACCATCCGTGGCACGGCGCCTTCAGTCGGTAGCTCTAGGCGCAGCAGCAGTGCCGTGGGTAAGCGCCAGCAGGCGGTGCTCAAACTGCTGAGCTTAGGTGACAAAAGGCACACCGCCCAAGAGCTGTTACAGGGCATCACGACGCAGACTGATGTGTGGCTGGCACCGCTGAACCTCAAGCCAGGCATGGTTGTGTGTGACAACGGGCGTAACCTGGTGGCGGCTCTGCAACTCGGCAGACTGACACATGTGCCATGCCTGGCCCACGTGTTCAATCTCATAGTTCAGCGGTTCCCTCAAGACACACCCCAATCTGTCTGATTTGCTCACCAAGGTGCGCCGCATCTGTGAGTATTTCCGCAAGTCGACCACAGATGCTGCCACTCTCAGGGCAGCGCAGCGCCGCCTACAACTGCCCGCTCACCGACTGTTGTGCGACATGCCCACGAGATGGAATTCCACATTAAACATGTTATCCAGAGTTTACCAGCAGCGCAGAGCGATTGTAGACTGCCAGATGTCAACTTCCACCAGAACTGGTAGTCAGGGTCTCTCAGATTCCTCAAGTCTACAATGAGGAGTGGACGTGGATGTCTGATATCTGCCAGGTGTTGAGCAACTTTGAGGAGTCAACACAGATGGTCAGCGGCGATGCCGCCATTATCAGCCTCACCATCCCGCTGCTTTGCCTGTTGAAAAACTCACTGCTCAGCATCAAGTCGGATGCTTTGCGCTTGTCACAAGAGACGGTGGAGGAAGATATGTCGCTTGATAGCCAGAGCACCCTCGCGTCTGTTTCTCAGCGCGTATTGGAGGAGGGGGATGAGGATGAGGAGGAAGAGGAGGAGAATGTCGGCGAGACAGTAGAGGGTACCAGTGCCTCAGTCCTTAACTCTGAGCGTGTATGGGCTGAAGAGGAGGACTTGCAGGAGGAGGAGGAGGAAATGGAGAGTCAGGCCAGTGAGGAGAGGGAATTCTTGCGTGTTGGGACTCTGGCTCACATGGCAGACTTCATGTTAGGCTGCCTATCCCGTGACCCTCGCATTAGAAGAATTTTTCAAACACCGATTACTGGGTGTTCACTCTCCTGGACCCACGGTACAAGCAGAACCTTTCCACTCTCATCCCTGCAGAGGAAAGGAGTATGAGAGTGAATAGATATCAACAGGCCCTGGTGCACAAGCTGAAACAATCCTTCCCATCTGACGCCGCTAGCGGCAGAGGGCATGGTTCTGTTGGCCAAGTAGCGGGGGAGAGGAGGCGAGCAGGCAGCTTGTCCAGCACTGGCAGGGGAACGCTCTCCAAGGCCTTTGCCACTTTTATGTCACCCCAGCAAGACACTGTCACCTGTCCCCAGTCTAGGCAGAGTAGGGGGGAGCTGTAGAGAAAGATGGTGAGGGAGTACCCAGCTGACCATACCAACGTCCGTAGCGATCACTCTGCTCCATACAACTACTGGGTTTCAAAGCTGGACATGTGGCCTGAACTGGCGCTGTACGCCTTGGAGGTGCTGGCCTGCCCTGCCGCTAGCGTGCTGTCAGAGCGGGTATTCAGTGCAGCTGGTGGCGTCATCACCGATAAGCATACACGCCTGTCAACTGACAGCGCTGACAGGCTGACGCTTATTAAAATGAACAAAGCCTGGATTTCACCTGAATTCAAATCTCCTCCGGGGGAAAGCAGCTAAAGATTAACATTACTTATGTATCTGATTCCTCTTCTCTACTCCTCCTACTCCTCCTCCTCCATGTCGTCTTTGCCTAACGCTGACTAAAAAAACGCCATTTTTTAGAGGTCCAAATGGCTCTCTTTTACCACAATTTTTCAGGAGGGCCCCCTACAGGCCCTCTCTTCAAACAATTTTTCCGGAGGTCCACCTACAGGCCCTCTCTCCAAACAATTTTTCCGGAGGTCCACCTATAGGCCCTCTCTCCAAACTATTTTTCCGGAGGTCCACCTACAGGCCCTCTCTCCAAACAATTTTTCCAGAGGTCCACCTACAGGCCCTCTCTCCAATCAATTTTTCCGGAGGTCCACCTACAGGCCCTCTCTCCAAACAATTTTTCCGGAGGTCCACCTATAGGCCCTCTCTCCAAACTATTTTTCCGGAGGTCCACCTACAGGCCCTCTCTCCAAACAATTTTTCCAGAGGTCCACCTACAGGCCCTCTCTCCAATCAATTTTTCCGGAGGTCCACCTACAGGCCCTCTCTCCAAACAATTTTTCCGGAGGTCCACCTACAGGCCCTTTCTCCAGTTCCAGTTTCCAGTTTTATTTGCGCAAACTGCGTAAATTTCTTTTTGGGATAGGTGTGAAAAATAATATTACCTGCGTAGCTATATTGCCCAACATTGGGTACGGTAGCAACAAGAAGAACAAACACATGCTTCCCACAGGGTTCCGCAAATTCCTGGTCCACAATGTCAAGGAGCTCGAGGTTCTGTTGATGAGCAACAAGTCCTTCTGTGCAGAAATCGCCCACAACGTCTCCTCAAAGAACCGAAAGACGATTGTGGAGAGACCATCAAAGTGACGAACCCCAACGCCAGACTGCGCAGCGAACAGAACGAATAAATATCTCTGTGGTTACTCAGAGAAGGGGTGACTACGGGGTTCCAGGGAGTACGTGACCACATGCAATCTCCATCCAAAAAGTCATACTGAGGCTCACCACCATGCTTTACACTGCAATCCTATTACCGAGGCTCACCACCATGCTTTACACTGCAATCTTATTGAAAGACAATCAGGGGTTAACCGCCAGGTTGCCAGGCAGCATTTTTAAGTGGGTCACCATTACCATGTCCCTGAAAATTGCCTTGGGGTCATCGCCAGACTATTTTTATGAAAGGCCATGGGGTTCTATACACACAGTGCTGACGGAGGCCCATCAGCCTTTCTAAACACAATTGAATCTGTCCCATCATGAGAAAGTCCCCACAAGGAGTCCACAATGTAACTTGCTTAACTTTCAACTACCTCACCCCCCAACACCTGTGTCTCGCCATTGTCCACCACCTCCTCAGACAACACTGGTAAATCCCCACTGTCAGCACACTGAGACTGCAAAAGGTCTTGCGAATTTGGGCAGAGAATGTTCTGGGGTAGCACATCAGAGAAGGGGTGACTATGGGGTTCCAGGGAGTACGTGACCACATGCAATCTCCATCTAAAAAGTCATGCCACACTTGATCGAGCTCATAATTGACAATTGTACCGGTTGATGCTAAATTTTTAAGTTGGGGTCCTGCGTCATCATTCTAACTACATCCGGCTGTTGTCACCACTACACACGCTAGCCCAGGGGGCACTCCTCTGGCTCTTCCAGCTCAACCTCCTTCCCCCCAGCCTGCCCCCCCACCTACAGGCCCTCTCTCCAAACAATTTACGTCTTTTTCCTATCTTTCTCTCTCTCCAAACTATTTTTCCGGATAGCTGCCATATACGGTATTAAACTGAGTAGTATACATAGAACACATACCACACTTGATCTATACCAGGGGTGCACAACCTGCGGCCCGGGGGCCACATGCGGCCCTTGATACCATTCTGTGTGGCCCCATCCATCTGGTAACAGACATGTATGTCCATGTTTTGTGGCTGCTCACATGCATTTTTCATGTATTTCTCCCATTAGATGGTACTCCTGGAACTGTAACTAGACATTAATAGTATACACTGTGTGTTCAATCTGCCATAAATACAGTATTTCAGTTGTTAATACCCCTTTAAATTTTATTTTTGGCCCTTGACGTTGGTTCAGTCGGACAATGTGGCCCCCACCCAGAAATCATTGTGCACCCCTGATCTATACTGAATGTCACTTTTAAAAATACGTCTTTTTCCTCTCTTTCTCTCTCTCCAAGCTATTTTTCCGGATAGGTGCCGTATACGGTATTAAACTCAGAAGAATACATACCGTACCGTTTGATGCTACAGTTTTTCCAAATCCATCTGGCTGTTGTCACCACCACACACGCTAGCCCAGGGGGCACTCCTCTGGCTCTTCCAGCTCAACCTCCTTCCCCCCAGCCTGCCCCCCACCTACAGGCCCTCTCTCCAAACAATTTACCCGGATAGGGGACGTATTAGATATTGTACTGATTTTTTTTTGGTTCTTCTTTTAATTGCCTCCTGACCTGTAATAGGCAGAGCATGGACACTTCCCCTTAGCTGCAGTAGAAAAGACACTCCCCTGGCCAGAGCAAGCTCTTTTTCCTTTTCCGTGTTCGAAAAATCCATGAAATATATGGTTCCAAGATAGGGGACGTATACGATTTTAAACTGAGAAGAATCTATACCACACATGCCCCACTAGGAGAATTTGGGGTAATGGTGGGATTAGGCAGCCTCAGAGGCATCCATGCATGCTGCCCCTGCTGTTTCCTGTCCATTTCCGTGGTGTTTCCATCATTTTCTGAGGTTTCCAGGTTTTCACCCAGCCTTCCCTAGGCAGAGCCTTGGTCCCCTGCAAAAAATGCTCGAGTCTCCCATTGACTTCAATGGGGTTCGTTATTCGAAACGAGCACCCGAGCATCGGGAAAAGTTCGACTCAAATAACGAGCACCCGAGCATTTTAGTGCTCGCTCATTTCTACTAACAACCATCTCTTATGTTTGCAATTCTTCAACTTAAAGTGTAAGTGTCATTTTTTTTTTTTTTTTGTAATGTGAAGGATCAGTTAACAGATCTTAAAGAAAAAAGCCACCCTTTCAATAGTTTTTTAATTACTTCGATATACATGAAGTTACAAAATCAACCCTTTCAGTGCAACAGCTCCCATGCAGACCTATGTGTTTCCATGGTTACAGAACACATACATGAGATTTCTTGATAACACAACATTCACACTCTTGAAAATAGTTCAATATAAACATTTATATTTCTCATTGCATTCCGATTGGTATTAAAGTTTAACTATCATTCTTTTTTTTTTGTAATTTATAGGGGCAGTGATACTGACCATTTTATTAATATACTTTCATTACTGAAATCGTACATTTCTATTAGAAAAATAGCTCTAAAGTGGCCCATTTTAAGCCTTATCAATGGCCCTCTGTCTTCTGTTTACATAACAGTGGAGACTTGCTCAATACTGACCATGTTATGTAAACAGAAGACAGTGGAGCGTTGCTAAGGCTCAAAATGGGTCACTTCTAATAGAAATGTATGATTTCAGTAATTAAAGTATATTATAAAAATGTTCAGTATCGCTGCCCCTACACATTACACAAATAAAAAAAAAGACTGACAACTGCACTTTAATACCAATTGCAAATTTGCCTCATTTTCTATTTTGGATGCAATGAGAAGCTGGAATGTTTATGTTGAACTATTTCCAAGAGTATATATAAGAGAAATCTCATGTATGTGTTCTGTAACCATGGAAACACATAGGTCTGCATGGGAGCTGTTGCTCTAAAGGGTTGCTTTTTAACCTCACGTATATCAAAGTAATTATAAAACGATTGAAAGGGTGGCTTTTCTCTTTAAGATCTGTTAATTTGTGCACATTCCTTCTTTTGGACACATTTATGCCAGTAGGGATAATTCTTTCTAAACGTTACTACGGCTAAAGGTTACTGGTATTTGCCGATTGGTGTCCTGTGGGACTGTATTAACGTCATGCGTTCTGTAGCTATGTGTTTGATGATGGGATAATTAAGTGGTTACTTGTTTATAATATATCAGCATTGAGGATTGCAGGGATAATTAGCGAGGATTTATCTATGTTATATGTACTAAAAATACATACCATTAGTCGTCCCTAAAGATAGTGGCTAAAAGGTAAATGCATTAAACAGATAATCAAAAGGATTAAACCAACCATGTAAATAGAGCGTTGGATGGATGATTTGGAAAATTATATTTAAAAAAATTGTGATGTATGAATTGGACATGTCAGCAAGAGCACACAGGTTTCCATAAGATCCCAAACATACAGCATCTCATCGGCCGATCCAAATCCCGCGCCTGCGCCGTGCGTCCTTCATTCGGCGCAGGCGCAGTGAGTGTAGCAGGCTCCCAGTTTGCTCACTGCGCCGAATGAAGGACGCACAGCGCAGGCGCGGGATTTGGATCGGACAGGACTGGCAGCAGATAGAGAGAGCTGCCTGGCCCTGTCAATCAACAAAAGAAGGCGTTTTTCAAGGTGGGCAAACGGCGCCTCTAGGAGCAGGTGTACTGCCCCCTGCTCCTAGGAGGATAATTTACATATTATAAAAGTTAATATTAATTAAAAAACGGGGCAAGTGACCATAAAATGAATTACATATTAAGCATCATGTGACATTTGCGCATTGGAAATGTCATCTTTTTTAATATGTTAATTTGTGGTGACAGAAACCCTTTAAGACAGCTTAGAGGCTAGCTAAGGCTAGAGAGAGGCAGCACATGAGAAAATGTGAAGTTGACTGGACAGCTCATCCTAGACCTTTACCTTTTAGTGGGTTTGGCTGGTTGTGATTAGAGATGAGC
This sequence comes from Rhinella marina, assembly GCA_900303285.1. Classification (NCBI taxonomy): domain Eukaryota; kingdom Metazoa; phylum Chordata; class Amphibia; order Anura; family Bufonidae; genus Rhinella; species Rhinella marina. Next base: position 392,569 of record ONZH01019825.1, on the reverse strand, counting down.
AAATCGATTCTAATAGAATCAGAATTTTTTTAAAAATTAGATTTGCATACAAATCCAATTTTTTGGTGATAGACAAGAGAAATAACATAGGAGACCTCAGGTTGTCATAGACACATTTTTAGGGTAGTTGGAGAACTTTCAATTCATGTAGAATTAATTTGAACCCAAATTGAATCATTTGAAGAATTCGGTCGAATCAAACCCAAATCGAATATTTGAGTAGTTTGTTCATCTCATATGTTGTGTATGTGTTTGACGCCAAGACAAAGTTATAACCTATGTGTTTTGGTGAATGAAGGCTCCTGGTGAGTGATGAAGCAAGGAAAACTTTGCAGAAAAAGGTCTGCAAGTGAGAGCAGCAGCTGAATGGAACATGCTGAGCAACCGACCGATACAGGAAAGTATACAAAAAACAAAGTTGGATGCTATCTGGAATAAAATTTCACCAAGGAAGTGCTGTCTCCTCCAACTTTGTTTTTTGTATGCTGATCGCTTTTGGAAGGGATTCACCACCCTCCCTGGAGACATGCACCCTCAACTACGTAGCCTGTGGTGTGCTGCCCTACCTACTTGTTCTCTGGATACAGGAAGGTGCCAGCCAATAAGGTTTGGGTGAATTGCTATGCGCCCTGTGCAGACAGAGACTGTCAAGAGAAATCATAGACACTGATTGAGGTGAGCAGTTACGATCGCTTATGATCTGTGGCATACATAGAGAAGCAAGTGCCCCATAGAGGGCATCAAATCAGGCCCCCACGCAGGACAAAAGGGTTTCCATCTGAATCCTTTTCAATGACCCTTGGGCTTTTTCCCAGTGTCTCATTGGCTAAAAGTTGTTCCTTTAGAGGGTAGAGTCCTGACCAAGTTTTCACCTCCAGTAGAAGAAGAGATAATCTCAACTAAGACTGGGCCCCCTTTTGCCCTGGGCCCCATAGCAGTCGCATGGTCTGCCGCTATGGTAGGTACACCACTGCTTATGACTATTACACCCCTCAATGCAAATAGTCTGACCATGTCAGATTTTTTGGGCATTGCTCATGATGTGACTTGCAACTTTATTTCCATATGGAATCACTTTAAGGAGTTTGTCACCAGGACATTAAATGAATGAATGAATTAAATGCACTGAGGGTGGGCCCAAACCATTTTGTGTACCCCTACTCCTTCTGCTTTCTCTGCTAATCCCTCCCTCTCCCTCTTAGTAGGGACAAGTTACCACAAAGCCCTCCTGGACCTGTGAACTGGCAGAAGAAGAAGGAGGAGCAAGGGTGCACAGAGTGACTTGAGTCCGCCCTCAATGCACTGTCCATTTGCATTTGGATTAAAAATCCTTTTTTTTTTTAGCAGATTGCTAAATGAAAGAAATCACTACATTTAGCAGAGCTAGCCCTACAAGGCTTTGTGCCTGGTTTATCTGTGAATTTCCTGGTGACAGATTCCCTTTAATTATTGGTAATCAATATCAATAGAATAGGTAATCACTAGGAATGAGCGAACCCAAACTGCAAAGTTCGGATTCGTACCGCACTTTGCGAATTTGGGTACTCGGACCAGACTTTTTTTAACTGAAGTTCGGGTTCGGTGTTCGGGTGATTTTATTATTTTCTACTATAACATGGCCAGCATGTAAACAATGAAGAGGAGGCAGTGCTGGTACGGCGTGCGCCTCCTCTTCAAACAGCTGATCGGCGGGGGTGCCAGATGTCAGACCCTCGCCGATCTGATATTGATGACCTATCCTGAGGATAGGTCATCAATAAATTTAACTTGGAGAACCACTTTAAGACAGAATGCAAAACAATATGGACATTTAGGGGTTAAAAAAAACAACAACTCACCTCATCCACTTGATTGTACTGCAGCAGCTTCTTCTATCTTCACTGAACAGGAGTTGCCAAAGAACCTGCGATGTCCGCTATGACGTCACCACACTCTCCCACGCACATCTCAAGCCCTTTGGCAGGTCCTGTTCAGTGAAAATAGAATAAGCTGCTGCAGCGCGATCAAGTGGATGAGGTGAGTTGTTGGGTTTTTTAACCCCTAAATTGCCAATTTCAGGTGCCAGGAGTTAGACCCCCACTGATCTGAAATTGATGACCTACCTTAAGGGTAGATCCTCAGTAAGTAAGTCCTGGAAAACCCCTGTAGCTTGCATTATGGTCACAGATTTCCCAATGCAGCTCTAGTCCTTAGTTTATATATTGTTTTTTTTTCTTCATTTCCTGGACATTAAATTTGCTCAGTGTTAAAGTGTTGACAGCGATAATCATAACTATCTTTCCATACTGTCTGCAATAACCATTATCCTCTAACAGAAGTGAGATGGATACAGCGAGACGTAGCCTTTAAGAACCCACAAGTAATAATCAATGATAGATTGCATTGTCCTCTGCCAACATTATTACTGCCTTGTCAAGTAAGTCTGTATTATTCCCACTTCAACCGTGATAAATGGACACATTATTTTGGCAAGAAGCTTTGGTTAAATTTGTATAATGCGATTATTTGGCTTGGAATGCAGTGTATGCAGAGGAGACTTGACGTACATTTTCATACAATACTGGAAGAAATCTCAGCAACTAACACAAATAACTGAATGTTAGGTTGGAGTAATTATTGGACAAGTGCAGGGATGTCCTCGGAAGAATGGGGATGCTGGACTGAAAGAGTGCCACTTGGTCATACTTAAAAGGATATTACAGTTGTTAGAAGTTATAACTATCAGATTGGCGGGGTCCTACCATTGGGACCCTCTACCTCCTACAGCCCCCAATAGAGCAGCTGATAGCGCATGCGTGCGGCCACTCCATTTATCTGTATGGGAATTCTGGAGATAGCCAGGAGCTGTTATCAGTCTCATAATCAGTGGGGGTCCCAGCGGTAGGACCGCCACCGATCTAATAGTTATCTCCTTTAAAGGGGTTGTCCTATTAAGATAACTTATCCCCTATCAACAGCTTACAGATGTAGTAGAGTTAACACACATGCTTTATGAGACATGTTATCTAAACTAAATGTGTTAAAGGGGTTTTCCCATGAGTAATGTAAAAAATGAAAATCAGACATCATATAGTAAATCTCTTTTTAACAAAGCTAAAAACAGCCCTGTACCTCACATGGATCCAGAGATCTCCCCATTCATTGCTCTGCAAGATTTATATCAAGCTGACAGCTCAGAGGGAGTGTATTTTTGCTGCAGCTCAGGGGGCGTGTCCATGCTCAACCTATCACAGCTCAGGAGGCAGTTGAAGGATGAAACTGATAATGTGCGGCCTTCCTAATAAGCTGGTCAAAGAAATAAGAAATTAAGTGGCACTATACAGAAACATTTTATTGAATAACTCAGTAGCCATAATTTTTTTTTAATCACATGCAATTATTACAAAAGCATTCAGATCCAGGTGCTGGTTTGAGAACTGTAGAATATTTTTCGTGGGACAACCCCTTTAATCAAACACCTTCAATTGCTTTTCAATGGCTTTTGTTTCAAGATGAGTTAAGAAATTTGACTTAAGAGTTTGTGTGTTAACCCTGTTACATCTGTAGGTCAGTGGTTAGCAATCTTTGTCATTTCAGCTGGTGTGAAATTACAATTCCCAGCATATACACTTGCTGATCTGTTTCATAACCCCAATAGAAGTGAATGGAGCATTCTGGGAGTATTAGTTTCAGACCTGATGGGGTGCTGGCAGTTTTTGGTCCCTGGTTTAAGGCATATGTGTCTGATCGTCAGGGAGCCGACCACTGAGGCTCCCACCAATCACGAGGACATGGTCCAGTGCCCCCTGTTTTAATTGGGCAGTAGACATGCATGCGTGTCTACCTCTTGATTCAGCTGCATGGGACTGCCGGACATAGCCAAGTAGAAGCGATCAACTATCTCCAGTGACCACATAGAGCAAAATGGAGAAGTAGCATGCATGTGTAAATGCTTCTCTATTAAAGAAAGGAAGTATGGACCTTCATTGCCATTACTGGTGTGGGCCCCAGCAGCCAGACTCTGACAATCAGACACTTATACTCTATCCTGTTGTTAGAAGTTATCCTCTATCTACAGGGTAGGGGATAACTGTTAGATTGATGATAGTCCTACCACTGGGTCCGCAATGACTAGGAGAATGGGGGCATCGTCACCCTCGGAGCCGCCATATTTCCAAAACCCACACGGAGTTGAATGGAGAAGCAGTTCCAATACCCAACCTGCAGCTCCTTTCATTTTTGGGGGGCTCCAAGGGGTACGATCCGGGCTACCAACCAACCAGAATAATAGACTGGTAAATTGTCAGCCAGTTTTTGCAAGAACGCTCGTTAGCAATCATCTGGCAGTCTAATATCCTGTGATCTTCCACTGATTGCCCAATGAAATAGCTTGTTTATTGGGCAATCAAAATCTTTCAGCATGCTTAAAAATTGTGGTTTGCTGCCGGCAGATAGTGCTGTTTAATCACAATCTGCTGCCAACAAACATCTAGACAGCATTGGACAAATTCTTAGCACCTGTAGATGTGTGGTAGCAAATAATGTTCAAGAACGTCCACTAACTTTAACTTTTAATGGTTACTTATTGCAGTCTTAGTCTAAGCATTAAAGTCATGTCTTGTTTTCTAGGAATGAGCGAATCTACTTCGGATGAAACATCCGAAGCCGATACACATAGAGCTTCATTTCAATACTGTATGGAACAAGTGTTAGAATGTATTGGCTCCTATGAGCCAAAGTTTTTACTTAAGAAGTCTCGCAAGACTCGCGTAATAATTTAATAAATTAATTTGTACTGCAAAAAACAATTTCTCGAACTCGGGTTCAGTTCCAAGTGGTACTTGGAACCGAACCCGAGTTTGGGAAATGTTTTTTTACACTACAAATTAATTTATTAAATTATGACGCAAAGTAATAACTTTGGCTCATCAGAGCCAATACATTCTAATATTGTAGCGCTCACTCCGTATAGTATTGAAATAAAAAATTTTAGACTATGTTACCACTGTAGCATTATGCATAAAGCAATCTTTAGTTTCTTCACATACCACTGTTTACAATATGAGGATCTTCTCAAGATGGCTCCTCTGCCAGTTCTCTGAGGCCAAAACTGCCTTCACTCACTTCACATACACACTTGCTGTAGTCAGCATCTTCCTGCCAGCCAATCAGATTGGATTACTGAGAGACACGCCTCCTCACTCTGAAGCCTAATGCAGGCCTGCAGTGTGAAGGACCGCCCCTCTGTCTTCCTGTCTTCTTAGATGAGCCATAGCAACAGTCTTTTAAGGGACCAGTGGAAAGGGACAGGGGACATTAATGAAAGCTGTTATTATAAGGTAGTTAAAGACCTTTTGTCAATCTTTGACAGACTATCTCAGGTACACATGCCTAGCTCTAATGAACTAGCAAATGAAAAAAATATGTCAGTTACACTTTAATGTAAGAGTGTTTAGTCATTTTTCTGTTCTTGCTACTTTTTTTTGGAAGTGGTCTACAGATAATAAAAAAAGGTCTGGTTCTTTTGTGAATATGAGTAAATAAAGCCATATTTTGCGCTCTGCTTCTATATGTTGTCTATAGTCGATTCTGGTATTTTCTTGCTTTGAACAACCTAATTTAAAATCTCTTTGTTTAAACTCTTTTTACTAAACAAAATCCTGGAAGAAAACTCATTTTCATTCTTTTTACCCTGCGTGAATCCGAGATGAAGGGAAACAAAGAGAGAAAAATAGAGCTGTGATGTAGAAAACAGAGCTGAATGATAATGAATATAGGTACTATGGAAACAATGTCTCATAATTTCAATTTCTTTGGTGGTTAGAAGGGTTCATTGTAACTTCCCTGCAGATTTTAGAGATGCTCAATTTTACATTTCCAAGTGATCTATGATACTAAATGGGTCAAAGATACTGTAAATACAGATGTCCAAGGATATGGAAACCCTGAAAAATTGCCTAGATTGTTATCCCTTAAAGAGTTTGTACCAGAAAAAATATTTTAGAACCAGCACCTGGATCTGAATACTTTTGTAATTGCATGTAATAAAAAAAAAAATAAGTACAGTCACTGAGCTATTCAATAAAATGTATCTGTATAGCACCACCTGCTTTTCTTTATTTCTTGTCCACCTCACTGAAGTGGTCGTACGTGCTCAATTTAAATCATCAACTGAGACCAGCCATATCTTCTGTTATAAGGGAAAAAGCTGCAGCAGAAAGGACACACCACTGAGAAATGACACACTCCCTTAGCTCCAAGCCTGAAATAAATCTAGCTGACCAATTGGAGCAATAGATGAAGAGAGCTCTGAATCCATATGAGGTACAGGTCTGGTTCTCTGGTTAGAAAGATGTACTATATGATGTCTGATTTTCATTTTTTTCATTAGGTATAACCCCTTTAAATACGGGTCTACCTGTCAATGTCATGTGTATAAATGTCTATTCAAGGTCAAGAGTGTTATTTCTCTTGAGGATCACGTGTGGTCTCCCAATCTTCTTTTCAAATTATAAGTGTCTGTGATTACATCATCATGCTGCCTCTTTATTACATACTGTAGATAATATACAATAGGTATGAATTATACCAGCAACTAGTTTTATAAACTACTTAGTGCATAGCTCATACAGGTATCTATTTACACTGACAAGCAAAATAGTAAAAATGTTTTGAACGTTTGACTTTCAACCTCCATATCTCATCATTCACTACAGGTTCGAACGTGAGACTACCATCCTTTTATAGACAATCATCTTGTCTATCTCATACATAAATTCGACTTGTAACAATTTAGCTTATGATTAGTTATGCAGATTCTTGTCAGATTCTTGTCATGTAGCTGCATTGCTAATGTTTTGCTCCTAAAAATCTAAATTTTAATTTGTATTAGTATTTTGTAAATCCACCTTTGGCTTTCAGCAATGTATGAATCCTTCTGGGCATGTTCTCTATCAGATTAATGCAAAATAACCGTGGAGCCCCAGTTATGGGTCTACAACACAGTGAAAGCCAAATATCCCTCAAAGGAAGGAAAACCAAGCAAAGGGGTGTCCCCATTACTGAGATCACCAAATCCACCATATTAAGTGGCCCCTATGTCAAGATCCCACTCTTTTACAAGCTTTAAGGATGTGACGGGGAAGACCTAAGCCAGTTATCCATCCACAGACAGCTGTTTCAGGGTATTGCCCCTCATCAGTGTGGAGTAGGATTCTGGCTAACTGGGAGCAATGCCTTGGAGACTACTCAGATTCAAGCAGGTCTTGACCAAAATCTGTTCCCAGGTCTCTTCTACACATTTGCAATGTTGGTACAAACTGGGCGACTCACTCGGGTTCGAATACAGCTTTTTCTTCAACTGTACCCACAATTGCAGCCAGAGAAAGCCCTTCTGTAGTGAATCAATTAGAGCATCGCACATTACACTTATCAATGGGTACCTTTATCTAGACTTATCAAAAGAGCAATTCATACTGCTTTCATACTGTTAGCCAACTTGCAGAAAACTTCCTCCCATCATAGCCACAGTAAACTGGAAAAGGATTGCCGATCTATATAGAAGGTCTCATAATTTGTGTTGCTACAGAACGACTTTTGGCTTTGTCAATGGCATGGTACTGCCAAAATGAAAAAAAAAAATGCAGCATTGTAAAATAAAAATAGTTTTCTGTAAATATTGGGTCTAGAAAAAAATACCTCTAAATATCAATAAATACCCATAAAAAACATAACACATGCAACGGCACATTGTGTTTTTAAACACTGTGGGGGGGGGGATTTATCAAACTGTTACAAAGAAAAACTGGCTTAGTTGCCCAAAGCAACAAATCAAATTCCACCTTTCATTTTCCAAAGGAGCTCTGCAAAATGAAAGTTGAAATCAGATTGGTTGCTATGGGCAACTAAACAACTTTTTCCTTTACACCAGTTTTGCTAAATCTACCCTCTGTTTGTTAATGCATTTACCCATAGCTATATATGTCAATGTCCCTCTGACATTACTTACTATTGCTGTCATTGCGTTAAAGAGTTTAAAAGGGGCAGGGAGAGAGAGGAAAATTTAAAAAAATAAAAACGAAAGACAAAAAAGATGAGAGAGAAAAAAAATCTGAGTTCTAGGAGACCTCAGGAGGTCATATACCATTTTTTGAACCAATTGGGATACTTTTGATTTGAGCAGAATAGATTCAGACCTGAATTCAGTCGTTTTTACTTATTCAGTCGAATCGAACCCAAAACAAATTTCAATAAATTTCATCTCTAAATTGTATCTAAATGTTTTTTGTAAAACTGTACATTTCAGTTAAAGATTAAATTCACTAAGTTCCCAAATGCAACCAGTACAGTGTGTAGGATTCAGTGGTGGTTCGGATGAAAATACTGTAAATCCAATCATCCAGTCATTTGACCACTAGTGCATAGCAGGATACTATCGATTTGACCATAGGCAATAACTGTGTGCAATCTGTAGTACCCCAGAGCAGGCACTGCCATTCCTTCACCCTGCTACTGTCTTTAATGGGTAGAAAATTATGCAATCTGTGTATTTGATTCTAGGTCCTTTGATATTGTGCCTTAATAACATTGTTATGCAACTGGTATTTCATGTAATGTGCCTGGTTGCCCAGCAGATGGCCATGTATCTGGCAGAAGGAGATCTTTAGATAGAATTGAACTTATCATTCCATTCTCCCCTTTTTTGGGCAGAAGTGGACTAGTCTTGCTTCCTCCCAAGGGAGAGGTTTTAGTTAGCCAATAATTGAGAATTCGAGGTAGAGCAGAAGGAGTCTTTCAAGGGAAGTAGTTCATAGATCACCTTGACTCCTTACAGTTTACATGCAGAGTATTATTTTATGAGGGGGTCAACAGCCACAGGCACCCCGCTCAAAGGTACAAGAACTGTCATAGAGTACAGCTACCAGACTGAAGCCACAGTCTAGCACAGCAGAGAATGATAAAGCCTGATAAATTTAGCCTGCCAGTTTACCCTAAAATCTGTTGGAGCCAATAGAAATACCAAATATTGCCTGGATGCAAGTTTATTCAAGTAAAGTTGTTGAAATTTTACCAAGTCTGGACTCTTACTATACCAACAATCACTCTCTCCTTTATTGCTACGGAGCCTAACCCTGGGGAGCAACAGTATCCAGGTCGGAGCACTATGGGGAAAATGTGGATGACCTGCAATACATGTTTTAACCACGAGATTGTAAAGGTGCTATTTTTGGAATTAATGTATGATAAAAAATAAATAGATAAAACAGAACCCTTTTGTTCTAGAAAACTCCTTTAAAAAAAGAAACATTGGATTTTAACATGACTAGAATGGTAAATCAGAAAATATAGTAAAAGGTAATAAATCACAGAAGGTACTGTATATCGAATCACTGACTTCTAACAGATATTTTGCACGAGCAAATTTTTGTAGTTAAGGCATTAGTTCAAAAGAGTCAGAATTTTTATTTATTTTACTGTGTTTGCAACTATTGTTCCTATTTTACCAGAGGACTTCAGATAACAAGAGAGGTCTTGAGCTTTAGTGAAATCAAGTATTTGAAGTCGCCTTTTGCTCTTTGTGCTTCTATGTATTGTCTAAAGTTGATTCAGGTATTTTCTTGCATTGAATAACAGAATTAAACATCTATTTGCTGAAAATCTTTTTACTAAGCAAAAACCCGGAAGAAAAATGACTTTCATTCTGTTTTACTCTGCTTTAATAAGAGATGAATGACTAAAGGAAAGTAAGAGAGACAAAGGGAGTAGCGATATAGAAAATAGAGCTGAATTATTATGATGAATTAACCACACAGCAAGCACGGCACTTTCTTATCAGATTCGAGGCAAGAAAATGAAGTAGCACTTCAATAAAATTAAAGAGTAAGAAAACATTTTCGGAGAAAAAAAAACTGTCTTTTCAAAAACTCAGCTGTGATTTCAAGGCTAGAAATAAAGGAATATCAGTTAATTCTCAATGATGAAAATAATTCAGAGGTGTTTCTTGATCTCCTGGTCCCCAATGCAATATCTGCAACAATGCTCCCCACCTACTGTGTGTCATTGGTAATACTAGTGTCTTCTTATGTGGCACAGCGGCCTCAGACAGCATGGCCAAGATGTGACTACTCCTTCCTATAGATCTTCTTTAGATCTAGATCTTCCTTACTCAGTCTGAAGAAGCTAATAAGCATACATAGCTAGCTAAAAATTATTTGGATATTTTTGAAAGGTTGAACATTCAAAAACTAAAAAGAGGTTTTCAAGGTTTTGCAAACTTTGGACAGTCCATTTTTAATTACAATGACTCCTAAACAATAATCTGATCATAACAAGTGTTCAATTTGCCTATAGCACCTCCTTAGGGGAAACAAAATATTGCAGCATTGCACAGAAAGTTCCCATTTAAATCAATGCGTTGTCTGGCTGGAGGGTCCTCCAGAGTAGGAGATCCATGCTAGTAGATTAACAGGAGCATAGCTTTCTTAAATTATGATCCAGGAGTTTTAAGTTACACGAGGGTCCTTAAAAGAAGGATAATCTCTATTATCTCTGAATTCGCTATTAGGGTACTTAAAAGTGTTCTTTCTAAACAAATCAAACCTCTTAAAGTCAGTTGTCATGTCTATCTACAAAAGTTTTCATTCACCCTGGTGATGTTTTTTTTTTTAGTGGCACTAATTCAAAATTAACTACATTTTCTTTATGGCATGTAATAAGGCCAACAAGAGATGGAACTGCTGGGTCTCTAATGAATTTGATTTAGAACTTAACCAGAGAGCAGATTCTATATCCGGCCTTCAGTCTTCAGGTAGGAACTTTTCCACAAGGAAACCCTAGGTCCCTAGCTTGGGAGTTGTCTCTGCTGGCAATACCTGATGCATAGATCCATAGTCTGAAGTCACCAGGTTGGGGGTATCAAAGCAGTGAAGCAGGAATCAAAGTAAGAAGGTGTATGGGTCAATGAAGACAAAGTTCTGTCATACTTAATACACAGGCAGAGGTCAGGACGGACAACAGATATGGTCAAAAAGACAAGCCCGATGGATAGCAAATGCAACATAAACAAATACACATTTACAGACACAAGTACCAAAAGGGCCTTATTGCTCAGGCTTAATGTGGGGGAAAGCCCCTTAAAGAAGTTTTCTTGTACTTAGATATTGATGCTGTATCTTCAGACCTGACACTCCAGTCCCCAACGATCAGCTGCATCGGAAACTATACAGTGAACAGTCAACTAAATAAAAGGCTCCATCTACTGTGTAGTTTCAAACACTAGCGTACCTCAGCTCAGCTCCCATTCATTTGCATGGAAGCGGAGCTGCAGTACCCCTAGCACATTCGCTACACAGTAGATGAAATCTAGTTTTTGCTGAGGGCTGCCTGACACAGCTGATCAGTAGGGGTTTGGGATTCTGGGCCTCCATCAATTTGAGGTTGATGGCCAACCGTGAGGATAGGCCATCAATATCTAAGTGGAAAACTCCTTTAAGAAGCTTGGTCTGGTGAATTCATTAGTGGCGAACTCTCCCCATCCACTTGCTATTGGTAGATATCTCTCTATGACTTTGCATAGAGACATCATAGGGATTCATAGGGACTCTGTGTGGCACCCTGCAGGTCTTAATGTACACCAATCTGCCTTGTGCATGGAGACTAAATGACAGATATATCTTTATATTCGATGATAGGTCATACACAGTTGTTCCTCAAACATATGATGGAATATGCATTGAAGACAGAAATACTTTATCTCTAATGGAGGTTCATGGAACACTTTATACCACATAAGTATATTGATGAAAGAGATTTGGAAGTAATGAAAAGTCTTAGATTAACAATAGTACGTACTTTATGGAAAGTTTTGAGCTTTTTCATGAGGGACGGCAAGATTCTTTGTTCAATACATCCATATTTAATACCGCTAATCATTGTAATATTAACAATTATTTCAAGTACAGAAAAATGTCCTCAAGCATTTCAAACTTGACATTTTTCTGCTGTTAATTGTCAGATTCTTTGGAGAGTTAATTTCAGGCACATAAAACACTGACTTCTCCAGTCTATAAAAGATGAGAACTGTCGGCAGTAGGACAGATCAGCCGCCATATGAAGTCACTTTACTGTAAAATGAGTATTTTTTCATATGTGAAGTGCAATAGGTTTTTAGTTTTATTGTGTTTTATAAGTCGATTTTCTTGGGGTACAGAAATATGAAATATTCATAATAGACTATTAAAGCTTATTACAATGGCATATAGCTGGAATGATTTATGCATTCAACCTTCAAGTAATTACATCATTTAGTTAGGGCTTAAAGTGAATGTCTACTATTAACACTGTTATAATTATTTTTTTGTGATGATGAATGTCTTAATATATCTATACTATACTTAGCTATATTTAGTTCCCTGCATATACAGAAAGTAAGAGGGGTATTCTTGTGAGAAATATGATTTCCATATTCCAAGTGTAAAATCGAAAACTATACAAATATATATGATGAATCGGATGGTATTTCGCTTAAAACATGTATTATGGTTAATACCAGATGGGCCATGCACCTGGTTAGGAGGATCATGGCACAATATGCAAATTATTGCTGTTGTGGCCTGAGATCTCTTGAAAATGCCCCTTCTGTATGAGAATTATATAAAGGGACCAATAATTGACCACTATATACATTTTACCTAATAATTAAAGTTATACTTACCTTTAACTCTTGCATCCTGAAATTATATATGAAGAGAACATCTGATGCAGCAGGTGACCAGCTGTTAAAAGAGGAGAGAAAAATGGTCATGGGGCATTCCTCGAGTGACACAAGAAGAATTACTTTAATACTGAAGCACAGTAATTTTATATATAAACTATGAGATTAACTACAAATGTGCCAGCAATTCAACAAGATGCAGACAGTGATATATTAGACTACCCTTTAATACTGAGGCACAGTAATTATATGTATAAACTAACAAATTAGGTGAATGTGGCAGCAGTTAAACAAGATGCACATGGCAATTACACTCAATATGTACAGTCTCCCTATGTTCTCCCTGCATCATCTAAAAACTCTCCCACAATCTCCCTACACTGTCCCTGCACTCTTCCTATCCAATATTCTACAATTAAAAGCTTTCTGCAACACTGTTCGAAGCACATAAGCACTTGTCACATCTTTCCCTGTGCTCAGCTCACAGTGAAATGGCGGAGACCACTTGGCATGAGGCTTTTTATAGGGCTGTGACATCACAGGGGATGGCTATCTGCTGATTGGCTAGCTGCATGGCATTATGGGTCATACTGCGATCCCAGGCATCTTACTTTCACTTTGTAACATGTGTAGCAGCCATTTTAGAAATAATATGATTTGATAACACAAAGCGAGAGGAAATTTGGCTTTCCAGCAAATCTTACTTTTCCTAAACTTCGGATCCAATTCCGCTTTGGATGCTTTGATTTGTTAAACACTATTCTTAACTGTTCATCTAGGGATACCTCAAGCCAAAAGGGAACATAGGAAGGTCTTATCTTTAAGTGTTTTGTTGAGTTTTACATTTAGGCAATCTCTTCTCCAAATGATGACCACCTGGAGGTCAGTTGATTGCCATAGTTCTCCCATGGGAAGTTGCATGCGGGTACGCATTTTCCTGCACTGGAGGCTGGAGGAAAAGTTAAAACAAGGCAACTACCAATGTATTGTGATTGTCCATGTTTCCTCCTTTGCTGGCTTGAATCATTTTTCCATTGCCTTTTACACTGCTTGTTTTCCAGGGCACGGCCACCGTTGCAATCCAGCACTCTATAGGAAAAAGCACCAACCTCTCTGATCATTGCTTTCTGCATCAGTGGTCATAACCCCTGGAGACAAACAGTGTATGATGAGATGGAAAAATAAACCAAGCCAGCAAAGGAGGCAATATGGGCAATCACAATATGTTAGTGCTAGGCTGGTGACCCGTGTCCACCCTAGTCTTGCAGTCCCTGGAAGGCACGGGCATCACTCTACTCCCTACTCCCTGCATGTATTGTCACTAGTGCTCAGTAAACTTTCTTCCAGTACTGCAGGAGATAATCCTTGCATTTTTGTTGCCTGTTCTGCTGATGACTAAAGTATTGATCAGCCTCCCTTTTTATCTGGGCTGTGGTTCCACCCTCTTGCCAAAGTTTTGAGTTTTTTTGTGTTTAGTAACCAGTGAAGGTGTGATCTCTTGTCTGACTACCCATGTACCGTATCTTGCCTGTTTACCAATTCTGCTCCTTGCCATCTGCCCAACCGTAGAACTGCTGCCTGGACAATGCACCTACTCAGCCTACCCTGGGTGTGGACTGTGTGCAGACCACTCTTCTTGCCTAAGACCTTGGTTCTTTGCAGCAGTGTCTCTGACCCTTATGGGTCAGATGTCAACTACACTAGGACTAGCCCAGGAGTTACGCCACTTTCACACTAGCAGCAGCACAGATCCGGCGGGTGAAGGGTCCAGGAACCGCGCTCCGGCCCCACACGTGTCAAACACTGGGGGAGGGGGTTACTACCCAGCAGCTCCAGTAGTATACTGTGATAGGCCGCCGCTAACCCTCCCGGGCTCTCTGTGGCTCCAGCTCCTCCCCGCATCGTCGAAGCAGCTTCCTGAGAGGAGTGAATGCGGGGCCTGTGTCAGCAGCCAATCACTGTGCAGCGCATCGCTGGATCGGATCCGTCATGAACTCCATTGAAAGTCAATGGAGGACGGATCCATTTACTAGTGTGTCACACCGAACAGATCCGTCCCCATTGACTTGCATTGGGGGTAATGACGGATCCGTCTCAGTGCGGATCCCCAGTACGGAGAGCAAACCGCAGCATGTTGCGGTTTGCTCTCCGGTCTGTATACTGAAGAGAACTGAACGGAATACTTTTTGGAGCACTCCGTTGTCTACAGTTCAGTTTTGTCCCCATTGACAATGACGGAGCTCAATATCGGAATATATAAACGCTAGTGTGAAAGTACACTTAGCAGTCTGGTTGGTTCCCTGCGGCGAAGTCCATATCATTATACAGGGGCTGAATACCAAGGAACTGTCAGGACAACGCCCTTAGGTTTAGCCCAAAGTCAAACTGGTTAGTTGGCCCGCTGGGTTCACACCCACTCTCTGTTACAATCAGTAACAATCAGTGCTTTGTATTAACTTTGTCAACATGATAAATGGTATTTGCTGAAGTGAGACAACCATTTAATTGAATTAGACTGTTGTCATTTTTGCACATAGAACTGTCATCAACGGTTGTTGTGAGATAGAATCCAAAAACTTTATTTTAAAACTCACCTAAATGCCATCTCTAATACAGAATATTACTCATTCTCCTCTGAGGCATTGTAAATTTTTATTGCAATCATTCCCGTGGTACAAAGAATATGCCAAGCTCCCTGGAGACACTGCAAGAGCAAATTATTCATGTATTAGATGATGCCATCAATGATTTAAATTAATGCATGTTACTGATTTCATTAAATACAAAATGGCTAGTTTTAATGAGTGTAGATGTGTACCACATGCAGTAAACATTTGTAATACAAACAAATAGAGTCTCTTAATTACATTCCATGAGATACACATATAACCATTTTGTCATTGAGGATTGATGTCAAATTTACATGTCTCCAATTTCCCAATCCTTTTTATTTTTTTAATGCATTTTAGATTAACATTTTTAACAACTTGCATTCTGTGTTTGTTTAATATATATTTTTGTGTTTGCATTTTCAATGTTTTATAGTTCAAATTCTAGTTGGACATTAAAAATGCATTATTTTGTGTGATATAACGGTCTGTGTTGTTTCCGAGATATCAATGAAAGAATAGTTAAAGAATTATATATTTCCATCCAAACCATGGATGAATATCTACTAGACTTGAAAGTTGCTTAAAATTTGATTTCATTCTATTTGGCCAAATTGCCCATCCGATTCGATTTGGGTCAGAATTGGAGATGATTCTCCTGAATAGAATGACAAAAAAATTCAGATCATTTAGAATCAGAATTTTTGAAAAAAATTGGGTTAAATTTCCAAATTTTAAAATTGATTCACTTATGTTGCTCTTTTCTCCTTATGTGTAAGTGGGGTGAAGGCTAACAGACTGCTAAATGCCTTCCTAGCAACTCACTGACTCTGGAGTAATTTCAAATTCAACTTTTATTGCAAGGATAAGGTGAAACTGAGAAATAGAAAGAACACATGCTTATTATCGTCGATCAGCATATGGTAATAGGCTATAACATATTGCAGCACAAAGCTATGCAAACATAAACATGTGCATGAAATGCAGGTTACATTCAGTACATACATATACATCCTGCAATGCTAATAGTCTAAACATACCAGCGATGCCACATTACATCTGGGTGAGGAGGATGATCATAGATGATACTTTGTCCTTCAATTGATCTTGGAAAAGATGGCTGCTATGAGCTGAGCTGATTATGGCGCCAGGGTAATAGTAATAAATACAGTTGCTCTCATAGGACATACCAAGGAAATAAATCATGGCTAGCTAGAAACTGCTTACACAATTTGTCATGAGATGGAACTAAAATAACATGAATACTAGCACACATGCAGATAACTGCTACAGGCATGACACAATTTACTATATAATGTCGTTATTTATTAATATATAATGTAATTTCTAGGTGCAATACTCTTTGCCATTTTTTAAAAATATACCATAAGAGCCCGATAGGATCCCATTACCCATTAGAGTGGCCATTAGCGAATGTTTTTCCCACAAGTGAAAAACTCAGTGCTTGTGTGTGAAGAGGAAGTAGTGCTTTCATGGAGTGGCGTCTACTCTTCAAAAAGTGGACATGAGGGGGTGCAGGGTGTCAGACCCCTGCCTCCTAAGGACATCTCAGGCAAGAATGTCATTAGAAAATTGATGTCAATAGCTGTAAGATGACACTGGCTGTTTATGGTTTATTTTTGTGCTGACAGTTTACCTTCAATGGTACAGTAGAAAAAATGGAAAGTATATTAATATGAGTGGTGTGAGATGACCACGCACATGATATTGCAGTACTCTAGCTTGGCTATTTCTGGAAGTCCCATAGTGGTGAATGGAGGGGTTGCCACACTTGGATCATGTTTGGTCCTTGTTAACTTTTGGGGCCCTGCTCTAGAGATAGTAATGGGTCTCAGAGGGGGGACCTGCACCTATTTGACATTTATGGCTTATCCTAGTCATAAACCATAAATATTCTAGATGGGAAACACACATCTTTTAATAAATATACTAATATTTAAACCTACCTTAATATTCTTATTTCACCTAATAGTGGTAGTATAGGTGATGGGTGTCTGAGCCTTAATCCCTCACCTTGCAGCAGTGTTTGTAAAGCTGTGTTTCGCTGATCACTCTGCTGTCTTGTTATACAGATGCTTTTTTTGAAGCCATATTTTGCTGGTCTCACTGGATTTCTAGTCTCACAGGAGAATCATATAGGATACCTAGGAGTAAGAGCTCTGATGTGTACTTCCTCTCCCATCTAAGACTACGCAGGAACTTACTCACTTGACAAGAAGCGGGGCCAACCTATTCTTATCAAGAGGGAAGGAATAGGTTGGTTAGCCCTGTTCTGGCTAACCTTTGCCAACTATACCTCTCCTTAGGCTGAGTTCACACTTCAGTTATTTGATCAGTTATTTCCATTAGTTTATTGTGAGCCAAAACCAGTAGTGAATCCTCCACAGAGATAAGGTAAAATGGAAAGATCTGCACCTTTTCTATGTTTTTGACCAGCACCTGATTTTGGCTCACAATCACTGATGGAAATAATTGACCAAATAACTGAAGTGGGAACTGAACTTTACTGGTACACACAACCAAAACAATGAAAAGTGCATAACATAACAGGTCTGGGGTTAGAGATGAGAAAATCGAATCCCATGAAGTAGAATTCGATCCGAATTTCAGGATAAATTCGCCTCGAAGACCAATTCCTTGTGTTTTGTGTGATTTAACCTGAAATAGTGTAAAAAAACAAACAAAAAAAATCATACTTACCTACTCCATTTGCTTGCGACGGGCCAGGAGCCGCCATCTTCATTGAAGCTCTAGGCCGAAATCCTGTGTGTGGTGACGTATGACATCACCATGCCGGCCGGCGTGATGTCAGTCACGCTGCGCGAGATTTCACGCCAGATCTTAAAGCAAGTGGAGGCGGTAAGTTTGATTTAATTTTTTAACATTAATTTTACACTGTTTTTACACTCAGATGCGATCATGTATGAATGCGGCATCTGAAGGGTACAATGATGGGAGTCGGTGCTATCAGAGCTCCCTGTAATTGCACCCACTACTTACAAAGAAATGTGCTTTGTGACGAAGTAATTCATCACAAATCTAACTTTTTTGTAAAATTTGGCGAATCAAATTTTCAATAATTCGATCATATCTAGTCTGGGGTACTACAGTAAAGCAATAGATGGTTTGATTATCTTGACGTTTAGTGGTAGGGGAATTATCCACGGAGATAATGAACACATACTTTTATTTATCCATCCAGCAATACATAGGAAGGTGGGCAATGTGTCAGTGCTCTCCCAAAACCTTGTTCATGGCTGGAAAGATCAGGAGTACGTGTGTACCGCTGCTCACACTGGCGCACACTGCAGGCTTTACCCTGTAAGTACTGTAAAAGTACTGATTGCTAGCCTAGAAGTGACAGCCCGCTAAAATCAGTGAGTCTGTCACTATGCTATGCTTCCCTAAGTGATGGCAGAGTAGTAGACGTGACAAGTTCCCTTTAAATGATTCGGCCATCATCTGTGCATGTGATAAATCTTATACATCTTTTTTTGCCTCTGTAGGAAATGTGAGTAAAATCGTGATATCGCAGCGTAAATATAGAGATATCACATTACTAGAACTGAAAGGTCATCAATCATACTACATTCGGCCCCTCTATTATTTTCCTATTGTGCATGCTAGCTCCTGGATGTGACTAGAATGCAGTGCATGGAGCTGTTAAACATGCAGGTCACACCTTTCTAGAAGAACATGCAGAGTCGCCATAATAAATTTTCATCTGAGCATCCTCTTACTTTGGTATATTGCTACATAGCGGAAGCAGCCAGGGAATTATTTCAGCCTTGGGAGCTATATATCGCTTCATATACTCAAAGCTGAGCCTAATTACATTTTAAATAACACTGAATGAGGTAACCGATAAGGGAATTCTGACCCGAACTACACGATTCAACTTATAAATCAAAAACACATTAAAGGGAATAGTGTACCAAAAACATTGCAGATTCTAAACTACCGGTATTTCAGTCGGAAAACTTTGTACTAGAAGCAGCACCGCTCTGGTATTGCAGCACGGTCCTATAAAATCACTTTGAACTGCAATATTAGTCATGGCCAGCGGAAAAATAGTGGCACTATTTCGAAAAAACAGACATCTTTTTGTTTTCATGTATATTTAAAGGGTTTATCTCATGAGTAATGTAAAAAAAAACGAAGATCAGACATCATCTAGTACATGATATTCTCGTTCTAATAAACTTAGAACCAGCCCTGTACCTCACATGGATCCAGACATCTCCCCATTCATTACTCTGCTAGATTTATATCAAGCAGCAGCTCAGGGGGCTTGCACTTTCTCAGGGGGTGTGTTGTTTCTACTGTAGCTGGTGGCAGTAGAAGGATGGAACTGAGCATGTGTGTCCACCTCAGTGAGATGAACAGAGAATTTAGAAAAAAAAGACAAACAGCAGGTGGCGCTATACAGATAGATTTCAGTAAATAACTCAGTAGCTATACTACATTTTTAATTACATGCAATTACAAAGTATTCAGATCCAAGTACTGGCTTGAAATATTTAGAATACTCAATGAGTGCTATGCAGTGAATAGAGGAAGCGGCTATGACACTTCCTGTATTGGTCCCAGTGATCACGTGATTGCCAGGTTTGTCAGAGACAGTGCAGAGCTTTAGGCTCTTTGCAGACCCTGATCAGCTATTTGTATACAATGTCCGCACAGAGGGCTGTTTTCCCTGTAACTGGGGCTTCTTTGGAAGTACAAAAAAAAGCATCAGACTCCCCGGGAGTCTTTTAATTACCTCTTGAGAGACATATTATGTGCCAAAAAAAGTGAAACAATATATCAAAATAAAATACAAATAAAAAAAATAAGCATAAACCAACTAAATCTGTTGCCATTATTGCTCCATTCATGCGAAGCGATACCTAGTATATACCAAAACGAATCACAAAATAGGTAATCAATTTTAATAATGTATTTAAAAAATAATAAACTATAGTTTGCAAACAAAATGATTTCATTTTAATTTTTTAAAGCCCCCCCAAAAAGAAATCAATAAATACAAATAATAAAAAGTTTAAGGTGTGAAGTAAAAAGTCACAAAAAATATTTTGATAGTTCAACAAATAATTAAAAAAAATGTTAGAACCGTACACCCATCACGCGTACTAAATCATAAAAAAGCATGTGGTCTTATTTAGGCCTTTTGATTGAAGGGTTAATGCATAGACACCACAGGCCTGGCTATCAAAGAATAAAAATGCAGGGACTTGCTGGATACGGTTTGTGAATGTCGGAAACTTGAAATAATTACTGTAAATAAAGCCAACACTTTTATTAGACAGAAGAGAGCACTCAATTATACAGAACCACTGAGCGTTACCCACACAACAAATACGTCCTCGGCAAATATTACTGTATTGTAAAAGTAAACATAATCTTTCGCCTTATCCCTTTTTACTGTACATATAATTCTGATGGAGAGTAGTACTTAACAATAATCTCTAAACTCATTTCCAGCTGTTTCTAAAACATCTAAGCGCACTGCCACATAAGAGGTAATTAGTGTTTATGTCCTTGTTTATCCACATCACGCCGGCTCTGCTATACACAATACATCATGCCCCGTTGGTGAAGTAGAAACGGCTGCAATATCTCACTATGTAAGCTTGGTTGATTTCAAAACTTAGCCTGCTGAACTCGAACTCCATGACATACTGTAAGTTTGCTATCTAATGATTCAGAACAAACACTTCTAACAAAGCACCTTGGACTGCTGCTAATGCTACTGAACATGAAAAAAAATTCTGATTCAGGGGAATTTGGTGAAAATGTACTTTAGTATGCCAAGGTAGTCAATAAAGAGTATGAAATAACGGTGACAATGGATCATTCATCAAGTCTTAAAACGCTAAATGTTAGAATTCTGGCTATCTGCAGCTGCCACTAGGGGGAGCTCCTTGCACAATGATTTGAACAGCTTCCTTCACCCTTACTGCCCAAAGAAATATCAGTCTGTGGCTTTACCCACAATATAAATGTATCCTATATGCTCAAGATTAGAGATAAGTGTCTGATCAGTGGGAAACCCTACGGATCATGAGAATGGGATCCCATTCTCCCAAATGAATAGAGAAACATGAGCAAGGCTACTCCATTTATTTCACTCTATTGGACTGCCCAATTTTTGTACTTGGTCTCACAGAGATAGATTGGAGCAGCAGAGTGCATGCTCTACAGTCTTCATCCAGTTGTGGGAGGATACTTCGCTCTATCCTATCCAGTAGTAACCCCTACCCCCACCCCCAGTGATTAGATACCTATCCCTGTCTTGTGGATAAGGGATACACTTGTATCAAGAGAAAATATCTTTAAATTAAAGGTACCAACACACCTTCAATAGATGTTGGCCAACAGCTCTCTCTTCTGATTCCCGCATACACATGCACACTGGGCTTGGCCAAATATTTATGTATTTTCAATAGGATCAGAGGAGAAAGTCGTTGCCAGATAGCTCTAGAGGCAGCTTATCAACCAGGAGAGCAAAAGGGTGAAATTCAGCACACCCACTCTATCGGGGTATAGTCAGGAACTTGGTCTACAGGCAGGTTCGGCTGACAGTAGTCTAATGTGTATGTGTAAACAATGCAGGCCTGCTTCACAGTTTTCATTTGCCTTGTTTTGTTTGTTTGTTTGTTTGGCTTGTATAAAAATGTTATAAATGTCATTCGTTTTTCATTTCCTTTTTTTGTGTGTGTGTGTGTTTTTTTCTAATATGAACCAGAGAACAAAATAAAGTTGATCTACAAGATGAGACATCAGTCTGGTCAGCAGGTCACTGATAATATCCGTCTACAACTTGCTAAAAATAATGCAAATGATTATAATAATGACAGCGCTCCGACAATAATACTAATTGGATCTATTCTATGTGAAAAAAACACACTACAAGTGAAACAGAGGAAAATTTTCAAAATGTGTAGGTCTGAAACAAAAATGAAATAGCGGTATCGTAGCAGAGCTCCGAATAGCTAAGCATCTGCAAGGTAAAACACTGATTTTCCACCATGATAAGCACATAAAGCAAACTTGAAAACACAAATAAATTAAAAACTTTTGTTGCTGGATTAAATCAAGTTTATATATATATATATATATATATATATGCACATCAAGCATCAGTATCAGGAGGACATAACTTTCCAAAACATTTAGGTGCTGAAACTGAAAAAAGTTTTTGCCTCTCTAGGCCTCAGTTTTTGCCTCTAGGTAGAGGATGCTACTGGCTGGATTATGTTAACTTCAACTATGAGGAGGATTTACTGCACTTTGTCTATCTGGATTTATTGCACCTCCATATGTTCATCAATTCATGCAGCTTGGCCCAGGGTAGAAGACTGTAGAAAACACAAGCTGAACTTTATCCACACCAAGGAGGACAATGCTTGTTTTTAGTCTCCTAACAGGACCATCCATTGTGGAAGCTTTCTCTCTCTGTTGTGTCTTGCTCTGTGGTAGCACTGCTCGGGTGTTTATGGTTACCTTTTATATAGAGATTTTGTTTCATGCAACTTTGAGTGACTCATTTAGTCATTTAGTTCTCATATATATCCATTTAGTGTTATTGTGTGTCCAGTGTGGAGAGCGTCCACTATTTACATTTTTTCCTTGCCTTTTTTGCCTTTTTTTCCCCATAGAAAAGCCAACTTCATGCCACTCAATAAATTTTTCTTTTATGTCCTTCTATGAAACTGTACATTCTACTACATACTCTAAACTTCAAACTAGTTTAGTGCATGAGTACCTAAAAAGCCACATAAGTTACAAAGAAACAATTACATTTACTAACTTTTTGCAGCACAGTCTACAATTCAACTTCACCTCTCCCAAATGAAGCACAAGACCCTAAGGTGTCTTCAAGATTATACTTAGTAGCTTTGAGGATAGGTACCTACTGTAAAGTATTACTTAGTAGTACCTAAGAACACAGCTTTTAACAACAGACCTCTAGCAGCACAACTGTAGAACACCACATAGCATAGGGAGGGTCTTGTCAGGAGGGGTAACTTGGGTTCTCCAATTGGGATTTGGATTTTCACAGTACAGCATAGGTGGTTCTATCATACCACCACTAACTTTTTTGGTGAATTGTGCTGTTAAGATTGGTTCTTTGAGTATTGTAGGAATCAGACCACTAAAGCAGTGACCATTATGGCGGCTTGACGTCCATCTTTCTTGTATTCATTTAGCTTATTGTGCTTTCTAAATGATTATGGAGTTTGCCTCAGATGGAAAGTCCCAAGCAAATATGAAGCACATCGGGCCATAGGGGAAGGGCAGTGGCTGGAAGCTGGAGAGGATGGGAGTGTTGACTTTGGCAATGAGGGTGGTTGCAATCCTCATGGTGATTAATTCCACCCCTCAGAGCTCCCTGGGGCACTGTGCATGCAGTGGATGGGGGGAGGATGAACACTTTCTTCACCTGGGGAACACCCTGGTAATAGGGAACCTACCTGGTGTTAGATGAGGTGCCCTTGATGTTGTGAGTTTTAGAAGTGAAAGGCAGGGCTCCCTCAAAGTGCAGGCCATGCAATGGAGGCAGCTGCACAGGAGTTGGGTGCAAGGCCACAAGGAGGCCAGTGTAAGGTAACAAGCTTTACTGAGGTCATCTTGGCAAATCACATGAGTGAGGATAAGTTCAATCTCTTTAGGATGCACACACAATCTTTCCAAGAATCTTCGAAGGTTCTCTATTATATGCAGGCTAATTGATCAAAGACATGCATAATGTATCTTACAATATTTACTGCAATTTCCAGGGTGCAGATCTTAGACTGTATGGCCAATCCATTGCAGAGGAGTAGAGGGCAACATAGCCTTACCACATGCAGCAAAGTGCAAAACCATAGACATGTGTTACCTTTGCTATCACACACGGTCCCCAATGGTCAACAGTCTGTAAATATCTGTGCTCTTTCTCTTGGCACTTGTCCTCAGTATGCAGGGATGCGGAGCCCCTGTAGTAGGACTCCCACTGCACAGACCCATGCAGGTCCTCATACTCCAGCTGCCAACTCTCAAATACTCTGCACAGTTCCTATTTCAGAGAGGATAGGGCCAAGCCTTCCTCCTGCTGAGTAGGGCATGATAACTTAGCTGTTTTCCCATGACCAGCACTGGGTTTACATACTGTATTTTTCGCCCTATAAGACTCAACGGCCCATAAGACACACCTAGGTTTAAAAGGAGGACAATAAGAAAAAAATATAATTTTTATTACACCTCTGGTTAGACCAACAATCAGACTCTCAATGTTAATCAGATCTCAGCTCATAACCCAATTAGACCCCCAATGTTAATAAGACCCTAATAAGACCTCAGATCAAACCCCCTATCAGACCACAGATCAGACCCCAATCAGATCTTGGATAAGAGCCCCATGCCTCTCATCAGCCCCCATTACCTGTCATATCAGCCCCCATTACCTCTCATATCAGCCCCCATGCCTCTTTTGTCAGCCCCAATGCCTCTTATGTTAGCCCCAATGCCTCTTATGTCAGCCCCCATGCCTCTTATGTCAGCCCCCACGCCTCTTTTGTCATCCCCACGCCTCTTTTGTCATCCCCAATGCCTCTTATGTTAGCCCCAATGCCTCAGAGCATATAAAATAAATAGTCTTCACTGCTTCCGAGTCCTCCAGTGCTAATGAGTGCTTCCATAATGGAAGCGCTTATTAGTATTCGCCCCATAAGATGCAGGGACATTTTCCCCCCACTTTTGGGGGAAAAATGCGTCTTATAGGGTGAAAAATATGGTAGATGGTATACAAGAGTACATTAACCTTTAATAGTAGATATGAACCTTTTTAGCAGTAAATTAACTCTTTATCAGTAATCCACAGGGTCACTGCAAATGGAAATATTAAACATTTCATTCAATAAGAAGGAGTTTAAAAGCAATTAGGAGCATTACTACCTTCCAAAGTACAGTATGACTTGAAACCCTATAAGGAGTTAATGCCCGAAAGTTACTCATCCATTACATTCGTAGATGATGCTAAACTGCAGATGTCTTGCCCGTACGAGGATATTAAACTAATATAATTGTACTTATAAGGAAATTTAAAAGAAATTGTGAAGTTAGTCAAAGTTAGCCAGTAGCAAAAATAACTGTAATATCACTGCTATTATTTAAAGGCACTATTAATTTGCCAGTCAAATGAAATGGAAAGGTCTGCGTCTGTAATGAAGAGATAATTTAGATACTACTATGTGAAAAATGTTATGTAATAAAAATCCCGCTGAAGCATTTAATATCACTAATTGAGATGATAATAAGCCGACTTTAGCGTCATACCCGAAAGGCTAATGCATTCACCTTGAGCTTCATTTCTGCTCAAATTATAGAGGAATAGTTTAGAATAATGTTTCAAGATGAGTACGTTGTGTATTAAGAAACTTTTCAATAAGATTAAATGAAGTCAGATCAGCTCGACATGAACTAGTCTAAAAAATGACGCTTTGCTGAAAGACAAGCCCGTTTGCGTCTTTAGTAATGTGTTCTTGCATTTCCATTCAGCGATCATCTCCACCTTGTAAGATGGCTACTGCTATCGCTCATCCTCATAGGGCTGCATTGTTTCTGGGCAACAGAGTGATGTTCAGACAGTGTGATCTGCTTCCCAGAAACAATAATTTAGGAGTCCACATGAAAGATTGTTCCCTTAATGAGGGAGCATTTCGCCTGCACGTCATCTGATCTGAGGCACTTTTTGATGAGAAGATTATTGGCAACGAGTAGTGATGAGCAAGATATTAAAAATTTAATTCGGCTGCTTCATTGAACCCCTCAGATGCCGCATTCACAGCTGATCGTGGCATCTGACATTAATATTACACTGTAAAATAAAAAAAAGTTAATAAAATCATACTTCATCCATTTGATCCCAAAGAGCCAGCTGCTACTATCTTGATTGAAGATCTAGCACAAAATCTCACGCGGCCCGTGATGATGATACATCATCACGCATGGGATTTTGAGCGGGATCTTCAATCAAGATAGTAGTGACTGGCTCTTTGTGCTCAAGTGGATGAGGTACGTATGATATTTTTTATCGCCATTCACGGAAAGACGATTCACTACCACTAGTGTTGAGCGAGCATCTCTGTGCTCGTATGCTCGGGTGCTCTGGCCGAGCACAAGGGGGTGCTCGAGTGCTCGGCCGAGCACCCGAGCATAATGTTAGTCAATGGGACTAAACCAGGCATCCCCCGCTCGGAAGAAGCTAATTAACTGAATTTGTACGCATTAATGCACAATGCGTAGCATTAGCATACAAATTCGTACGCATTAGCGTACAATGCGTAGCATAGCATACAAATTTGTACGCAATAGCATACAATGCGCAGCATTAGCATACAAATTGGTATGTTTTAGCGTACAATGCGTAGCATTAGCATACAAATTTGTACGCATTAGCGTACAATGCGTAGCATTAGCGTACAACTCAACATTACAGTGAATGTCAGTACTCTCCCGCAGCGTAGCAGCGAACAAACGTGCGGGAGGAGACTCGAGCATCGCGCTCGAGTACACTCGGTGTTCGGCTGAACACCGAGCGGACCCGAGCGTAGGCATGCTCGGCCAAACAGCGAGTTCGGCCTAGCATGCTCGCTCAACACTAACTACCACAAAACATAAGGAAGTTCCCTGAAATTCGGATCAAATTCCCATTTTTCCAGATTACTTTGCTAAACACTAGCAACAAGTGTGCATAGGAACCTTCATCTCCAATAATCTGCCTGACAATCAGGCAGTGTAAAACCTTTAGTCTTCTGGCTGTTTGATGAATCATACTACCTTTTAGGTATTTTAAGAGAGAAAAAACACAATGAATGCAGTACATGAAAGGTAAGTCCAGAGACCAGGAAAGTAGATGTAAGCACAATCAGCAGCCACAAGCACGATCCATAAAAACAAGTCATAGGTTAAAAACCAGAGCAGTCTGTAGTAAGTTGCACAGTACAGTGCCTATTAAAGACAAATTAAATCACAGGCAATAATGATAGGAAACAGCTGAGTTAAATCTCCCACCTAGCTCTACGACTGGATATAGATACAGGAACACTGACATGTTAAGCAGCCCTGGCTTGTCTGGTTGGCATGGCAACCCTCCCAGTACAGCCCTTCACAGTGATGTAAGGGGAACTCCTGACATCCCTTTACCACAGTTATCTGCTTATCATTACAATCAGGATAAAGCTATGCACACATATAGATTAGTCTAAAGTTGATCAAAAATGGTTAAACCAAAGTGAACATTTGTCGGTTGAAGTTTAACAAATAAGCATCATTTTAGCCTCCCGATGACAGACCATTATTATTCAAAAATAAGTTGTCCAATATTTTTGTCTGATAATCAGATGAAAGATATTTCATTCAAAGAAAGATCATTTAAAAATGAAAGATCTTTGTCTGTGGCATAACTACAACTGACTGGGACTCACAGCAAAATTTTGAACAGAGACCCCCAGCAACTTTTTCGCAACCCCCAACTGATGAGCAAACCCTAACTGACGGGCAGCCCCCACTCCTATGGCTAGTCAAGATTGAGAAGTCATGTCACTGTATATAATGTCATTGTATACTACTGTTGAGGGGGCCCTGACAATAAAATCTTTTAGTCTTCCTAATAAGGAGGTCCCTTGTAGGTTTGGGCCCCAAAGTAGCCACTGCCTCTGCTACGCCCCTGATCTTTCTTTGAAAGAATGTTCCTAAAAGATATTCTGTCCACCACCAAGTTTCATTGAACGTTTATAGGCAGTTTGAACAAATGTAGCAGCCAAAAATGACACCTATAAATAGATGACACCGGGTCCACTATTCAAATTAGGTGATATCACAGCTTATCTACTCCCTCCCAACCTCTGCACAGATCACAGAAATCTCGCCCATGTGGTCTCCTGCTGTCCATTGTGCCTATGGCCCATGGTGGCTTCTGTAAAGCATCTCTCTTAATGCTGTTAAGAACAGCTCATGCAAGATGGTCGCCCCCATAAACGTGTTCAGGAAAAATTTTTTAAAAAAAAAGCTGCAATAAGAAAATAAAAACAGATTAGAAAAAAAAGATGTTTCACTATCTGGTTTTAACTGGCAGAAACAAATTCAGTGACACACTTTAGTTACTGTTCAATCTGAAGAAAATATATAATTTAATATAGATTTAATGAAAACTTGACTGTTGGTGCCACTGAAGCATTTGGACATCAAAAAACTCATTGGCTCACATTGTCTCTTTCTACAATCTACAACACCCACATTTTTAATGTGTTTAAAATAAATGCAACTAGAAAAAAAGAAGAATGGAAAACCTGGACAACCAGATTTGTATTATCTTCCAGTACTTCACATTTAAGACTCTTCTTGATAATCTTAATTACTGTGTAATGGATCATCAGATGGAACTGCATTTGTAGCCTGTGCTCAAGGGTAGTATTCGACCTCTTTCACACGAGCGTGACAGATTAGGTCTGGATGCGTTCAGGAAAACTTGCACCATTTTGCAAGCAAGTTCAGTCAGTTTTGTCTGCGATTGCGTTCAGTTGTTCAGTTTTTTCACACGCCAGTGCAATGCATTTTGATGCGTTTTTCACGCGCGTGATAAAAAACTGAAGGTTTACAAACAACATCTCTTAGCAACCATCAGTGAAAAACGCACTGTATCCGCACTTGCTTCAGGATGCAATGCGTTTTTCACTGAAGCCCTATTCACTTCTCTGGGACCAGGGCTGCATTAAAAACGCAGAATATAGAATATGCTGTGTTTTTCAAGCAATGCAGAACTGATGCGTGAAAAAAATGCACACAGACCAATTGAAATGAATGGGTCATCATTCAGTGCAGATGCTATGCGTTCACGCCACGCATTGCACCCGCACGGAAAACTCGCTCGTGTGAAAGGGGCTTTACAGCAAAAGTGCTTCTTGTGGGAAGATATCTGTGGTGAAATGGCATTGGGCAAAGTCTTGCAAGTGACAATTTTGTTTGTGTGTAAATAAGGGAGCAGAGCAGAGAAGCATGTGGTGTACTGCAGTAGAGCATGTATGTTGGTTTCTTCACCCCCTGGATCGGTCAGGTCACTAAAAAGGACCAAAAAGCCAGAGACTGCAGGGATCGGCTAGTGAGTGTGAGATGCTGCAAAGCTACTGGTGACAAGCGTCCACAGAGGAGTTCTCTTCGGAGTTAAATTCACTTGCACTTGTTCAGCACTGCGTCTGCCTTCCATTAACCCATGGTTAATGTTTGCCCACATAACCAGGGGCATAGCTATAGGGGGTGCAGAGGTAGCAGTCACTACAGGGCCAAGGAGCCTTAGAGGGCTCAAAAACCATTGTGCCGCATAAGAAAACACTAGTATTATACAAAGTGCATGCTGGTCAAGTTAGTCCTCTGGCTGGAGGGAAGGTGTTAGGTCAAGAATTTGGCATGGTGGGTGGGGAGGTGCCGTTTCAATTTTTGCCTCATGCAGCATGAAGGCTATGTGCTTCCCTGTTCCTGGCCACAAGGCACTAAAGGAAGGGGGGCCCAAGCTAAACTCTTGCACCAGGGTCCATGAGCCTTTAGCTACGCCACTGCACAGTACTGTTTTTGCAATTTAAGGTGTGGCCTGTAGGCGGTCTCTTTAAACCCCTTTAAGTCTCTATAAATACCAGCATCATATTTAGTGTCAATTATTCTTGCTTGGCCCTAAATCATGTAGGTTTCTAATGGATTTTTCAAGGAATTTAATGAAATATCTTTTTTCTTCAGGTGTATTTCACTATAATATCTTCTAAACTCCAGTTGTTTAGACTGCTTATCATCTAGGAGCTTGTGTCCTTTAATGCCTCATGAATGTAATCACACCCTACCCGGTCGCTTATTCTCAGCTCTCATACCTAGCCATCATCCATTATAAAAATCAATGGAATGCTCATTTATCCTTGTGATCTTTGCTTAGACTTCGCCTGAAGTCTCCACTTCAAGATTCCAAACATCTGTTCACCCTATGTTTTGTAATTATTAACCGCGAATCCGAATAAATCTGCTCACGGAATCAATTTTAATCCACTTACTTTGGACTTAGCACTGCTTTTCTCGGTAGAAAATAATTGTACCCATAAGGTTTTTTGGCTTAATAATGACGTGACAATAAACCTACTCTGAAGAAAAGGCAATCATACATCTTGGATAAAGACGGACTGTGTGAGTATTAATAAATTACAAGATTGATTGAACTTTTGAAGTGGGAGTTGGGAACTCGGTCTGCATTTAAAAGAACGGAGTGTTTTTCTTGCTAAAGGCAAGGTCCGTTCTGAGGAATTTTTCATCACTGGATTTTTTGTGTTGCCGTGTGAGATGAGGTGTGCTAGAAAATTCAGTTTGTGCAAAACTATATCTTGACATTTTGCTTTCATGCGAGTCTGTTGATGTGTATGAGTTAAGCGAAGGGTTAAAAAGGTACTGGTTGCTTTTCAGATGTATTAAAAATATTAAAGGAGCAAGCATTACATTTTCTACATTTGGACCTATTACTACTTGGCCATTTCCGAAACTCAGCTTATCCCCAGCCGGTGTTTACTGTAGCTATTCTCATCATGGACATGTAAAATGCATAATCTACTTGTAACCAGGCAATATTTTAAGGGATTTTCTGAGATTTTGACATTCATGTCCTATCCGCAGGATAAGTTATCAAGTTCAGATTGTTGTGGGTATGACTCCCAGCATCCCTGATGTTTGCAGCGAGTCAAGGAGGGGAGATCAGGAGGAGGAAAGTGGTTGTGATGGTGGTGGTACGTAGCTCTCATGGTTGCAGTACTCGCCATGGTTCCCTGGGCCTTGCAGTGATGGGAGGGTGCACCTGTTCTTCTTTTCTGGCACACCCTGGGCTTTTTGGGGACTCTTGCCTGGTGATAGTTGGGGTGCCCTTGATGGTAGATGGTTGGCAGGGTACGAGGCAGGAGGCCGGGCGTAGGGAGGGTGCATGGATGGTAGAGTCAAGGACTAGGCCTGTTTGGTTCCAATTTGGTTGTGAGTTGCCATCCCTGAACTCAGCCTGTTTATCAGATTACATTGACTTTTCTTGCCTTGGCCTTTGCCTGACCAAGTATTGCCTGATCCCTTGGTATCTCTTGACACCTGTGAATTGGTAGTCACTTAAACAGAGACTACGTCAAGAGGTAGCATCCTGGTCATTCCCCTGCAGCAAAGTGCAGATTCCTGTAAAGGGGTTAAAAGAGAGGAAAGCACTTAGATAATGCCTTTAGAAGTAGTCCCAAGCCAAATCTGTTCAAGTGACACAGCGGATCCACATCAACTTTGCAACAGGAGACCTGGACCGATATTGAATTACTCAACCAATTAAGCCGAATGAAACCCAAATTGAATGCTGAGTAATTCGATCATCTCATTTCTATCTATAATATGTACCCCTAAACTTGTATTGTGTGTATATATCCCCTAAACTAGGTAGTCAGCATGAATTCTCTTGCTACAAATAATATATCAAAGTCAGTATTTACATTCACAGTAACTAATTGTTGTTTTTTGCCAAAAAAGAGGTTGAGTTATTATAATAGGATCTCAAAATGGCAATAAAATGTGGATATTTTATTTTACAGGCAATTTGCACATTTTTTACAAGCTGATAAAACATTTCTCAAATTCATTTCTAACATAAACCAACACAGTGCTATCTCAAAAGGAGAATAATCCAAATATTTTCTGAACGTCCTACAGTATCTGATGAACAGGTTCTCATTAGTTTTAGCAACAAACATCATGAGGAAAACAGTTTGTTGATTTTTTACCATTTTCAACAGTTGTTAATTTAAATGTGTTTTGCTTCCTTAAAATCATGCAATTAAACTATGTGCATGAATACTTTATTAGGAACAAAAATTGAAGAAAAAGTACTCCTACATTTTCTCTGATTGGGAAAACATCAAGTTTAAAGGAGTTTACTCAGCATTCGGAACCCTCCGCATGTGTAATTTCCAAAGCTCCAATCCTTCCCACCTGGTATTGTTTTCATGACTGCAGCAGTGATGTATCCATGTACTGTACGTGGCCAATGCAGTCAATTACTTGTCTAAGCAGCCTTGTGCAATATGCCACTGAGGCCAGTGATTAGCTGCAGTGGTCATGTCTGAAATATGGGATGTAGCCAAAAAATGATGTCATGGCACAGCAGTGGGCAGGATTGGAGCAGCAGTGCTGGAACTTTGCAAGTTGGTGAGTGTAACTCTATGTCGTCAAAGCCTTAAAAAAAAAAAAAAAAACAACTCAGACAACCCCTAAAGGGAATCTTTCACCAATATTTCACCTATATAACTAGTGCTTAGGTGCTGTTATGTACTTAAAAACATTATGTTTAAAACATACATTTGGCATCTTTCCGTGCATATCTGATTGCAAAAAATGAAGTTTTCACTGTATGCAAATGAGACACAAAGGGGATCCTTTATTATACTGAAATACGCCTAATTTGTGGCTTTTCCCAACTTACGGCAGGTCTACAATTGTAGGCATGGTGTAGGCAGGGAAGGGGACGGGCCGGCTCTAAATGTTCTAAATGCTCTAAATGTAAGCCAGCTAAGAAGCTGATTTACATTTTGACTGGCGCTGGATTCGCTGAAGTTATGTAGAGGCTTGCGCCTCTTCAGAACTTTGGCGCATCCACTGCCAGCTATGGGGCTTTATTAACACTCGCGTCTAAAACACTAATCTTAATAAATGACCCCCAAAGTGTCCAACGGGGCATTTCCAATCTTTCGCAGAGACCAAGCCCGCATCTTCAAAGAGCCCAAGCCCACTTCTTCTCCCCCTCCCATTATCTCCCCCGTGTGCTCCTAACTCCTTGTGACATCACCAATGTCCTCCCCTTTGCCCTCAACATCACCTCTCCACTGTGTCAACATTCTGCACAGGCTAGAAGTCTGGCTACACCTGCTCATCATAGTACTTACTGCCGGCATCAGCCTTGCACATGTGCAGAGCCCCCGTCTTCAGTACTGCTGGACCACCAGAAGGGCAATGACAGCCATCTTGACGGCCCCACAACCTTTGTAGACATACTGTTCCTGATCTGTATTTGTTGTTTATAGGACAACAGAGACTAACATTTCAATCCATATTTCAGCATTTCAGACTCTGCTGTCTTTTCTGTGATACACATTGATTGTTAATGGTAGATTTGCATTGCAAAATTCTTCTCCTAACTTGACCCTGTTGTAGGACAGCGCTCAATTTTCCCACCACGCACATTATTGGAATATCGATGGGAGTCCCATGTCAGTCATTTGTAAAGGAAAGGTTACTGAGCTTGTGCAGTCATTGTCCATTGTACTATATGGAAGAGATACACATAGAAACAGCTGAAATATATTTAATATCGCATTGCATATTTTTAGTCATTCATTTATAAACATTTAAATATAAAAAGCACAGTTTATGTTTTCCAATTCTCAAAAAAATCTTTCAGGTTTTTACATTAGCCACTTTTATGTGCTGTTCAGTTTAGCAAAATGCATGCATAAAGACATTAATTTTCAATTGCTTTCTGTATATACGCATGGATCAAAATGTAAAGCTCAAAAATATTCAGCAACAGTGAAAAAACTCTTTGTAGTAAATGTACTACAACCCCTGGCAAAAATGATGGAATCACCAGTCTCTGAGGATATTCCTTCAGTTGTTTAATTTTGTTGAAAAAAAAAACAGATCAGAGACATGACAAAAAACTAAAGGCATTTCAAATGGCAACTTTCTGGCTTTAAGAAATACTAAAATAAATCAAGAAAAATAATAGTGGTAACCAGTAACAGTTACATATTTAGCACAGGGAATAAATTATGGAATCACTCAATTCTGAGGAAAAAAATATGGAATCACCTTGCAAATTTTCATTACAAACAATAACACCTGCAAAAAAAGGAGAGGATTATCAAACTCCTTAAAGAGGGTAAATCATCAAGCAGTGTTGCACAAGATGTTGGTTGTTCACACTCAGCTGTGTCTAAAACCTGGGCCAAGTACAAACAACATGGGAAGGTGGTTAAAGGCAAGCATACTGGTAAATCTGCGTCGCAGATCCTCCAGCGAGGTGGGCTCAACTCGCAAATACAGGCAAACTGTCAATAAAAATAGAAGATTGCGCTGCTTCTTTTTATGCCAGAAAACAGTTCCCAGATTTTTAGGGTATAATCAAAATAGTCCACATAGTCAATACATCAACATTGGCAGGGTTGAAAAATCTTGAGGAGTCCCTGTCAAGATTAAATACAAAGCAGATTCACTGCCTGAAAATATGACGCTTAAAAACAATTTTATTGATATACTCGTTAAAAATGTGGCTGTATTGCCAAAATAATACATACAGGCTGCAGTAGAGTGGTTGGGCTAGTATCAATTGTACCAAATACCCGATACAGCCACTTCCACTAAAACTGAGAGCTATTATGGTCTTGTTGTCCTTACCCAGAGACACTAAATTGCTAGATATAGCCAATATTCATTCAGATGTGTCTCCTTAATTAGGGCAACTTACAATGCAGAGCTATTAGCTAGCCACTAGTGTACTATTGTTTGTTTCTTTATGTACACATAAACAGGGCACTATTAGTTCTGCTGTGGAGACTGGAACAAGGTCAACACAGTGTGGGGGATTTAATGACATCTCTATTGTTGTGCTGCAAACCTAGACAAATCAGGATAATAATATTGCATACGCAAATAACATACACCCAGTTATATGCCTGTCACCTCCTAGTCTCTGGGGTAGAGGACTTTACGGTAGTCTCTAGTTTATTGACACTTTCCTGACCATTAAAGGGGTTTTCCATTACTTAGATATTGATGGCCTCTCCTCAAGGTAATCAGTTTAATTATCAGGAAGGAGTGCTCCTCAGAATCATTCCCAATAATTGCCTTGTGTAAAGGTGCTGTCAATCACCTAATGAGCAAGCAATAGGCATGTTTAGTCCATCAGTTGAAAATATCAATGATCCGGTCATCTAAATCATTATTTCTGTGCAGAAGATTGGGTTTTCTAATGCGATCCCTGGTCCCCATATTGGGGAGGCGATAGCTGCATGTAAATGCAGGCCTCAACTCCTCTGATCAGCAGGCAATTATTGTGAATAAACAGATCATCTTCCATACCAGGGATGCTCAACCTGTGGCCCCAAAACTACAACTCCCAGCATGCCCTAATAGCTGTAGGCTGTCCAGGCATGCTGGGAATTGTAGTTTGGCAACAGCTGGAGGGCAGCAGATCTATACAGTAATTGCCTGCAGTTTTGCGCAGTGTAATGGTGCCTTCAAGATATGTCATCAATATTAGGTTGGTGGGGTCTGACACACTGCCTCATTCCAATCAGTAACTGGTAGTGGTAGAAACTATACAGTGGACAGAGTCTGAAGCACAGGGTTCTGTGCACTGTTAAGTGGTCATGACAGAGCACTGCAGCTTATCTCCCATTCAGGTGAATAGGAGCTGAACTACATTACATCGACTCTGGAAACTTTATAGTGTATGGAGCTTGTGCTGTATAGTTTTTGGTGCCGGTAACTGCCCAAATCAGCTGATTGGTGGGGTTTTCTGGATGTTGGATCCCCTGTCAATCTGATATTGATGACTTCTCCTGAGGATAGGCCATCAATATCTAAGTACCAGAAAACCCCTATAATTCCCATTCATTACAGTTACCATTAAACAGATGTGCTCTGCTTCACCAGCTATAAAGACAATGCAGAAAACGCATGCTCCAAAATTTTCTTCTTCAGAGAAACGTTTACAAATAATAAATAAATAATTACAATATTTACAAACAAAATAAACACAAATATTCTCTAGGTATTTCTCTACAAATGTTCAACAATTCTAGATGGATAAATTAAATTGTTTTTGATATTTATAGTTTTGTACAGTAGTTTTAGAATATTTCAGCTGTGATGTGTGATGTGTTTTAGTCAGATACTTTGACACTATTAAAAAGGTAGTTAAGGTAAGTGGCTGCTTTAATGATTAAAGCTGTATATTCTAGATTAAGGGGTGCATTGTCAATGAGGGGAGGTAAGGCGATTGCTTCAGACAGCACCACAGGTAGCAAGAGGGGGACAGCAGAAGGGCCATAGGCAATGAGCACTTACATTGTGGAAACACTCATCTCTACATATTCAACTGCATCGTTGTACTACTTAGTACTTTGGTCCTAGTTCCTGTAGCCTATCAAAGGCTGGTGTCATCATTATCGCGTTGCCTGAGCGGGCTGCATAGAGATCAGGGCACAGACTAGAAGAGGTCAGCAGAGACAAAAGATAGCTGAAAGAAATCATCATGGTGGTCTGGTCTGAATGGAGAAGATAAAGAAAGAGAATGTCTACATTAGAGGACACGTCACTAGATGTAAAAGGTATGTGGCGCTGTATTACCTTGAAAGTTTTGTAGCTTTGTATGTAATATTTTCCAATTATGTCTTTAATAATAGGGCTGGAGGGAAAGGGTTAGGTTAGGAAATTGGGGGGTGAGGTGCCATTTCAGTTTTCGCCTCAGGCAGCAGAAAACCTAGGTGCACCCCTGTCTAGATTCTAGAATCCCCAAAACAATTTATTATTATACACTGTGACCATTCTGTCCAATTTGTCCACAGCAAGTGTGTAACTAGCAGTGAAATGTCCACTAACTTTCACGGCCAACTTTCAAACTTTGCTGATGAACGTATTTGAGGTTCTTGACATTTGGAACAATACAACTTTATTTGTTTGCTGTAACTAAATGCCTTTCATGCAGAACAGACAGTTAACAGTATAGAGTTTGGCTTCTTAGAAGAATAATTTTGCACCTCGCAAGTGATCTTAATTCGAAGAGACAGTGCCAGCCTAGGTGACAGAGCATGTAGAGTGAGACAAAATGCACCTTCCTGAAGTCTGAAACCAATCTGAACCTGTATTGTTCAATGCATCAAAACACAGACATGTTTTAAAGTGATGGAAAATTGGTGAGGAAATAGAATAATGGAATAATCGATTGTTGAGAACTTTTAAATAGTAGTAGATAAAAAGGACACATCTGCCAGAAAAGGGAAGCATAAAGACCCAATGTTTTAAGTTATTATTATTATTATTATTATTATTATTATTATCATCATCATCATCAAATTACATGGTGGTTGGTACATTTCATTCATAGCAAAAATTATTTGATTTACTTGAAAACAAACAGTTTATGGGTCTAATGACTTTTATCCTATTTTTGTAAACCATTTCTTAAAGGAGAAAACACATAGGGAGTCATTTATGAGGAAATACACGCCACT
This sequence comes from Rhinella marina, assembly GCA_900303285.1. NCBI lineage: Eukaryota > Metazoa > Chordata > Amphibia > Anura > Bufonidae > Rhinella > Rhinella marina. The sequence goes on along the minus strand of ONZH01019825.1, from coordinate 354,926 downwards.
TTTTGGCGTATTTTAGGCGCAGATTTTGTTGCAAAGGGGTTTTGCGGCAAAATCTGTGTCTTTTCCCTGCTTGCGCCGCTTTTCCGACTGCCCTCTCATACAGTATTAAGAGTAGGACTCCTTTGGCCACCTCATACAATAATATCAGCAGGTCTCCCACAGCTCCCTCACACAGTAAAGAATGACCGCTCAAACCTCTCACATAGTAGTAACAGAAGGACTACTCCTGCTAGCCCCCTTGCACCAGTAGTAAGAGCAAGACTACTGCATTCTGATCATACAGTACTAAGATCATTACTCCAGCCTCATCACATATTAATAGCATCAGGACTTCCCCAGCATCCTCACATAATAGTAACAGCTGGACAATCTCCCAGCATCCTCACACAGTAACAACAATAGAATGACAGAGCAACCCACTCACATTGTAGTAACAGCAGGACTAACCCTGCCAGACCCCTTGCTCAGTGGTAAAAGCAGGACTACCCCAGCCAATGTACACAGTAGTAAAACATACTCCACCAGGCCCCTCACATAGTAATATTAGCAGGACACCCCAGCTCCCTCACATAGTAGTATCAGCAGGACTGCCCCAGCTCTCTCAAATAGACGTAACAGCTAGATGGTCCCCAAGCCCCATCACACAGTAGTAACAGCAGGACAACCCCCTTGCTCCCTCATACAGTGGTAATAGTAGGCTTTCTTCAAAAATACTCATTTTTCTCTCCAAATAATTCTCTTCAGCTATGGGCTATGGACAACATAAGGGCCCAGTAGGGCAGCATTCTGAGATGAAGGAGAGGAACTGGATATACTGTAAAAGTACTTCACCATCCATTATTTAGTGGATAAATCTAATAGATAATAGTCGATCAAAGGAAAACAAAAACATCCTTTGACCACTCTTACTGCCATCCTGAATGAGCCTGCCCTGATAGGGCAAATTGTTAATCTAGACTTGGGAGTAACACACAATTGTGTATATACAGATATTGTAGAATACAACCATGAATACACATATGTCTGCATAGGACCTGAACACATAAATCAGTACACTGTTGTTAAGGTTATTTGAATCTCTGCTGAAAAAAGCAATAATTGGTTACACAAGTGTGCAAACTTTATAAGTAAAATTTATTGAGATCCGATTTGGGAGAATTGTTTGAGAGAGAGAAAAAGAGAGTGGGAAAGAGATTGATTACAAGTATTTAAAGGGTTATTCCCACCTTAGACAATGGGGGCATATCACTAGGATATGCCCCCATTGTCTTATAGGTGCAGGTCCCACCACTGGGACCCACACCTATATGGAGAACGGAGCCCCCAAAGTGAAGGAGGGCGCACTGTGCAAGCACAGCCGCCCTCCATTCATTTGTATAGGGCCGCCGAAAATAGCCGAGCACTGTCTCGGCTATTTCCGTCAGCTACATAGAAATGAATGGGAGCGGTGGTGCTCCAGGTGCAGCGCTCCCCGCACCGTTCTGGATATAGGTGCAGGTCCCAGCGGTGGAAGTAACGCTTTAAAGCACCCTTTAAAGCATTTTTCGGGTACAATTAATGTGTACCCTGAATTTAATGTCTTGGCCAATTTAAATGAATCAGGTCAAATCACATTTTTAGGAACTTTGCTCATCTCTCATGCAAACACTTTTAGTTCTCATGAGGTTTTACTATAACAGAATAGACTTATCTACTTATTCTGTGCATGTATTACTAGGCAAGGATAGGAATACTGTATGCAAAATATCAGCTACTGACTTAAAAATCTTCAGGTAATGTGTTTTATGATAGTTCCCTATAATAAGTCATCCTAATTATATTGCTGTTAGCCTGGATCTTTAATATATGCTTGTACTCCCTTGCTTTAATATGGCACATACCATGAGCTTGCGTGGCTTTGTTATACCTCTAATATATTGCTAACGTGGGATTAATGATTTTAAGCAGTCATGAATAAGCCATACATCACAGTTTTCTAATATTCTAATTAATATGAAACCTGACATGCATCATAAAGCATCAACTTAATTATAACACGTAAGGCTCTGCCTATAATTTAGGCTATCTGCATAATATGTCCTGTAAAGTAGGCAACCATAAACAACTGATTGCGTGGAATATAACTCTAGCAGAGGAAGATAGAAGACTGCATATGCAATGGGTACATATAGCATTAAGACTTCAGTACAAATTCAGATACAAAAGAGCAAAGTCTAGGGATGAGCAAATCTATTCTAGATGAATTTTCCAAAAATTTAGGTCAAATACAATTTTTTTGTGATTCAATTCAGATGACTTTCTCAAAATGGCATCAGCCATTTTTCAGATCAGAAGACAGGAAAGATGAAGGAAGATCACACAACCCAGGCATTCTGTATGTATACACACCGGAAGACATTTGCCGCCAAAAAGCAAGAATTATTGGGACCATTTTTTTAACATAAAAAATCCTACTGTTCAAATTGTAAAGAGGCTGTTACCACCAGCGGCCATGCATTTACCTGTTTCCATATATGCTGTTGTCACTTTAAAGGGGTTATCCCATGATTAATGTAAAAAATTAAAATCAGATATGAAATAGTACTTGACAATCTCTAGAAAAGCTAGAATCAACCCTGTACCACACGTGGATCTATAGATCTATCTCCATTCATTGCTCCAATAGCTCTGCTAGATTTATATAAATCTGGCAGCTGAAGCTCAGGAGGCATTTGAAGGATGAAACTGAGCATGTGCGGCTTTTCAGTGAGCAGGACAAAGAAATAAGAAAAAACAAACAGCAGGCGGCACTCTACAGATACATTATATTGAATAACTCAGTGGCTATGCTAAATTTTTAATTACATGCATTTACAAAAGTATTCAGATACAGGTCCTGGTTTGAAAACTGTAGGATATTTTTCTTGAGACAACCCCCCTTAAGATTATTAATGCTGACATGGCATTAAAGAGCGTGAAATTAGTTGCACACATTCCTAGTAGACCCCAGAATGTCATCCATAACTTTCAAAGGCAATTGAAACACTTGAAACTCGGGTCAAATGTATGCAGTCTGGAAACAATTTGAATAGACCGACTCCATCTACTCAAATAAAAATCAAATTTCAAGGATTCACTCATAACTAGTAGGGTCTTGTGAAGAAACATCTATTAGCTAGAACGGAAAACAGTACAAAGCAGAGTCAGGCAATGAAGTCTTGGTTGTGGCTCTGGGCATTGCATCAGAATGCTGTAACAGAGGCGTCAAGAGGAATGCTAAATAGTAGAATCTGCTGCCACAAGTGAAGTGTGTAGTCATTCCACATGAGGTGGACCCTGTTCTAAGTGTGTGAGTGAAATAGGCCCAGACATAGCTGTCACTACTTTGTGGGCAAAGAAGCGGAGAGCCTGAGAAGAGCAGTGCAGTATGGTCCAGTGGAGCTATTGTAAGACTGTTTTTGGGTCAAATGGAGAGTAGAAGATGTAGATTACAAGTGGTTCTGTAAAATTACTGTATTTTTCACCCCATAAGACACGCTTTTCCCCCCTAAAATAGGGGAAAATGCTCCTGCGTCTTATAGGGTGAATGCTAATGAGCGCTTCCATTATGGAAGCATTCATTAGCACCGGAGGACAAGGAAGCGGTGAAGACTCTGTACTTACCGCTTCCTGGTCCTCCGTTCAGCTGTGCTGTGCTGTGCACAGCGTGAGGGCGCTCTGTGACTTCACGCAGTGCACGCCGGGTCACAGCACAGCCGCAGCAGGAAGAAGACAGAGAGCAGAGGAGCGGCGGCGTCCAGAAGCAGGAGAGGTAAGTCACTTTTTTATTTTAACTGAGGCATGATGGGGGCTAATGGGGGCTAATAAGAGGCATGGGGAATCATATGGAGGCTAATAGGCATGGGGAATCATATGGAGGCTAATAAGAGGCATGGGAAATCATATGGAGGCTAATAAGAGGCATGGGGAATCATATGGGGGCTAACAAGAGGGCTGGGGAATCATATGGGGGCTATTAAGAGGCATGGGGAATCATATGGAGGCTAATAAGAGGCATGGGGAATCATATGGGGCTAATAAGAGGCATGGGGAATCATATGGGGCTAATAAGAGGCATTGGGAATCATGGGGAATAATAAGAGGCATGGGGAATCATATGGGGGCTAATAAGAGGCATGGTGAATCATATGGGGGCTGAATTCAGGCATGGGGAATCATATGGGGGCTGAATACAGGCATGAGGAATCATATGGGGGCTGAAGAGAGGCATGGGGCTCTTATCTGATGTCTGATTGGGGGTCATTCACATTGGGCTCTGAGCTGAGGTCTGACTGGGGGTCTGATCTGAAGTTTTATTAACATTGGGGGTCTAATTGCAGCTGTGAGCTGAGGTCTGATTAACATTGGGTGTCTGATTGCTGGTCTGACCTGAGGTCTAATGAAAAATATTTTTTTCTTATTGTCCTTCTCTAAAACCTAGGTGCGTCTTATGGGCCGGTGCGTCTTATAGGGCGAAAAATACGATAGGCCTGTATAATGTTGCCTGAAAAGAAGTTGGTGAGCCATGAGAGAAACTGTTTAAATTTTGAGAACCATTGCTGGGTCAATGTTGGCTGTGAATGTGAGTTATATTGAGAGACCCTTGGATTGATGCAAGACTGCTTGAAGCCCAGCGTGGAGCCTTTTTCTTCAAATCTAGCAAAGTGAGTAGGGTCAAGGTGATCAATTTCAAGCCCAGTGGGTTATTGAAAGATAAGCCAAGTGTTAGACAGGAACCATCCTACTGCATAAGGGAAACAGTTCTTGAGTTTCACGTAAACTTCAAGTTAAAGTGAACCAATGTTAACCTACTGCTATGTTGGCCACACGGTGGCTTAGAACCATATTTTAATTTGTGCAGTGTATTGTGTCATATGCATACTGCACATTAACAACCATGTGCGGTCAGGAAATGCATGACAGGCAATGTTGCAGCAGGATCCACAACGACCCAGAGTAGCATCTTTACTCAATGACTGGTGCCCCAGAGTAACATCTTTACTCAATGACTGGTGTAATCCCACATGAGACAATTTGACAGGACAAGGTCCCAGTAAAGAGCAGAGACCCAGAGTGGTATAACATAATGGACTAGAACCCGACAGTCACTTTGGAGAGAATCCACTCTGGTGGGATCTCAGGAGTACTATGAGGCCCCCTGTCCTCATCAGGAACTCCTCAGAAATTGTTGTATGGCCGTTATGAGAATAAACAATTCAGTTTTGGGCCCCAAAAGGTCTGTGTTATTCCACAGAGGAGCCCCAGTTAATGTTAAAGAGTATTGGCCTTTACTTTGCTGGATAAAAGTGCTTTGTGTTCTACTGTATGTTGCTCATAGCCAAAGTGTCTTTACATTTGGTTAGTTGTGGTATTACAAGTATAATTTGAAGCTATGCTTATGTTGTTATCTCCCACTAGTTTTTTTTGGAATAGACTTTGATCCGAATTTCATGAAAAATTTGATTCGCTGTAAAGTTGAATCTCCTCGTGTTTCGTGGTAACAAATTAATTTTCCCTGAAATGACAGTAACAAAAAAAACAACAAAAGAAAACAACATACTCACCTCATCCATTTGTGCATGAAGAGGCTGTTGTGGCCATCTGGATTGCAGAATCGATGATGTCACTGTGCCCGGACAACAAGATTTTGCGCGGTGTCTTCAATCAAGATGGCCGCGACGTCCTATATACAAGCGAATGGATAAGGTGAGTGATTGTTTATTTTTTATTTTTACTTTGATTTTTCTTGTCATTGCGCCCGCTACACACAAAGAAATGCACTTGATGACAAAGTAATTTCACAAATTACTTTGTGAAATTTGGCGAAGCAAACGAATGAAAATTTATATAACTTCTCTATCTCTACCTTCCACACTCCAATGATATACAGTAGCGTACATGAAAATTACGTTATGTTAAATGTTTACCATACTATTTTGGTGCACCTTTGTGTGATGGATCTACAAGCTTGGCATAAACTCCGAGATCCATATATCCATAATCTTACCATGTATAAAAATCACTTCTGATCGTGTAATAAATATATGTACAGTTATAGTAACAAATTGCTAGAAAACTTTTTTTTTTAAATGCTCTTCTCTGCTTCACGCAATTTTAGCGCAGCTGCTACACTACGCAGGCATAATTGATTAAAGATGTAGAAACTGATATACACTGTGTGCAGAATTATTAGGCAAATGAGTATTTTGATCACATCATCCTTTTTATACATGTTGTCCTACTCCATGCTGTATAGGCTTGAAAGCCAACTACCAGTTAAGTAAATCAAGTGATGTGCATCTCTGTAATGAGGAGGGGTGTGGTCTAATGACATCAACACCATATATAAAGTGTGCTTAATTATTAGGAAACTTCCTTTCCTTTGGCAAAATGGGTCAGAAGAGAGATTTGACTGAATCTGAAAAGTCAAAAATTGTGAGATGTCTTGCAGAGGAATGCAGCAGTCTTGAAATTGCCAAACTTTTGAAGCGTGATCACCGAACAATCAAGTGTTTCATGACAAATAGCCAACAGGGTCGCAAGAAGAGTGTTAAAAAAAGGCGCAAAATAACTGCCCATGAATTGAGCAAAATCAAGCGTGAAGCTGCCAATATGCCATTTACCACCAGTTTTGCCATATTTCAGAGCTGCAACGTTATTGGAGTATCAAAAAGCACAAGGTGTGCGATACTCAGGGACATGGCTAAGGTAAGGAAGGCTGAAAAACGACCACCTTTGAACAAGAAATATAAGATAAAACATCAAGACTGGGCCAAGAAATATCTTAAGACTGATTCTTCTAAGGTTTTATGGACTGATGAAATGAGAGTGACTCTTGATGGGCCAGATGGATGGGCCCGAGGCTGGATCAGTAAAGGGCAGAGGGCTCCACTTCGACTCAGACGCCAGCAAGGTGGAGGTGGGGTACTGGTATGGGCTGGTATCATCAAAGATTAACTTGTGGGACCTTTTTGGGTTGAGGAGGGAGTGAAGCTCAACTCCCAGACCTACAGCCAGTTTCTGGAAGACACCTTCTTCAAGCAGTGGTACAGGAAGAAGTCGGTATCGTTCAAGAAAAACATGATTTTCATGCAGGACAATGCTCCATCACATGCATCCAAATACTCCACAGCGTGGCTGGCCAGTAAAGGTCTAAAAGTAGAAAAAATAATGACATGGTCCCCTTGTTCACCTGATCTGAACCCCATAGAGAACCTGTGGTCCCTCATAAAATGTGAGATCTACAGGGAGGGAAAACAGTACACCTCTCGGAACAGTGTCTGGGAGGCTGTGGTGGCTGCTGCACGCAATTTTGATCGTAAACAGATCAAGCAACTGACAGAATCTATGGATGGAAGGGTTTTGAGTGTCATCGTAAAGAAAGGTGGCTATATTGGGCACTGATTTTTTTGTTTTTGTTTTTGAATGTCAGAAATGTTTATTTCTAAATTTTGTGTTATATTGGTTTACCTGGTCAAAATAAACAAGTGAGATGGGTATATATTTGGCTTTTATTAAGTTGCCTAATAATTCTGCACAGTAATAGTTACCTGTACAAACAGATATCCTCCTAAGATAGCCAGATCTAAAAAAACCTTACTCCAACTTCCAAAAATATTAACCTTTGCTATTTATGAGTCTTTTGGGTTGATTGAGAACATAGTTGTTCAATAATAAAAAGAATCCTCTCAAATACAACTTGCCTAATAATTCCACACACAGTGTATTGCAGCTATCTAGGTGTTAGCTGCTGAGAAATAATTATGGAATCAAATCTGGAAAGTATGTTTTCTTACAATTTAGACAATTTCTTACAATATTAGGAAATATTCAATCTGTACTGCGAAGCCTACAGTACCCTGTTTTTTTCAGAATTTCAAGCAGCTGACAATGACAGCAAAATCAGAAAGCGCCTCACGAACTTATGTTGCGGTCGTGCTCTGTGACATGAGGAAACGGGCAGGAGCAAAGAAGAAAACAGCTGCCCCTATGCACTATTATAACGTGATCCTATGTTATTGGCTTCTTACCTTTTATTGTACTTATGCTCTCTGATTCTAAAGGCAACCTAACAGTACTACAGATGTAGCAGAGGTTAACACTTAATGGGTTATCACATCTAGTTAACCTGTGACTGTTAACACTGCTACAATTATATTTACCACCCTTACCCCCCATCCACAAACCACTCACAGCGCTAGATAGATGACATACTGTAGATACCATTTTAAACATATCCACTGTTTGGGAAGGATTGCATAGCTGGGGGGGGCAGGTTGAAGGTATTTGAAGATCCTCCCTCTCTTGCCTATATCCCTCTACGTAGCAGCAGGAGCTTTACAGCAGCTGGAGCTTCTCACTGGCTGTTGTAACTTAATGCAGGCAGTAGCTGTTTCAATGGATATGAGAGGGAAGCTCTGCCCTCTGCTCATCATGGTTCTCCACTGCTGGGGTGTGACAGCTCTGCCGGAGAGCTAGGTGTGTTCAGGGGTGGACTGGGAACTTAAAGTGGCCCTGGAAAAAATACTTAAAGTGGCCCCATTTTGAAGTCAGGTCCAAATTGATAGAAGGCAGGGCCATCAGTACCATATTGTGGCACATTATACCACCCCAACAAAGCCAAATACCACAGTCCATCACAAAATACATCCAGCCAGCAGCACAAAATACATCCCCAAAAACTTCCACTGGCCGGCCGTGAGGAGGGAAAATTCCCTGTAAGGTCTATGGCCAATCCGCCCCTGGTTGTGTTAAATGTGTGTACTACTGTATAACTATGAGCGTGTGTATTATGTGTATGTAATATATTGGTATATAATGTTTCTACTATGTATGTACACCATGTGTGTTGAATGTGTATGTATACAGTATGCAAGACGTGTTTAATATGTATGAGCATATAGATATATGTAATGTGTATGTATGTCTGTGTATTATTTATGAATAGTGATGAGCGAACAGAGATCTGTCTCCATACAGTACTAGAATGTTTGGGCTCCGATGAACCGAAGTGAGTTATTCACGAAGTCGCGTGTGACTTCGTTTAATAACTTCGGTAATTGGTTTTTAAAGTGTAAAACCACTTTAAAACTTGAAACTGGACTCGGCTTTGGTTCCAAGGTACCAGTCAGAACTGAAGCCGAGTTCGGTTTCAAGTTTTAAAGTGGTTCTCCTCTTTAAAAATCAATTACCGAGTTATTCAATAAGTCACGCACGACTTTGAGAATAACTGACCGGTTCATCGGAGCACATACATTCTAATACTGTACAGAGACGGATCTCCATACAGTATTAATCTTAAACTTTGAACGAAGCAACTTCGGATGTAACATCTGAAGCTTGCTTCGCTCATCTATACTATGAATTCACACCGGTCAGCTATAATATTAAAACTACTGTCAGTGTCCTGGAGGGGGTGCATCACTATGAAGTCTTCTCTGCTCTCTTCACTGTGAATATTCTATGTTCCCTACATTACACTGTTTTATATCCCTTCCTCTCTGCTCTTTCTTCCCAAAATAGTCCCCAAATAGTCTCTTGTTCATGTTTATGGCCAGCTTAAAGGGGTTCTCCAGGAGCATATGATTTTTAAAATTTTTTTGCTTCTCTTCTCTGCAATTGAAGGGTTCCTCACTACAATTCTGTTTGTTTACTTGCCGAACAGAAGGGTTTGGCTTCTTTTGGTGACCCCCCCCCGATCTAATATTTATGACCTTTTTAATTTTTTTTTATTAGTTTTTTTGTGTTTTAATACTGAAATACTAAAAAAAGAAAAACTTTGGAAAAAATAACATATTTTTTCATTGCCATATTCTGACTGTCACAACTTTTTTATAGTTAAGTCTATGGAACTGTATGATGGCTCTTTTTTTTGTAGTTCTGTAGTTTTTTTTTTTTTTAATGACCTATTCTTAAGATAGATCCTCAATACCTTGGACTGCACAACCCCTTTGAATCATGAAACAAATTTTGAAGGATCACAAAAATGTAAACTCCACATATACAACCCATAATCAGTTATCCCACGTACTGTAAGCTACCAGTAAATACTGTACCAGTATAGTATGGCTACAGGGCAGTTTTCAGAATCTTTCCTGTAGAGAAGCCTAGGTACTACTTTCAATTATGGGAATTCCTGACTATGAATGATGTTGCAATTAGAGAAGTGGCACAAAAATCTATGGATGTGTAATTATTGTGACACAATAGCTTTTCCGAAGATGGATGGTGCTTTGAAATGAAGATGAAAAATATTAGATCAGTAAAAAAAACAGCACTGCAAAACAGGTTACATAGGGAAATATTCATTTTAACTAAAGTTGGGGTCTTATAGATGATTAATTCAAATGAAGTTTTCATAATTATGCCTGGCAGCCTTCTCAGTTCACTGGAGAGTTTTATGTCTACGAATTGATAGCACACCATGTTGGCTTTCTGTACGAATTATGTTATAATGGTGGACAGGAAAGGATTGTGATGGGCCATCCTCGAAGTGACTGTTTCAAATTTCATCACACTTAGTGGAGACATCTGGTCTTCTGCTGGACCTCTGAGGTTTAGAGCCTGGGACCACAGGCCAGTCCTCTGATGGGCCAGTCCAACTATATTTCTTGAGGGTTGATTATTGACAATGGCAAATGTTTTGATAAAATTTAACCCCTTGCCGACATATGACATACTAGTAAGTCACAGCGGGAAGTGAATTCCTTTAAATTGAAATTTGTGCAAATTGATGTAGTAGTATCTCATGATGAGCGTACTGGGAACCGGAGCTGTTGGCCCCTGTTCAATGCAGTGGCTTGGCTGTAACTGACAGCTGTGTCCGCCGACATCTCTGTAAACACAGATGCAAGTGGATTAACCCTTCATAAGCCGCTATCAACACTGAATGCGGTATATACGAGGTTTGCAAAGGGAGCATGAATTGCACTACATTGAAAAAGGGATCAGTCCCTGTACTAGGATAAAAATAAAATAACTTGAATAACTTGAAGGGTGTTTCTACAATGGGGTCATTAATGGGTGGTTTCTATTATGTAAGCCCCACACTGAATTAGTACTTAAAACTAGTGGGTTTTAGAAATTTTCTTAAAAAAATTGAAAATTGTATCTAAAATTCTAATCCATGTAACATCCAAATATAAACAAAATGAAATTTACAAAATGATGCCAACATAAAGTAGAGAGAAGGGAATTGTAAAGTTATAAATTTATGGGGTATAGCATTTTTTATTTTATGAGATATCACTATATGTCTTAAAAGCAAAGAAATAGAAATTTTGAAAATTGCTAATTTTGGTAATTTCTTTTTATAAATAAAGGTGAACTATATTGACTCACATTTACCACTGTCATGGAGTACAATGTATCAAGAGAAAACCATTGCAGAATGGATTGGATAAGTAAAAGCATTTAAAAATGATTACCACATAAAGTGAAACGTGTCAGATTTGCAAAAAATGGCCTAGTCAGGAAGGTAAAAGCATCCCTGGGGTAGAAGGGGTTAAAGTGAAAGTATACATGTTTTGTTTAGATGGAGGGTGGACCCTGAGAGCCAAAGACTCTGGTCTAGTGGTCTTGTGTGGTTTATTCAAGGCAACACCCATGTTATGTTTGACTTGTTGGTGTTTCTTGATGCATGTGTTGTACATGTTGCCAATTTCCTTAATACATACATTTATATATCTTACACACAGTCTGCTAAACGATTGCTAAAACAAATAAATAGTTTTTATTTTATTTTATTTTTTGTGAATGAAAATGGGGGAAATTTGTGTATGTAGTCTGCCATAGTATTGCTAAAACTGGCAATTATATCTGTATAACTTTTTATTTTTTTTTATTTTCTTTATTTCTGGTCTTAGGAATCCTTAAAGTGACTGAAGTCGTCTAATAACAGTCAGGTCAAATCGTCCGGCAGCGCCACGGGGTGTGAGCAGATCACAAAGTAACTCACCGGTTTTATACAGTTACAGCTAAAAGCTTACCGTCACAAGAAATTATATTATTGATCATTAGTACTGTGTTTATATTCAGAATATGTATACTGCATTATATTGAAATTTTGGTAAACATGTAATTTAATAGGTATTGTAGTGCTCACTCAAGACACCAGGGGTCACCGTTGCATATTACATAAGGGCTTGCAGCAGGAAACAGGTAGGACTGCGTAGCTGAAGCCACATGGTATGAGAGAGCAGGCTGCTGTAGCAAGCTTCTGTAATAAGCAGGTCCTTATTGAGGAGATAAATCATAGGCGGGTGGCACTTAGCTGGACAGGGTGCAAACTACACTGAATTCAGTACTTACAACTATTGTGGCCTACATTCTCTTTCTGCCAACTCAGCTCTAGACAGAATTTTCCTGTATTTCTTTTACTGTAGATTTTCCTTTTACTATAGACTGATGCCTAATCTGAGACAAATCTTTTGCACACGACTGAGATCCCAAGGACTGTAATTAAATAATTACCTTCACCTAGCCTGATTGATTGATTATACATACATGTTCCTTAATGTATGAAGCAATTTAACACTGAATTGATTTGATTTGCATATACTTATTCCAGTCATGGTTACTAAATAGCGAAGAAACAAAATAAAGCAGTTTCCATGGTTCTTGCTGAACAAATATACCATCAATTAAAATCATCTCTTATTCTTGCCTTAAGCAAAAAAAAAATAAATGTTCAAATCATCCTGAAAATAAATGTGAATTCCTGGCTAAACTAAAAAGAGACCAACACATAACTATGGATATTGCATTATTTGCTAATGATAGTAATGTTTTCATTTATCTACTCACATTTTTTTCACATTTTCTTTATCTGTTCACTTATTTTTTGTACCTTTTTTATCCTAATATAACATGTGCAAGCACTATAGAAATGGTCATCCATGGTCGTATGTATAAAATTTGGGGCAACAAAAGTAGGATCATCTAAGGTCTTTCTTATAGCCCCAACATAAAATTAAATACAAAGTGAGGTACACTAAGCCCGCACAAAAATCTTTAGTTGCAGCATTGTTCTCGCCTGCAACTACAATACAATAAAGCAGAGCGATAAGAGTTTCTGCTATAATGGTACAGAGTGATACAGTGGTGGCTGCAAGCCGCTGCTCTAGTGTACTCACTGCTCCAGGACCTGCCCTATCACTCCACGCAAGCTGAGGCCTGCTTGCCAACAAAGCCTCTTCTCTTCAGCCTCTGTGCCCACTCCGAAACTTAAAGGGCCAGCACGTACCTTAATTTTCACCAGCCAATGACTACCTATCCTGGGGTGTTTCCAGCATATTTTAACCCTTAGACTCCCAGCGCCGTTCATGTACGGCGCTGGGGCGATGCGGGCACATGGCGCCCGCTCGCAAGTGCAGCGGGCGTCATGGCCAGCAAGTCTCTGCTGTTTATAACAGCAGAGACTTGCCGCTACTTACCCGATCGACGGAGTCTTGCTGGGCCTTTAGATGCCATCTAGTTGCGTCTTTACCCGGAAGCGTATGGTTCCGGGTGGTGTACAGACACCCCGTGTGGCCAATCGGGTGTCTGTACACGATCTGAAGCTGTAACCCGCTGATGAGGTTTACAGCTTTCAAAGTGCAATTCTTATTCTGGCCACTAGATGGCAGGCCAGGATAAGAAATGAGCAATTCTTGGATTTATCTCAATCTAGTAAATCCCTGATTACTCATAAAGAAAAAAAAAACACAATATATTAGCTCATATTTGAGCTTTAAAATAATCACCACAAAATTTAAAAAATGTTAAAAAATATATAAAAAATAAAAAATATATAAAAATTCAAATCACCCCCTTTCCGTATAATTAAAAAATAAATACCTAAATAACAATAAATATAGACATCATGGGTATCACCGTGACCGAAAACGCCTATACTTTTAAAATATAAAAAAAATTCCAATACGGCGAATTTTGTGGTGGAAAAAAGCGTCCAAATGGCGTTTCGCTGTTTTTTGTCGCTTTTTTTTTCTAAAAAAAATAAATAAAAAGTGATCAAAAAGTCATACACACCCCAGAATGGTATCAATAAAAACTTCAGATCGCCCCGCAAAAAATGAGCCCCCATACAGCTCTGTACACATAAATACCAAAAAGTTATAGGGGTCAAGATATGACGACAAAAAAAAGGGCAACTTTCTAATTATTTTATCAAAACGCAGGAAAAACTATACATATTAGGCATTGCCAGATTCGTACTGACCAGTAGAATGAAAGTAACAGGTCAGTTTTAATGAACATCGAACGCTGTAAATAAGAAACCCATAGAACTGTAGCGGAAATAGCGTTTTTTTTTTTGCAATTTCACCCGATTTGGAATTTTTTTCCTGCTTCCCACTACACCATATGCAATATTAAATGGTGGCGTTGGAAAGTACAACTTGTCCCGCAAAAAACAAGCCCTCATACACCTATGTGAACAGAAAAATAAAAGAGTTATGGCTGTTTGAAGGCAGGGAGCGCAAAATGAAAATGCATAACCGAAAAAACCTCCGGTACTGAAAGGGTTAATCAGATGGTTTGCTAATCTGTTGTCTCCCATTGTTCCATACTCTGCCTGTTTACTGTTCTCTGACCCTCCACTGCCTGGCTTGTTACCTGTATTGATTCTATGCAGCCTGCCCTAACTTTGGATCAATTCCCATTTTTCATGCTCTATGCCAGTCCTGACCTCAGCCTATCCCTGTCTACATCCCTGCCTGACCCTTCAGTGCCCTGCACAGTGTCTCTGACCACTGTGGGTCAGCTGTTAGCCACACAGACACTATTCTCCCGTTGGTTCTTCTGCAGCAATGTCTAGATCCCTGTATTAGGTGAATAACTGGGGATTGCCAGGATAACACTTTAGGACTAGTCCTAAGCCAGATCTATTACTTAAAACAGTGCTTCCACAACCACTTCCGTAACACAGAGATAGGGTGCCTCAAAGCCCCTAACAATATCAATATAAATGACAGATATTAGATATGTCATTGGGTTCCAGGAATTCATGTTACAATAGATATTACTGCAGTGATATATTTAAAGAAACTGTGAGAAGGACGGACACCCTATTTACAAATTAAAATTTTTGTGAATATAAGGTCACTTCAATGTAGAGATATCTGCATAGCGGCCAATCATCAGTACTTTGTGAATATAAGCATCAAGGAATTTAATGAAGATAGAACAAAGAAAATATAAGTGTGGACATAACATTATAATTGTATTTTGTGGAATTTATCTTATTCCTAATTGCTATCTCCGGGGGAATAGTTTGACTTACTAATAGAGTTGGGAAAACCGAATTGTCAGATTGAAGATTTGCAGAGAATCCTGCAGCTTTGCCTCATAGAGAATCAGAAGAATAATTCAAGATTCTCTGTAATTGTTAAAGGGGTAGACCAGCTACTCTATACAACTCTATGGGAGAAAAAAGACAGAAAAAGTATTTTTCTGTACCTCCCATAGAGTTTAATGGACCAGGGCACATGCTCAACTGTCACCAAAATGATCATTCGTCAAGTTAAATTTGGCTATGAACAATCATTTTAGTTGACTGTTGACCGATTGTTATTGTTAGAAAAGAAGTTGGACAAGTTTAATAGTTTCATCCTACAGATCTTTTTCTTCAAAGAAAGATTGTTCATGGTCTAAATATCTTTCTTTGACAGAATGGTCCCAAAAAGATCTTTCATCTATCACCTGTCTTCATTGAACATGTATAGCTAGTTTGATCTACTATAAAGGCCAATGCAAACTAAAATGCCATGCACTTGTTATAATAATAGCAAAACAGAAAAGTGTAGCAGTAAATGGGTTACAAGAAGTTCTCTGACACTTAAGTATCTTGTATGAGACCAAATATCCTGATTCCCAACTAAATTCCTTTGAGAGGACAGAGGATTAAATATCTTAACAGTTCTGACAGTCAACCTAACTCCACCGCATTTGTCTACTACTGGGATTTTACATTAAGTGCTTAATAATTCCAAAATATATTTCTGTGTCAAGAAGACACATTGAGATTCTTCACAGAAGTCCCTGAAGAAAAAAAAGTCTGTTTTTTCCTCAACTGCTGGTCTAGAACGCTCTGCAGACATTAGTATTCTTTTGCAGTGTCAACCCTTTGTCAGCCAATTTGCATCCTAAACCTGTTTATCCTTAAGCTCACAATGAAATTTAGCAATAGATTTCACAATGAAAGCGGTAAACTATTCAGCCAGTGCAATTACCAGACATGAGGATCCAAAACTGATGCACCTTAGGATAAATTGTAGATATTCACACATCACCAGTAGAAGTTTAAAAAAGAACTTTCAATTTCTTTTAATTTGAACGTTCTTAAGGCTTTTTGCTATGAAATGTATAATGATATGTAACTGCTGTGCTTCTTTACCAAGGGCATTATTTAAGTGGACCCCTGGTTGTCACCCTTTAGCCTAAATACAGGGATCTGGGCTCAGCTGCAGGGGAACCACCAGGCCACTACCTCCTGGAGTAGTCTCTGTTCAGTGGCTGCTGACCCATCGGGGTCGAGAGAAACTCCTGTGGAGTACTAAAGAATCAGGCAAAACAGTGGTCAGAAAACAAGCCAAGGTCAGGCTCAGGAAGCATGCAAGCAATCCAGTAAACAGTCCAATGGTCAGGGCAGGGAGTGCTTGGCCAGTATGAGGAACAGGCAGAGGTCAAGTTAGGCAGCTAAACAAGAAGAGATCAGTGCATGGGAAGACAGATATAAGTTTAGCACATCTTTGCAGAAATCCAGTAACTAGAACCTAATGCTCAGGCACCTAACCCCATGGAAGGGTGTCTTAAAGGGAATTTGTCACTGGTTTTATGCTGCTAGGTTCTAACAGCTCCAGCACATGCTGCACAAGTCCCCATATTCATGAGCTCACGACTCTCTCCGACCTCTGAGTCAAAGTTTTTTTTTTTCATATGAATCAGCAGCAGGTGGGCGTGAAAAGCCATGAGCTCATAAATATGGGGAAACATTCGGCATATGCTTGAGCTATTTAGTACAACATTTTAGCAAAACAACTGGAACAATTAAATACAGTGACCCAGCATTTTTCTAAGGAGACCTGTCACTGGTGACAGACTCCCTTTAATTACCCCTGGGAAGGCTTCCATAGGCTGGGAGCACCTGAAAGTGTGCTCACTTTGAACAGAGGGACCTGTGCACGAACACTAGGTAGACAGGGAGAGGCTGTTGGCAGAATGTACAGGCCACCAAGCCCTAACAGGAACCTGGGTAGAGCACTCAGGTGGCAGTGCTTGCTGAGAGGGCACAAGAGGGCATAGACTGGAAGAGAGAAAGGAGTTGGCTGGTGAATGATCTGACGGGTAATCCGGTCAATATAAAAGTAGTTCTCAACAACAAATGATAAAATTTGCTTCTGCGTCTGCTATTGTCCACATTTTTATTTTGGTGTATAATATGCCCTTGTTGGAAGAATTATATCAGTCCACTTTATTTATATGTAAACTAAAACTTTGTATACTGGTGCAGTATTTGTTGTCTCAATATTGTTTTATTGTTTTAAAGAACACAGCAATGTCCTGAGTGCTAATGACTAGAGAAGGGATAGGTCATCAATATTAAAATCCCGGAAAACCCCTTTAATTATGTAGTCAACATGTAGATATACTTTGTCTAGTCTTCATACATTTTAAGGCAATTTATTAAATAGAGTCTGCTTTTATTTTTATTTTTTCCCCAGAAATATTCACTCTCGTATGATAGATATTTATGGTCAGGATTCAATGAGTCAACTTTCTGCATTTGGCCTGGTAAAAATTATATGAATGCTATGCTTTTATTTCAGTTAATACATAGATTGTTCTTAATATTCTTCCTACTTTCTATAATTTGAGGCTTATTTTCTTTTTCACTCACTTGGCAAGTGCTGTGGACCTTTAAAATTGTGGTAACTACTTTGTTTTTGATCAATAAACCTCAGCATGTACATACTGGCAGAACAGCTGATACTTCATCCAAAAGGCACCACAAAGTGCACGATTTACTGAAACTACAGTTGGTTACTAAGTAGCAGCAAAGCCACATGGAGGGAGGAAGAGAACACAAGTTGAGTTTAGATAATCAACACATTTGCTGGCCTCACCAAGGTTCTACAGTAACAAATATTAAATCCTGTCCGCTCTATAGTGTTCATGCAATTTTAAGCTTTTTCATTCAAATTGAATAAATTCCACATATGTAGCTGCACAATAAGTATTGACTACTTTGGATCTATACCTTAAAAGCCCCATATGACTCTAAGAAACTTGTCCTCATCCACCAACCGTGCACAGTCTAGGAAAGCTGTAGACAGAATAAAAAACCCTCATTATTAATTATAGCCCCCACTGTGTAGCATAAGGGCAGTATAATTATGGTTGTGTGGTTCCAGGAAGTACGGTTTGTCCTAGAAATTCTCTGTGAATTAAGCTTTTGATTGTCACTCTACAAAGACCGTAATAATTATCCGCTTTATTAGTTCCTGTTTTCCTTTTCCATTTCCTCGATGCCCATCCATGTTTTAGTGACTTTAACTGTGTGGTTTAGGCCAATATGTTCTAAGAGGGTAGTTTTTAATATTCCATAGAGCGAGGATAGAAATTATTTGGCGCCTAATCCTAATGACTTTTATTATCCTTTAATAAGTTTCTACTTAGCTTATGATTGAAAAGAAAAATCTGCCTCAATTTAATTTAGTAGAATGGTTTCCTTCTTCTTATAAAGTTTATGTAACTCAAAGGGATTTATCCCATGAATAATGTAAAAAAATGAAAATCAAAGATCATATAGTACATGACAATCTCTTCCTAACAAAGCTAGAACCAGCCCTCTACCTCACATGGATCCAGAGATCTCCCCATTCATTGCTCTGTTAGATTTGTATCAAGCTGATGGTTCAAGGGGGGTGTCTTTTCTGCTGCAGCTAAGGGGGGGTGCCCATGCTCTGCCTATCACAGCTCAGGGGGCGGGTCCATGCTCTCAAATTCTAGCTCAGGAGGCAGATGAAGGATGAAACTGAGCATGTGCGACCATCTCAGGGAGCAGGACAAAGAAACAAGAAAAATCAAACAAAGGGCATGCTATACAGATACATTTTATTGAAAAACTCAGTTGCTATGCTACATTTTTAATTATATGCAATTACAAAAGAATTCAGATCCACGTGCTGGTTCGAAATCTGTAAACTATTTTTTATGGGATATCCACTTTAATTGCATTATGGCAAATTAATTACACACAACAATGATATTAACAGATACAAAGCAATATAGGAGAACCATTGTAAAATTAAATGGTTTATCTGGGCTTTATAAAAAAAATATTTTGCTTCCATATGGTATCAGAACTATCCAATAGAAGAGAGTAATGTTGCATAGCAATAGAGATAGCCATGCTTTGCTGGAGAATCAGGTGTTATACGGGTGCACCATGCCTGCCACCATCCTGCTACTCCAAGGGGGTACGGATGCTGGCTCACTCTCCCTCCTGCTGCCCTTGAGCTGGGTCTTGCTGGCCCTCCAGCAGCAGGTCCGACCACTGGACTTTTGTGGCCCCTGTTGCAGGCTACAACCTGCGCTGGTATTCCTGATCCCCTCTCTTCTCCTGTAAGAAGCATGCTCCCTTGCTCTTAAAAGACCAGTATGTACATCTTAAACTTCACCAGCCAATGAATGGACTTTTGTGGGTAATTAAGGCACCTTTCCCTATGGATAAGTGGCTGAGCAATAGGTTTACTAGCTCAGCCCTGGAAAGGTGATTGTCTGCCTGTGTACTGACTTCTGACTGATTTCCGGATTCTGACCCTCTGCCCAGACCATTGGACTGTTTTCAGATTTGCACAAACTCTGCCTGCCCAACTGTTTTGCTGATAAGAGCAAGACTTCAGGTTCAGGTTTAAAGAGAGACTCTTAACTGAACTACAGCTACACTTCAAAGAAAGGTTTATAATATGATTTTATTAAATATAATAAGTAGTGTATACATATAGTGATACATTGTCCATCTTTTGCACTTATCTATACACAAAAGATAAAGAACATAATACACAATTATATCAACACTTCATCTAGAGTCCTGATTACATCCAGAATGAAGGTACATACATCACCGATTGAGTTATCATCATCTGGCAGCGACATCAGCTGGGAAGCCCTTTCAGCTAAAGCAGTCAGAGTCTCGATCGGGAAAACACCGGTCCCTACACGAGGCGTCCCCCCGTAGGATGAGCTTCTGACTTATTTCCTGAAGGGTTACAGCTATATACCAATTAAACAAAGAGCTCCATTCCCTAGTGGAACGTAGCCAGCACATGCGCTGTATAATTGTCACTGTGTACGTGTTGTCCATCTGCTCTCACCGCAGACCTTGGAGCATCCAGTTTCCAGGTCCGCAGCGAGTCAGAATCTCAAAACAACCTTGAGAAAATATGTAGACAAAACCTTACTCCGTGCACCTGCATTCACAGGTCTTAAATCAACACTTTAACTGAACAGATACAAAATGGAATTCAAATGATCAGAAACTTCATGTTCACACTTTACCAACCTCAGCATGTTACTGACTTTGAGTTTTGCTGATCACTCAATGCTTCATACTGGTGACTTTGGCCTCTGTGAGCCAGCTGTCAATCACATAAAGACTACTTAAGGAAGTGACAACCTGGTGACTCCTTCAGCAAATCTAGATCCCTGTGTAGGGGTTAAAGTGTGAATACCAGAGGAATACCAGGATAATGCTCTTAGGTTTAGCCCAAAGTCAAACCGGTTGATAGACACAGTGATTTCCTACCCACTGATCTCCACAAAGCAAGAGATTGAAAGCACAACAGGGCAATAAACCACCTACAAAATGTAGGTGGGAGGCAATATTTATCAAACTGTTTTATTTTAAACACTCCATGATGTCATAAAGTAAATTAGTAGTAGAATTTTCAGGATAGCCTTTCAATTTCTTTTATGTTAACCTGCTTTCCACTGCTTAGTGAGTTTTGCTTCACATGAAATCCAATTAAAAATAAATGCAGAATTCTGATGAAGGTCTAAACTGTTGTATGCAAGCCATTATCTCATGGGTGATGCTTACCTGCTATTTATTCTCTTCAGTCATGGCTGCTTGACTGCCTTTTTACTGTGCTTCATTAGGATTAAGCTATGATCAATGACTACAGCTTAGCTGAATGATATCCTATTCTGCATAGGAGTTTTGGTATTCTGAAACACATCTACTATCACTGGTTCATACTGCTGCTTTATCCATACTTTCACAGTGCAGCTCGTTCTATTCAGCTTGGCTGCTGTATTGCAGCACAAGCTCACCTGGAAGTCACAGTGCATATCGAGCTAATATCCTTTATTCCAAAGATTGACTAATTATAAACTATGATGGACATTTTGTATTTGATGAGAACTGTTTAAACTATAAATTTTGTGTCACTAGCTACACAGGGAACTCCAAATTTTAAACATCATTCATATACTTGTTTCAGTTGATTCTGTGCAAATTGATTTCTTAGTATACTATATTTTTCCCTTTATAAGATATACCCTTTGATAAGACGCACCCCAGATTTTAGAGTAGGAAAATAAGAAACAAATATTTTTCATCATCACACCTCATATCATACCCACCATAAATTTCATTCTATCACATCAGACCCCCATATCAGCCATCCATGTCAGAACCCCATCAGCCCTCCATGTTAGACCCCCATCAGACCTCAGATTAGCCCATCAGCCCCCATATCAGCCCACTGTGCCCCAATATCAGCCCACTGTGCCCCCATATCAGCCCACTCTGCCCCATCAGACCTCAGATCAGCCCACTCTGCCCCATCAGACCTCAGATCAGCCCACTCTGCCCCATCAGACCTCAGATCAGCCCATCAGCCCCCATATCAGCCCACTGTGCCCCCATCAGACCTCAGATCAGCCCATCTGCCCATATCAGCCCACTGTGCCCTCATATCAGCCCACTGTGCCCCCATCAGACCTCAGATCAGTCCATCAGCCCCCATATCAGCCCACTGTGCCCCCATATCAGCCCACTCTAACCCCATCAGACCTCAGATCAGCCCATCAGCCCACTGTGCCACATATAAGCCCACTGTGCCCCCATCAGACCTCAGATCAGCCCACTGTGCCCCATATCAACCCACTGTGCCCCATCAGACCTCAGATCAGCCCACTGTGCCACCATATTAGCCCACTGTGCCCCCATCAGACCTCTGATCAGCCCCATAAGGATAAAATAAAAAACTCTCTCACCTCTCCTGCTCTGCTCTGAGTCCGGCGCTCCTCTGTCTTCTGCTGGCGCTGCATTGTCACCTGACTGCGTGCAGCGCCAGGTCATAGTGCGCTCACTACGTCCTGATGCTGTACGCGGTCAGGACAGTGGAGTGCCCACCAGAGAAGACAGAAGAGCGCAGGAACTGGAGCGGAGCTGCAGTGCTGGAGGGTGAGTGTGTTTCCCCGCTCCTGGCACCTAATACCAGGGGCGTAGCGAGGGGGGGGCAGGCGGGGCATGTGCCCCGGGTGCAGAGGCAGGGGGGCGCACTCGCCCGGCAGTTCTTGTGACTGCCAGGTGGCTCTTTACATAGTGAAGCAGGGAGGCCTCTCCTCTCCCTGCTTCACTGTTCTTCCAAGCTCCAGTACTCCCCCTGTAGGCGGCACATCGCACTGCTGGCTGTGGGAGGAGCGCTGAAAGCCCGGGAGTGGGCCTCTGGCACAGCCAGCGGCGCAATGTGAGTGAGGGAGCCCGTCATCAGGGAAGCAGGTAAGTATTTATTTTGTTTTTTTTTTTAAATTTCATAAAGACTGGAGGCAAAAGGGGGCAAGACTACAGTGAGGGGGCACCTGTGAGGGAGCATATATTAATGTCACATTACTACAGTGAGGGGCACCTGTGAGGGAGCATATATTAATGTCACATTACTACAGTGAGGGGCACCAGTAGGGGGCGCAAATTTGAATCCTTGCCCCGGGTGCAGGAAAGCCTAGCTACACCTCTGCCTAATACATACCAGTGAGCGCTTCCATAAAGTATTCGCTTTATAAGACATACAGCCAATTTTCCCCCTACTTTTGGGGGGCAAAAGTGCGTCTTATAAAGCGAAAAATACGGTATGTTATAGCAGTTGGAACTCCAGTTTTCTGATACAGATAGAGACCCAAATCCCCTGTATTAAATGATACACAGTCAACCCTAGGAAGCACATAGGAGCTTAATTCATATTATTTTATTATCATTATGGTCAACATATAAACACTATACAGTTACCTTCTTGGCTTCCTCTAGTGGTGGCTGTAGAAAATGTAATTTGTATCCTTTAATTCTGTGCCAAAGAAAAGAACTTGGACTTCTGTATTAGATAAGATTCCAAAATCAATTTGCTCCAATGCTTATCCAGGCACTAGAGGCTAAGTGCATCCCAATAAATTAGAATCAAAAGTTGTTTTTTTTCAGTAAGTCAATTCAAAAAGTGAAATTCATATATTATATAGAGTCATTACAGAGTGAACTTGTTCAAGTGTTTATTTATGTTAATGTTGATGATTATGGCTTACAGCCAAGGAAAACCCAAAATTCATTATCTCAGAAAATTAGAATATTATATTAGACCAACTGTAATTTTTTTAAACACAGAAATGTGTTTAAAACACTTGAAAAACTTCACTCTGTTTGTAATGGCTCTATATAGTAAACATGTTTCACTTTTTGAACTGAATTACTGAAAAAAAACTTTTTGATGATATTCTAATTTATTGAGATGCATTTGTATATATAGAGGGTGATACCTACCAACCCCATCTAAGTGGTGGCTATGGATAAGGCCTATTGATATCATATACAACTACATACATATGCAGGCATTACATTTTACATCAAAAGTACTGTACATTATTAACCCTTTACTTTGTGCTTTGTTATGTACTTATAAATATGAAAAATAAACTACTATTCATGAAGACTGAGCAATTTGATGATTCTTGATTGTGAGTGATGCCCAGAACATAATTTTCATTTAGTACTATCCTGTAAAATGTCACCGGGTAGTCATTTTATTATTTGGGTGTTTAATAGATACTCTAATAGGTGCTTAGCACCTATTACAGTACGTTTCCTGCCATTGATAGCCAGCCACCATTGCCTTTGGTTGTAGTAGTGTTGTGAGAGAGAAAGTTGGACTGCTACGAACTGGAACCATATCATCTTTAATGATAAATCCAAGTTCTGCTTGGGATCCAATGATGATCGGGTTCGATTATGGAGGCCTCACAGTGAGCGTTTCAAGTCTTCTTTTACTGGGGAGCCATTGCATACTACAGTCTGTCACGTCCTAGTTCTGAAATGAGGGACACTAACAACTTAAAAATATGTGCATGACATCCTGTAGCCACATGTTCCTCTCATGACAGGGCTTCAAATTGGCATATTGCAGTAGGATCATGCTCTCCCACACAGCAAGGGTTTTCCAGGAATGTCTTCACCAAATGACTGGTCACCAGATTTATAACGAATTGAGCATTTATGGGACCATCTGGAACGCCAGCTTTGACAACCTACTAGTTTGCATGATCTACAGGCCCATATATGTGGGCAAATGGGCTGAAGGATACCATATGGAACCTATATGTGTCCATACTGAATCTCATCTTGCATCCAGGCTTGAGGCCATATCTCATCTTGTATCTAGGATAGAGGCTGTATCTCATCTTGTATGCAGGATATAGGCCATATATCATCTTGTATCCAGGATAGAGGCCATATTTAATTTTATATCCAGGCTAGAGATGGCCCGACAGGTCTTAGACCTTTCAATTGTACAGTTTTCCCCAATTAACTTCTAAATTTACTCTAATATTGTGATCACTTACATATACAGTATCATGATTCCATTCCAGCAACTCATATTTGGTGTATTATTTTTTTTGTCACCCACTGTATCTACAGATTTGATATGGTATATATACATTATTGTCCTGAGCCCTTTCGGATGCATAGTATAAAAATTAGTGTGCCAACTTGGCCAATCAAATACACCAGGGAATCTATACAGAATCTATACAGATAGCAGAGACTGACCCTGGAGTTTATTTCATACATCTAATAGGTGGGGATGGCTTGGACCCATTAATTTAGATCTACAGTTCCATCATTTACTTTAAACTGGTGAAAAACATGAGCCAACATATAAATAGGTGGATTTTCCAAGAATTTCATTATGTAAATTTGATGTTTATTCAACTGATTTGCATCTTTTGCATTGCTTCTGTTTCAGTACAGATGTGATATCTTGTGTATGGTTCATCGCTACCTCAGAGATCAAATATAATAGATGAGTGTGAACTGTAAACATGAATAATCTCAATAGCTCTTTATTATGGAATTGAAATGACATAGGAGATGCATAAAAAAGTAATGAGCCTCCAGCGAGTCCTGTAGCATCTTGACTAAAACAAATTATTTGTATACAGCAATAATATACGTTAAGCCTTCTGTGCGGCACGGTATAAATTACGTTAAGTGTTCTTGCAAAAACCCCTACTGGTTACTGTAGAAATAGATAAAAAATAGTGCACAAATTGTCATCCAGGTAATTCAAAGAACAAACCACTTAGAGAAAAAGAGAAGTGCACTGGTAAATTCTAATGTCCAATACACCTAGCCAAGGATGCAGCCATAGGGTCTTCATTAAAAAGAACTTTCCTTCTCCTCTGGCATGTCTGTTTTATTAACTACTTACATTAATATTACTTATATTACATGTAAGTACAACTACTTACATGTAATAAGACTTTAGAAACATCTAGTCTTATGACTCTGTGTTGTGCCGTTTCGTTATTAATCCTTCCAGATGGTTATAAAAGAATTACCAGTCAAAGTGAAGCTGGGAGTTATAGTAAAAATAGTCTAGCATCTCAAAATCCAAAAATCAAGGCGTTATTTTAAAATATCCCAAAATAACAAGTGGTTGCAAAAAAATCCAAACAAAGCCTACGCGTTTCGGACAGCTTGTATCTCCGAAATGCGTAGCTGTTGTCTGGATCTTTTTGCAACCGCTTCATATGTATGGATTTTCTTGAATAATTCTCTGATTTATGGAGTCTTAGTTTTCCTAGGTTTTCATAAGAACAGATTCTACAGAATTGTTATTACATGGGGAATGCAGGAATGCAAATAGTTACCAAAACAAATATATCAGGAGAGGTGACAGGTCTTCTTTAAGAAGCAATTTTTTTCAGCACCTAATAGACATACTGCATATTTTTTTTTATTTTTTATTTTTTTGTAGGACAAGTTGTAGTTTTCATTAGCAAATGATATACCGCAACACTGGACACAATGTATGGACAGACATGGAATTAATTCTGCAAGAAATCAGCCTGGTTTTTGGAATCTTATACAGCTCCTTTAACCCCTTCCCGCATTTAGTCGTAAGTGTACGTTCAAATTGCATGTAATTTAATTCAATTTGGTGTGCAGTTACGCCTATACTGTTAACCGGGGCTGTGACACTATGTGTTACAGCCCCAGAGTCTCCACTCTCACCAAGACACAGAAGAAGCCGGCGATTGCTCTGATTGGCTACTCTGTGCAGACTAACCAATTGGAGAACGGCAGTAAAAAAAATGCCAGTTTTAGGCTCTGATCTCAACTCTGAAATCAGCCATGACCCATTCTGTGCACCAATGTGTCCATGATGCTCCCGTTCTCCTGATGCCCCAGTGCAGTCCCCCGGTATGTGATGTGGTGACTCAGGACTGGAGCCACTGCCATCAGCAGTGAATGTCAGCTCTGAAATACAGCTGGCACTCTGCTGCAATTGCCAAGATTGGTGATGGTACTGATCCCTGCTGTTTAACCCCAGTTAGTAGCTACTTGTGGCATTTATGGGGTTAACAGAGCATCCCAATGGATACCATGACAGCCAGACACGTTACAAAAGACATCCAGGCTTCCCTTGTATCTAAGCCAGAGGCAAGGTCTGATCAGGCTTAGTGTCAGTATAATACTGACAGTACAGCGTATTGCAATAGAAGACTATTGCAGTGCACTGTACACAAATCAGACCCACTGGATCTTGAAGATCCAAATGAGACTTGATAAAAATAGTTTAAAAAGCAATAAGATATTAAATACACTTTTGATTTGAGTAGAATCAACTCAGACCTGAATCAAATCAGTCAACCATTTTGTCTGAATCGAATTTTGAACAATTTGCTCATCTCTGCCAGACAATCACATGAATACTACTAGGGAATGCAGCTAAATCCAAAGCTTCAGGCATGAAGTATAGTATGTGTGATGAAAGCTCCAGACATACAGATCATCAGAGTCGGTGGTGCCCCCTTGGGGCGCCAGAAAAGTTTGTGGCCCGACCCAGAAGTAGTGACTTTGGGTCGAAATTTTGCAGTCAGTTCTCAACATAGTCTCCTCTGAGGGTCACACATGTGTGCCATCACTCTTGGAGTTTCATCATTCCACTGTGGTAGAACACTCCGTCCTGCTCCTCCAAAATGTCCTTTACGGCGTCCATGATGGTTTCATCAGAAGGAAAACAAATTCCACCAAGGCGCCTTTTCATCTGTGGGAATAGTTGGTAGTCCGAGGGAGACAAATTAGGTGTATAGGGTGGGTGCTGAAGCAGTTGGAAACCACAGGAGTGAATTGTAGCCATTGCAACGGCTGATGTGTGAACTGACGTGTTGTCCTGGTGAAACAACACCCCTCTCTGGAGAATCCCTCGCCATTTTTCCTTAATTGATGACCTCAGACGGTGAATCTGAGCTTTAAAATGCTGTACCTGAAACAAAACAAAAAAATCCAGATTGCTCATGAGACCTTTCAGTTAACTAAATAACATATGGCATTGCAAAACAAGACCATGAAAAAAAGATTTCATCGGTGGGCTACGAAGTTTTCAGGCGCTCGTCGTAGAAGCAACAGATATGGTTCCCTATGCAACCAAAAAGGTTGCACATGCCTAAGGCCGGCCCTGCTTATACCTTATTCCTCTTTATCAATACATGTTTAAGCCTTTACCAATGACAATATTTGTATGCAATCCATTACCCTTACTTGATTATGAAGTGAAGGGATACCACAGCCTTACACAACGTGAGGAGCATGAATCACGAATGGCACTACAAGCAATCCAATGTGTGCCATGCTCAGTTGCAGAGAAATATAATTCTTAATCCTAACTAGTTCACATTGTTAAGCAGTTTTTAAAACCTGCAATGAATAGACAAAGCTTAATCTCATCAGTAGTTATGGTGAATAGCAAACATGTCTGGCTGTAAATCATTCATCCACAGTCCCATCGTCAATGCCATGTAATTCCTGCCCTCTCACAATATCCTATTAATACAGTATGATGTATGTGATGATCAAGGGACCATTACAATTTGACTCATTGTGTCTTTTTGACATCAGAACACCTTTGCAAAATGTTAGACTCCATAATTTAGACGTTTCAAATAGCTGGATAACCTTTAGTGCCGAGACGCTGTTCATCCTCATGCAGATGACAATTTAGTTTTACTTTTTTTTTGTAGTCGAGGCTGGCAAGCCATCCACACGTGATAAGAATTGATTTACTCATAATTAAAAGTGATTCATACAGCGTATAGGCAATTAGACGAGAGAATTAAAGAAGAAACAGTTTTAATCTGCTGAAAAAGAAATAATCAAGGTAAGTGTCTGTTGAGTGATGATACAATTGTCATACTTTGCAGGAAGTCATTTTGGGATTTAATCTTTCATAATTATACCCCTTTTACAAGTAATATTAAAGGGTACTTTTAATATTTATTCCCACTCTTGGACAGAAGGGGGCCATTGCAAAAAGCCAATACCATCCCTACCAACACTATCCTTCATCATGATAATCTGAGGCTTGTTGCCCCAGGTGAAACCCATAGTGAAAGTCTGCAGTGGTTCCTCAAGACAGCTTGATAAAATGTCCATGTGGAATGTTCCTGTTGTATAGACTACATTTTGAAAACCTTCCTATGTGTATCATACTCTACATCCAGAATCCTCACCCCAAGTCTACAGCTAATATTTCAAACCATCTTTCTTAAATTCATGTGATTTCAGAAAAATGCTCCCCTTCAACTTACGGTGCATTGCTCCTCTTCCACTTACTGTATGTCACAGTGCCTACTCACCATCTCCACCAGGTGCACATCCCTCTTTGGCTTACATACACAGTAACTAGAAATGGGCAAAGTTTTGAAAAATTTGATTTGTCTGCTTTGCCGAACTTCGACAAGAAATTTGGTTCATTACAAATTACTCAATCAAAAATTGCTTTCATTTTATGGAGTGGGTGCAATGATGAGGAACAGCGATTGCACTGCCCCCATCATTTAACACCTCAGATGCCATGTTCAACATTGATCATGGCATCTGTGACTCAAATTCAGATGGTTATCGGTTAATAAAAAAAATTATACTCACCTCATCCACTTGATCATGGAGAGGCTGTCCGCTCCCATCGACCTAAGGTGAGCGTGATGATGGGAACGGATTACCTCTCTGCGAGCAAGTGGATGAGGTGAGTATATATATTTTTAAAATTTTCACCACCATTTTAGGGAAAATTGAAAACGCAAGGGAATTCGGCTTTGTAGCAAATCCAATTTTTTCCTGAAATTCTGATAGAAGTCTACTTTGATTTGGATACTTTGATTCACTCAACACTAACAGTAATGCTATATGTGGATCAAGACATGTGGCAGCAGTGCAGCCCCCTATTCCTTTCAAATGAATTTGACACAAATTTTTAAATGTTCTGCTGAAACCTAATTTTTGGTGGTGAGGGAGGAAAGGCAAATGAGTAATAACAATTCTAAAAACATAAAATATTAGGATATGAGAGAAAAATGTGAGTTCTAGGACTCTTCAAAAAGTTGCACACAAGTTTTCAGACCAATTGGAACAGTTTAAATTTGGGTAAAATTGTGTTGGACTCAATTCAATCAGGTGATTGGAACCCAAATTGAATTTTGAACTATTTACTTTTCTCTAATCATGGCTGCAACCCTTGTCATTGAAAATCAGGACATGGCCCCTCTGAAGTCTATGGGTCCGCAAAAATGCAGAATTCAATCTGTTGGTTTTTTTTGCGGACATACTGAACTGTCTGCAAAAAAATAGATCCACATTTTTGTGGACTGCATCCAGCCGTCTTAATGAGCCCATAGTGTGATGTTTAACACGTTAACTCACTATACTGGGAGAAGGGGTTAAATTAGGGGTTAAATTAATAAATGAAACCTTGCTGAATCACTTCCCATAAAACCACAGTATATATCAATAAGCTCGGCTCTTCTTGCACTGAACACAATACATTTTCATTGTGACAGGTTCCCCTTAAACATAAATCAAACCATGAGTTCCATTCAAATGCAAATGTATGGCTTCTATTCTTCTGCCAGCTCATGTAACAAGTGCCGTCTAAATGTCTCTCTCTCTCTCTTTATATATATATATATATATATATATAATATCATTATTGAAAGAAAGATAAAAAATAAGCTTTCTTAGAAATACTAACAAAAAAAATCAATGACTCCATTTATTTTCTTTAAAGACAATACAGGGGGAGGAGGAGAAAAACAATCCAACAAATCTAACATTTTGCTAGGAGGTAGGTGACACTCCAGAGTAATACAGTTTTCTGTCTATAACTAAAGTCTACTGAAGGGCATTCACCGATTTTCATCCAATGCTTAGTAAAAAGCCCTAAATATATCAACAAATAAGGATTTATGATGGAAAATTGGTGCTTCTGCATCAGAAGTGATGGCGTTTGCAATGCAGTGCATCCCCCCTCCTCAATAAAGACACATGGAAATAAATAAATAATTGCTTAAACAAGGGAGATGTTTAATGGATTGCAATGCTATAATGTATCATTTCATGCAATTCACTGACTGGGATAAAAAGTATATGTTTCCAAAATGAAAAAGTTAAAACTCAAGTGCACTTTATTCAAATGTTGTGTTAAAAATAAGAAAGGAGCAAAAGAATAGGCATAACCCCAAATTGCCAGATCCATGTCATGCACACGTGAAGGTGAAATTCTCCCCTACACCAGTGATGTTACTGTGTATCGCACTTAGTATGTGCCTTGGAAGAGGTGGGGTACTGGACACAGCTGAAGCAATATAGATGAAACTGTCAGCTGTAGATAAGTTGCAGTGGTCGACATACTCAGATAAGTATTGCACTCTAGAGCTCTAATGGTGCAACTCTTGGGGCACTAATACAGCAAAAACTTGTATCATCATGTGTGGCTGCCATAACAGCACCGGATCACGTCATACACCATCAGTGCGTCATCCTATCTTGTTGCTTGAATACAGTTACCAATAGCAGGGTTCTTGAGAAACCAGTCCTAGACAGTCCAGAACTGCAGAAACGCGTCGAGTGCGACTTGGTTATCCAAAGCAACACGGACCCTATGTGACAGGCTATGTCTGTGTGAACGGAAATTCATACAGGTGGACGCACGCGGCGGCTGCAGGTTACTTGCCTGGACCGGGTCCAACTAAAACTCTTGGTTTAAGACTACTTTCACAATAGCATTTTTGCTGGATCCAGCAGGATTCAGCAAAAACACTTCCGTTACTGATAATACAACTCTCTGCATCCGTTATGAACGGATCCGTCTGTATTATCTTTAACATAGCCAAGATGGATCCTTCATGAAATCCATTGAAAGTCAATGGGGGACAGATCCGTTTTATATTGTGTCAGAGAAAATGGATCCGTCCCCATAGACTTGCATTGTGTGTCTTGCTCCGCATCCTATGACGGTCTAAACTTGCTTAGCTTATGTATATATTGCTGACCATCAGATTTACAGTGGTTTATTTATTTTTTTTTTTCCATAACTCAGATGACCCCTTTAAGGGAGAAGTATCGGCACCTTTAAAAATATCAGAAACGTTTTTTATTTCCTTTCAAACCAAAAATATATTTAGCTTGAATTTATTATGTTATGATGTATGAAATTCTAAAAATGAATGCGACAAACGCAGTCTATTGTTAGAAAGAGGAAATTAAAGATAAAAGAGATTAGTTGAAGGACGTGAAATTGCTCATTTCTTGATTGCAGAAGTGACATTTTTAACATCACAATGCATCTAAAAATTCATAATGATAAGAACATTTAGGCTTGAGTCTTTTTTCTTTTTTTTTACAAGATTTTACAATGTTGAGTTTGCATTTGTAAATTAGAAATTAGCTAGAGAAGTTAAAGGTACACTGTACATTTGTCTTACACCATGTTCCATTATAAATGTTACAAGAAAATCATTTATAAAATAACTATTTCTTTTTATTGCTTCGATGTACATTTCATGGGGTCCAATAGCTAATTTGGCTCAGTTTCAGCTCCCAAAATTCCCAGCAAATAGTTCACAGGGTATGCATAAGCTAAGGGTAGTGCTCCATGCTGACTTTTGCTTGCAAAGTGGCCATTGTATGGTATATCCCCTGTAGAGTAACCAAGGTCACCCAACCAAATGTTGGCAAATCCCTAATTTATTATAGGGCATGATGTAGATTTGGAAATCCATAGCAAGACCTTAAAGGGGTTGTCTGCTTTTTTTCTATTGATGACCTTTCCTCAGGATAGGTCATCAATATTAGATGAGCGGGGGTCTGGCTCCCGCGGCAACCCCGCCAATCAGCTGTTTGAAGAGGCTGCAATGCTCGATTGTTTATGGTTAGGCGTAATTATATCTCAGCTGTCCCATTGAAATGAATAGGATGGCTTAGATATAATTACACCTGCTCATCGCTGAGGTTGCGATGGTGAACAGGTACACAATGAAGAGAACGCAGCATTCGTACGAGCACTGCGGTTAGAGATGAGCGAATCTATTCGCCCCTTCGTAGATTCATATCGAATCTTGGGATTTTTCAGCTGCGAAGCGAATCCGAATATTAGGTGATTCGCTTTGCTTTTGTTCTACGTATAATTTAGTTACTCTATACGCTGTCGCGTACGAATTCAATTCAGCGATGCAGACTTTTCCCTGGTAGTTACTCTATACGCTGTTGCGTACGAATTCAATTCAGCGATGCAGACTCCTCCCTGGTAGTTCCGCCCCTTTCTCCTGCGCGGGAGGATGACGAGGCAACTCAGGAAATTAAGTTGCGCATTCTTGCGCCTCATGCCTTTTTCCCTCTTTTCAGGTTATTTGGGGAGCCTCTTGAAAGAGGGTTTTTTAAGGAACCTTTGCTGCTTTTTTTTACCCATTTGGATTACAATTTTACCTATGTGGATTACAAATTGCGACTGAGTTTGGGACTCTGCTCCAGTTCTATGACAAGCGTCAGAAGAAAAGAGACTTAAACGTGTCCGTGAGCATACTAGGTAGGTGATATTTAAAATTTTTATATTATACCTATAATAATGTATTTGCACTTTACCATATATATGTCTTGAATATTCGCTCTGCCTCTGAGGAGTGCACGCCGCGGCCTCTCCTCGTACGTGCCTGCGTATTACGTAATCGCTTAGACAATAGTACGCTGAGATCCGTAAGCTATTTGTACGCTCATGTGTACGTCTTCTAAGAAGTTGCGTACATTTTGTAAATGAACGTTCGTTATTAGTGAGCGAATGTTCGCTAAAAGCACATAATAACGTATATTTTGTATGCAAATACAACAAATCTATTCGTCGAATATACGAATTTTAGGAAAAGTTCGGCGAATGTTCGTCGAATAATTTTTTTAATGATTCGCTCATCTCTAACTGCGGTCTGTTCAAAAACCTCCCAGTGCCAGGAGTTGGCCCCCGCTGATCTGATATTGATGACGTATCCTGAGGCCCCTTTAATCCAGGTAGATTTTTTTCCCCACTGGATGTTAATAAAGTTTTATAAAACTCTGTTCACTTACAAAATGCACAAACAGTATCAGAGATTATGATATGCTTCAAATTTATTATGTGTTTTTTACGTCTTGTACCTACAAAGACATGCAGACAGAACAGCAACGTAGAGGAACCTAAAATTTATTTAAATTTATTTATTTTTATGATGTAAATATAAGAGAACCACACAAGAATCTGCAGGGGTAGCAGACCCCATTGCCACGTAAGAAGACACCAGTATTGTAGAAAGCACATAGTAAATGGGAAGCGGGCAGGAGGTTGTTAAAGGAGTTTTCCAGGATTTGCCCATGATCCTCTGTTGTGTGTTTACTCTACTGAAAGGTGTATGTATTCAGTTAAGTAGCGTACTTTTGTTGTATGTTTGTAATTTGTGCGGGCCTTGTGCCGTGCGTGTGTGTGACTTAACTGCGAGACAATAATACGCTAAAACTCCGTACACACTTTGTACACTTATGCATATGTATTCGCATCGTACAGAACACAAATATTTTTGAACGCAACTTGGACCGAACCAAATCTTATCTGAGGCAAATCTTTTTAAAAATTCAGCGAATATTCGCCGAAGCGAATGTTTAAAGATTCGCTCATCTCTACTCATGATGCATTTCATGGGGCTAATCTGGCTGTTATAAGGGAATATTATAATATAGTGGTATTATTTATTTGTACAGTATACACGCACTATGGCAGTACAGCATATTGTGACTCATGACATGATTTAGTCATTTTAAATTAAGAAATTTTACAAAATCCCTATCCCCCCCCTGCCTAACAATCATAACTTACTTACTGACCTTCTGACATGATATTATCTTAAACTTGGCAGCAGAAATAAAGAACTGATAAGGTAACATATGATATGCAAGGAACAATGAACGCATCTTTAAGAATACCACTCCATTGATCTCTCAACATATGAATCATCCACTTTTTGTGCGGAAACTTGAACCCGATTAATCATCTCTATGATACAAGCTCCAGACTTCTTAGTTCCTGGAACTGTGACCTATCTTCAGTAATTAGCCATCAAAATAGACAGTCTTTAATCTGAGTCCATATGCTCAGATGAATAATCCTTTGTCCATTTTTATTTATTTATTTTTTTGCGAAAATGTCTTAAAGCCGTACTGAAGACAAAATATAAAATCCTTTATTTTCTGATCTATCTGTCTATCTATCTATCTAAATTAACTTTTCAATGATATTCTAATTAGGGATGAGCGAATCCAAACTTTGCGAGTCGGGGTACCCGGACCCAAACCAGGACTTTTTTCATTGAAGTTCGGGTTCAGGTTTGGTGTTCGGGTGATTTTATTATTTTCCATTATAACATGGTTACCACGTTACCACCGCGGTCGCGTCATCGCAAGTCCTTTTGCAGGTCCTGCAGAAAGAAGAGGATACTGGCTACGCAATCAAGCAGATGAGGTGAGGTTTTCTTTTATTATTTTCACCCCTCAATGGTGAAGTTTGGGTCAAGTTTGGGTCCCGAACCCGAAATTTGACCTGAAGTTCAGCCGAACCTGATGAACCTGAACTTCCACGGGTTCGCTCATCACTAATTCTAATATATTAAGATGCACCTGAGATGTACCCGCACAATCGCTCTATACCATTGCTTGAAAGGGAAGCTGTCCCCATCTTTATGCTATCCTATCTAGAGAAATCATAATGCAATGACAGACACACTGATTCCAGCATTGTCTTTGTTATTTGTGCCTATAATGTACAGAAGTTCCTAAGAAATTTACTGTTTGGCTTTGTGTTGTGAGAAAGGCTGTTAGATCAACGTTTGTGCCTACTGCTGCCTCACTCTTCAGGGTGGGGACAGGCGCTGTCTTGTTCACTCTCCTTGTTCTGCCTGGTGGCCTGGACCTTCTGCCCCTCTATTTCCTCAATCACAGCTGCTCCAGCCACTCAGGTCTTGATCTGCTACTGTGCTTCTTAGTCTGGCCTTCTCCCTACAAACTCCTTGGCTCTTAAAAGGCCATTGCATACATGTGCCAATTTTTTCCCTACTTATAGCTGCAGGTCTCTGGTTATTTAAGGTGCCTTCCCCTGTGAAAAGGTGACTGAGCTTAGGTTCCTAGTTTATTAGTTTAACCAGTAAAAGTGTCCTACTTTGATTGTCCACCTGTGTACAGAACTTCTGCCTGTTAACCAGCTCTGACACTCTGCTGCCTACCCTGACCTTATTTTGTCTACCGTACTGACTCTTTGTTGCCTGCCCTGACCTTGAATTAGTTTTTTGCATAGCATGAGCTCTGCTTCCTGTGATCTTGTCCTGTTAACTGTTTTCACATCATTGTCTCAGACCTCCATGGGTCAACTGCCAATTACACCAGAACTATTCAAAGAGGTAATGGCCTGGTGGCTCCACTTCAGCGAAGACCAGATCTCTGTACAGGGGTTAAATTAAATTAAATTAAATTGGTTGAAAACCAGGGGACTTCCAGACAACACCATCTGGAATAGCCAAAAAGCCAAACCGTTTTTTTTTGGCCCAGTGGATCCACAACTTTTGTCCATAACAAAGGCATCTTTGTATTCATGAGCGATGGCAATCGCACTGACCCCCACAGAAATAGCACCACCTTTCTGTGCATAGGGAGAAAGCCATCAATCAATAGTGGGTGGGCAGAACTCGTGTATACAAAGACTCCTAAGCTGCAGGTAATAAGCAGTCAGTTTTTCGGAAACTTCATTATGCACACATAACAGAGACACCACTGGGATCAGCATGCCTGCCATTATCTCATGATGCCTCTGAGAAGACAGCATAAAGGTGGTAACAGATTCTCTTTAATAGGTTGTCAATAGTACCTGACAGGTGTCAAATAGTCTTCTTGAGTATAGCCATAAAAAGTTTATATTAGTCACTTGTCAGTGTGGGCTTTCAGAAAAAAAAGTCCAGTATAAAATATAAAAGCTACTATAAGACCCTCACTACCTTTCTATTGGTCCCAGATTAGCTTCCACATTATGTTGAAGAACCACTGCCATATTATCAGATATCCTGTATCCTGTAATTGACCCCTGACAAATCTGTATTAAAGACAAGCTGTCACAAGAAGTAAATGAATAATATATAGCTTTACCCTGTGAAGTAGAAAATGTGTGCTTCACACTAATCAGTTTATTCTTGCTATTGTGGTCAGTCTGATTATTGTAATAAGCCACCCATCGTTCAGCCAAAATCAAGCACAGAGCATGAGGAGGAGAGCAAACAACTAATTATCCACATGGAAATGGAATATCAGATGTTTTTGCTCTACTAGGAGGAAAAGAATAGATTTCTATTTTTTTATTATTATTTTCTCATTTTTATTTTATGTTTTATGCATTATGCTAATACGTGTTTTTATGCCCCAAAAAGTCTGGCCAAAAAAAAAATATATAAGCTGAAGCTTTAACTTCTGTGTATATTTTTATTGCCACACTATTTTTTTCAATATAGATGGGGTCATTGAAATCAGATATGCTAGTTTTGTGACATAAAAAAGTCACAAGTCATGGCAACTGTAACATTTCAGTGCTAACTGCAACATTTTTGGGACATTTCGTGATCCTTGCCACTTTTTTTTACAGTGGTCTATGTTTGAGAGCGTGAGATTATCCAACATAAATCACAGCACACAGTACCACAGTTTTGCAGAATTAGTAAGACACTTAGTTTATTAGTATCCACATTGTCACAAACAAAGGCCACCGTTTTGGTCCTCCCGGACCCTGATCGAGGCCTAAAATACATATAAGACATATAGTAAGTAAACATAAATAAGGCAAAATGTAATTAATGACAAAGACAACATAATTAAAATTACAAAAATTGCAAAAGCCAAACATAAACATAAAACTGGATGTCCAATAATTGAGAATGCGTTAATGGAAGTGGACAACCATTGTCAAAACCACATGGTGTTAAGAAAAGTAAGTATATAGTAATGATATATATTATATTTATAACATAGGTTGCAGAAAACCATGTAAATAAATGGTCATAGTCATGAACTAATCCCTAGAATTCAATTAGGAGAGAAAGAAAGAAAATATGTATAGCCCTAGTAAAGGTAAATGCACAATGCACATTGCACTAATCAGGATGAGCTACCATGGATGATATATAGGCACCACAAATTATATATAACCACTAAAAAAGCATATGTAGTCCCATGGCCCAACAGAATAAATGCACGTTGCACTAATAAACCTCCATTGATAATATATAGGCACCACCGAACATATATAGCCGCATGTCTAATAAAGTAAATATAGTCACATGACCAGAAAATAAAAAAAGCTTTGTGGTAAGTAGACAAATGGTTTGTATATTAAAGAACATAACAGGAGAGGGTGATATGATAAATATCCAGTAGATCAAGAAGCTAGATGTCCAGGAAATAGATAAATTGTAGTACATAACGTTGGTGGATAGTGGGAGCGTGTAGGAATGCGTCTACAGATCACCAGAGCGCAGGCGCTGAAATTTGTAGAGTGAGATGCGCGGAGGTTTGGTGATGTCACCGGTCACATGACCGGGCATCAGGCGCCGGTGCATGCGCTCTTGTACCAAGGGCAAAATAGGGAAAAGTATTGCCCATACTTCAGAAATACAAAGAGCACTTAGGAAAATTAAAAAATAGATACAATAGATAGCGAAATCACATGTATGGGAAAACATCTATAGGAGATAAAAAGCCATATGTAGTATAAGGTAAAATATGGTACTATATATATCTGGTAGCGCCATGTGGAGTAGTTGATCAAAAAGGGTGTTAACAATGGATCACAGGAATCTAAGGAATAATGATTAGTATGTTAACACAATGTTAGTGACTCACATAGAAATAATTACCTGTACAGGTACTGCAAATTTCAAAATTAATCAGGAAAAATAAATCTGAAAAGAAATAAATACTGTATAAACTACCACATAGAAAAGATTAAAGACCATCAAATACATATATGAAAATCACGGTTTAAGCCTGCTGGAGTCATGATTTTAAGTTCATGAATCCAGAAGGCCTCCCTTCTCAATAGAATACTTTTTGGAATGTGTTCTATGATTTGGAATTTGAGTTGGCTAACATTGTGTTGGGCCATTATAAAGTGATGTGGAATTGGAAGATTACCTTTTTTCATCTGATGTCAGATTTGTGCTTACTAATGCGGTCTCGCACACATTGGGAAGTCTCTCAAATGTATGCGAGACCCGACAGACATTTAATGAGGTAAATAACATAGGAGGTGGCACAGGTATAAAAACCCCTGATATTGTATGTTTTGTAGCGTATATCTGGCGCAGATTCTGTCACACACCATGTTGCAGCAGAATCTGCGACTTTATTACCTCTCATGCCAGATCTAAAAAATATATATCTTATATATAAATATAAGAGAGCGAGGAAGCTGTCTTACATTTTGAATCAGTGGTGGAATGCCAAAGTTATGTAGAGACCAGCTCCTCTTCATAACTTCAGCGATCCACCACCAGTGCAGAGGCTTATTAAGACCGGCGTCTAAAATGCGGGTCTTAAATGTGCCCCTATGTGCAACTTTTTCAATAGTCGCAAAAGAGTCGCAACCCACTTCAGGTAACCCCCTGGTGTACTTTTTCACCGAAAGGTGTAAACGACCTTATACTCAAAATAAATTACTTCCAGAGTGTTTAAAGTTACAGAATCACAATATGTTTAGGCCTGTCTCACACTGCCAGCAGTAGTTTCGGCAGGCTGTTCTGGCAGAGGATGGGGCCGACAGGCATATGCAATGCCGAAACCAAAGAGCTCGGGCAGGCTGTTCTCTGCAGTAATATCCTGCTGGAAATACTGCCAGTAGCATTATACTGCAGTATATGGCCTTAGCTGTATACTTTGGAAAAGTGGGCTCCTGAGAGGTTTAAATACTCCATCTTCTCTAATGTAAAACAATCCATTTAAATTTAAGTCACCTGCATCATAAGATGGCCAAAAAATGTTTCAGCTTAAATCCATGCCCAAAGATTTCCCTTCAATTTTTTTTTAACTTTACTCACAGCTCTTACACTATCATGCACACAACCATATCCATTCTGTGGTCCTCAAACTTCGGATCCATAGAGTATGGATATCGGCCGTGTGCGTGCCATGTTTTTCTATTAGAACTGGCTGTCCATGTGCTGTGCACATTTTATGCAGACTCATAGAAATAAAAGGGTCCGTGCATGATCCGCAAAAATGTGGATTGGACATGGACCAAAACTGGCTTCATGTGCATGAGGCCAAACGGGAGCCTGTCACGGAATTCATGGCTGCCCAACCCATGGGCAGAATGAAATCCCAATAGGTTCTCTCGTTAGATACAGCAATGTTTCTATCTGAAATGCTACAGGAAAAACAAGTAAGTAGAGTATAGTGGTGGGTTCCTGGTGGGTCCCATTCTGCCTGGCTTGGCTTGATTGACAGGATTTTCCCTATACACATATACTGTAGGAAGAGACTTGTCAATCACACTGAGTAAGATAAGTAGAACCTAATTAAAAAAACGATTGGGATTTTGTTCTGCCCATGGCTTGGGCAGCCATAAATCTCTTGCCGGTTCCCTTCAGACGTTGTGTATTTTTCCAAATAAATGAAAGCATAAGAACTGTGTAACTTTAGGCTTGCATTTTATCTAGTTTGGGAGAAACATTAAAGTGTGATGAATGTTTATTGTCTGCCTTAGCTTCTTATCTTTCCTTAATGCAAATGTTGTGTGTCAAACAAATTAATATCACAATAGAAGACAATTTATTTTTCACCTAGCCTCTTCGTTAAAACACAGACACTGGTAACTTGTAACTGGAAAATACAAGAGCATAAACACAAACAAAATCTAAAAAAATGTGGATTATGGGCAAACTAAATATAACTAAACTAATAAAGCACAAAAAGTTCTTGTTGCTTAGTGAGCACATTGACAAAACATTTACACTGCATAAAGAAAAAGTAAGTTAACCATCAAAAATTTGAATGTCATAACCTGTAGATCCCTAACAGCAAGCCCCTCCACCCAGCTTATTCTGCGGCTGCAAATATAATTTGAGTAAGCAGTTTTAACCCCATTTTAACCCTTAACGCTATATCGCTTACATGTATGCCATGTAGGGTTGTATGGCGCAAGAACAATCTTGAGCTTGCTCCATACATGGCAGGTGAAGGCTGCATAATGATGCCAATCCTGGTTTATTAAACCCTCAGTTGCTGCTGTCAATAGTGACTGGAATCTGTTGGGTTAGGTAGAGGGAGGGAGCTCCCTCTGCTTTCTGATTGGAGCCCCTACTGCAAAATTATGGAGCTCTGATCAGTTGCCATGACAGTCTGGGACCTTGTGGAGGTTTCCAGTCCTGTGATGGCTAACTTCCTGAAAAGCCTTGCCTAAGGCACGACTTGGCAGGCAGTGTCTCAGAATCCCATAGACTGCACTAGTATTCTATTAAAGTCTATGGGACAACCGATCAAAAAAATTAATAAAACCTCATCAAATAGTTGTACATATCCCAAAATGGTATCAATGAAAACTAGCTTACCCCCCCAAAAAAATGGCTATGTAGACATAAACATAAATGAGTTATAGGTGTCAGAAAATAGTGATGCAAAGAACATTTTTATTTTTCATAGGTTTTTATTTTTTGCTAAAACTGAATAAAAACTAACCAAATTTGAAATTGCCATAATCATAATGATCTGCAGCTGCAGAATAAGGATGTCATGTCATTTTTAGCATGCAGTGAATGATGTTGTATCAAAATCCGAAAAACTTTGGTGGATTGTTTTTTTTTAGGTTTCACCCCACAGAGAATTTTCTCCCGCTTTCCAAAACAAGAGATGGTAAATTA
The DNA here is from genome assembly GCA_900303285.1 of Rhinella marina. Classification (NCBI taxonomy): domain Eukaryota; kingdom Metazoa; phylum Chordata; class Amphibia; order Anura; family Bufonidae; genus Rhinella; species Rhinella marina. The sequence continues at coordinate 313,115 of ONZH01019825.1, read as the reverse complement.
AATGGTGCTATTATAAAATACAACTTGTCCACCAAAAAAATAAGCCCTCATATATTGTAGCTATGTGAATGGAAAATGTAAAAGTTATTGCTCTTAGAATGTGGAGAGGAAAAGTCAAAAATGCAAAAATGAACATGGGCCCAGTCATGTAGAGATGAGCCAATCATTCCAAAAATTATTCGCTGAACATTCGCCGAAGTTTTCCTAAGATTTGTATATTCGACGAATAGATGCGTTGTTTGCGTAAAAAATATACATTATTATGTGCTATTAGCGAACATTCGCGCACTAATAACAAACGTACAGTTAAAAATGTACGCAACTTCTTAGAAGACGTACACATGAGTGTACAAATAGCTTATGAATCCTCAGCGTACTATTGTCTACGCAATTACGTAATACACAGGCACGTACAACTAGAGGCTGCGGTGTGCACTCCTCAGAGGCAGAGTGAATAATCGAAAATGGCATCCAGACCACCCTCATCATTTAGCTCTGCTGCACAGCTGAAATACATAGTCCAGCTGATGAACCGGCAGGATGACGATTTACGATGGCACACACCGCCACCCGAACCAGCATAAAAAGTAGGTGATCCAGCAGGTGATCTGTGGCTTGCGCCATCGTTTTGACACCTTGCGGACCCCGGGCCAGATCCAGTGTAAATGGTCAGATCTGAAATCGCTCTCAGAGGCAGTATGTATATTTGAGGTAGAACAAGTAAGGTGCTGTCTATCCGGCTATGGGCATAGTACAATCATCCACAATACTATAAAGTGAATATGAGGACCCATTGCCATACCTGTAAAGAAATACATAAAGTCATGGCCAAAAGTTTTGAGAATGACACAAATATTATATTTTCACATGATCTGCTGCCCTCTGGTTTTTATGTGTGTTTGTCAGATGTCTTTATCACATACAGAAATATAATTGCAATCATATTATGAGTAACAAAAGCTTATATTGACAGTTAGAATGAGTTAATGCAGCAAGTCAATATTTGCAGTGTTGACCCTTCTTCTTCAGGACCTCTGCAATTCTCCCTGGCATGCTCTCAATCAACTTCTGGACAAAATCCTGACTGATAGCAGTACATTCTTGCACAATCAATGCTTGCATTTTGTCCGAATTTGTAGGTTTTTGTCTGTCCACCCGTCTCTTGATGATTGACCACAAGTTCTCAATTGGATTAAGATCTGGGGACTTTCCAGGCCATGGACCCAAAATCTCTATGTTTTGTTCCCTGGGCCATTTAGTTATCACCTTTGCTTTATGGCAAGGTGCTCCATCATGCTGGAAAAGGCATTGTTGATCGCCAGACTGCTCTTGGACGGTTGGGAGAAGTAGCTCTCGGAGGACATTCTGGTACCATTCTTTATTCATGGCTGTGTTTTTAGGCAAGACTGTGAGAGAGCCGATTCCCTTGGCTGAGAAGCAACCCCACACATGGTTTCAGGATGCTTTACAGTTGGCATGAGACAAGACTGGTGGTAGCGCTCACCTCGTCTTCTCCGAATAAGCTGTTTTCCAGATGTCCCAAACAATCGAAAAGGGGATTCATCAGAGAAAATGACTTTACCCCAGTCCTCAGCAGTCCACTCCCTGTACCTTTTGCAGAATATCAGTCTGTCCCTGATGTTTTTTCTGGAGAGAAGTGGCTTCTTTGCTGCCCTTTGCTGCTGAGACCAGGCCTTGCTCCAAGAGTCTCCGCCTCACAGTGTGTGCAGATGCACTCACACCTGCCTGCTGCCATTCCTGAGCAAGCTCTGCACTGCTGGTAGCCCGATCCCGCAGCTGAAACACTTTTAAGAGACGTCCTGACGCTTGCTGGTCTTTCTTGGGCGCCCTGGAGCCTTTTGGCAACAATGGAACCTCTCTCCTTGAAGTTCTTGATGATGCGATAGATTGTTGACTGAGGTGCAATCTTTCTAGCTGCGATACTCTTCCCTGTTAGGCCATTTTTGTGCAGTGCAATGATGACTGCACGTGTTTCTTTAGAGATAACCATGGTTAACTGAAGAGAAACAATGATGCCAAGCACCAGCCTCCTTTTAAAGTGTCCAGTGGTGTCATTCTTACTTAATCATGACAGATTGATCTCCAGCCCTGTCCTCATCAACACCTGTGTTAATGGAGCAATCACTGAAACGATGTTAGCTGGTCCTTTTAAGGCAGGGCTGCAATGATGTTGTGTTTTGGGGGATAAAGTTCATTTTCTAGGCAAATATTGACTTTGCAAGTAATTGCTGTTAAGCTGATCACTCTTTATAACATTCTGGAGTATATGCAAATTGCCATTATAAAAACTGAAGCAGTAGACTTTGTAAAAATTAATATTTGTATCATTCTCAAAACTTTTGGCCATGACTGTACAATGGGCAACATACTTGAAAACGTTGCTGAAAGGTAAAAACATTAGTGCAAACAATCCAGTGCAAACAATATAGTGCAAATACATTATATGTATAATGTAAACATTTTAAATATCACCTACCTAGTATGCTCACGGACACGTTTAAGTCTCTTTTCTTCTTTCTGACGCTTGTCATAGAACTGGAGCAGAGTCTCAAACTCAGTTGCAATTTGTAATCCACATAGGTAAAATTGTAATCCAAATGGGTAAAAAAATAGCAGCAAAGGTTCCTTAAAAAAACGTCTTTCAATGGGCTTCCCAATAACCTGAAAAGGGGGAAAAAAAGGATGAGGCGCACGTCTGCGCAACTTGGTTAAAGCAGCCTCAGGGACCATAGAATTTTGACGAAGGGAGTAGTTCTTCCGCGGCGGAGCGGGAACTCCTGCCGCCTCCTCCGTGTCAGCCAGCGGAGTGAACACCTCAGCGGGCACCTCAACCGACTTCTTAGGCTTCCGGATATATTGAGAGACGTAGATCTCCTCCGGTTCGGTGCCCCACACCATACCTCGCCAGTCAGGACCTCGCTGTGTCAATTGAATTCGTACGCAACAGCGTATATAGTAACTTATACATAGCAATAGCTTATAATTGATAGGACAAACTACATAGCAAATGCGTACAAAGCCGAAGCAAAGCACCTAATATTCGGATTCGCTTCGCTGCTAAAAAATCCCAAGATTCTATACGAATCAACGAATCGACGAATCGATTCGCTCATCTCTAGTCAGTTGTTAACCGCACAGCGACTTCTCCAAGAGGTAGTGGTTCATATCCCTTTATAGGGGTTAAAGAGTATGGTTTAATTCATCAATATTTCAGGAATTTCTTGAGTGCACGGCTCTCTTCAAGCCACATCATCTCAATAAAGTTTAGGTTAGGACTATGGCTTAGCCAATTTCTTAATTTTTCAACCATTCGATATTTGATTTAGTGTTGTGCTTTGTGTTATTATCTTGTTGCATCATCCAATGTCTCTTCAGCTTGAGGTCAAGGATATCTGCCCTTACATTCTGTTTACAAAAACCTTTATTGTTCCCTCAATGATAACCAAGCATCCAAATCCAGAGGCAACAAAGCATCCTTAAACTGTGATTGCTCCATTTACCATGCATTACGTCTTCTTTTTTCTTTCAAACATAGCACTGGGCATTTGTGCTAAAATGTTGCAATTTAGTTTTAACTGTCCAGAGAACATTTTCCCAGAAGCACTGGGGTACATCCTTACATGTTTGTCATCTTGAGAAAACTTGAAATAGGCAGCAATGTCTGCTGTGGGCAGCAATGGCTTCCTTTGTTGTGTCTTTCAATGCACACCATTCTTGTATAGTGTTTTTCGAATACTTATGAAAGTAGTTTGCATTGCAGCATGGTTCATATTGAACAAACGTTCTTGAAAAGAACAAATTAGCTTTATCTTTTAACTGAAATACGTTTTGCCAATTAGCTCTTCAAGTAGTCATTAAGACAAAGGGTCTTTATAGTTTTTTAATATATAAAATCTTTATTCAACTTATTCAAATGTTATGTATAGATAAATCTGCAATACTGCAATCATTTGGCTGGTTGCAGTTTAGAACTGGTATTGTACTGGTCTAGTAGTAGTCTGGGTGATGGGTGTCTTAGCTATAGTCCCTCACCTTATAGTTGTTCACTTTGTTGTCTCTCTTCTCAACTTCTCAATGACTTTCTTGAGGCTGTAAATCTGTAGCTGTTTATCTCTTGGAGAATCCTTCTAAGGAGCAGAAACTCCATTGTGTGCTACCTCTCCACTCATAGACTTGACAGGAGCTCCCCCTCCTGGCAGAAAGCAAGATTTTCTCACTCCTACCAAGAGGGGAGGAACAGATTGGTTAGCCCTATTTCTTGCCAACCTTTTGTCAACAATTTCTTGCTGGAATAAAACGTCCAGAAGCATACAAAATACATAACAATTAGAGATGAGCGAGCATGCTCGTCCGAGCTTGGTGCTTGTTCGAGCATTAGGGTACTCGTAAGTGCTCGCTGCTCGGACGAGTATCTCGCCATGCTCGAGGAAATGGCAACTTCCGCATCGTGCTTTTTTGGCGCCTAAAAACACAGCCAATCACAAGCCAGGAGACTCTGCGTACCACCCAGCATCACGTGGGGCCCTTACATGTCGATAGCAGGGGTTGGCTGGCCTGATCAGGTGACCCTGGAATATACTACCGACTGGCCGCGGTGCTCGGCTCAGATGCCGTCTGGATGTCGTTAGGGATAGAGCTGCTGCCTTTCAGGGACAGTGTTAGGGCCTGCATTTAGTTGTCTGTTAGGCAGGGATCACCCACAAAGAACCCAACAGCCCTTCTAAGGGCTAGAAGACATTTTTTTTTTTTTGTCACTTGGCTGGCTGGCACTAGTAGTGCAGCTATCGCCATGTATAACCCCCTTTTTTATGTTATATCTCAGTGATACAAATCCATTGCACATAGCAGTGTGGAACCATTCTGTGTGTCACAGTTCAGTACACTCACTATTTTCTGTCCAGGTGACACTTTCTGTATGTCACCGAATACAACCAAGTCATTTGCTGCCTGTCACGTGTATGGCTTCATCCCAAAAATCTCTGTGCAACATTTGTCTGGGTCGCAGTCTAAATAGCTACCGTCAGTAGGGTGTCAGTTAGCTCTACGATAGTTTCTGCACGTCACGTTCCCAAAAAAACAAAAATACAAATAAAATATAGAAAAAAAATTAGTTTTTTTTGTTGTTTTAGCTGAGTGATACAAATCCATTTCACACAGCTGCGTGTAACCTTTCTGTGTGACACAGTTCAGCATACTACCTCCAAACCGTATATACTGTCCAGGTGACACTTTCTGTACGTCACAAAATACAACCAAGTCACTTGCTACCTGTCACGTATATATAGCTTGATCCTAAAAATCTCTGTGCGACATTTGTCTGGGTCGCAGTCTAAATAGCCACCGTCATTAGTGTGTCAGTCAGCTGTACGATAGTTTCTGCACGTCACGTTCCCAAAAAAACAAAACTAAAAGAAAAAAATAGAAAAAAAAATAGAAAAAAAATATTTTTTTTGGTTGTTTTAGCTGAGTGATACAAATCCATTTCACACAGCTGCGTGTAACCTTTCTGTGTGTCACAGTTCAGCACACTCACTCCAAACCGTATATACTGTCCAGGTGACACTTACTATACGTCACAAAATACAACCAAGTCACCTGCTACCTGTCACGTATATATAGCTTGATCCTAAAAATCTCTGTGCGACATTTGTCTGGGTCGCAGTCTAAATAGCCACCGTCATTAGGGTGTCAGTCAGCTGTACGATAGTTTCTGCACGTCACGTTCCCAAAAAAACAAAACTAAAAGAAAAAAATATTTAACAAAAAAATAGAAAAAAAATAATTTTTTTGGTTGTTTTAGCTGAGTGATACAAATCCATTTCACACAGCTGCGTGTAACCTTTCTGTGTGTCACAGTTCAGCACACTCACTCCAAACCGTATATACTGTCAAGGTGACACTTTCTGTACTTCACAAAATTAAACCAGACTGAACAAGTTTGTGGGTTTCAGTACACCAGGCCCATTTATTTTTTTTTTTTTATAGAATACAATTATATACAGAAAATGTGGAACCCCAGGGCTAAGGGTCGAGGACGAGGGCGTGGGCATTCAATTACTGCAGGGGGCAAAGGCCGTGGTCCTGGGCAGGGTGAGACAGTACCTGCTGATGAGGGAGCTGTGGAACGCCGCAGAGCTACACTCCCTAGCTTCATGTCTCAACTTACAGGGACACGTGGTAGAGGACTGTTGAAACCACAACAGTGCGAACAGCTGATCTCGTGGATTGCAGATAATGCTTCAAGTAATTTGTCCGCCAATCAGTCTTCCACGCAGTCCACCCATGTTACCCAAGGGAGCACTCCTCTGGCTCCTCCACCTCAACCTCCTTCCCCCCAGTCTGCCCCCTCCCAGGAAAATTTGGAATGCGATCCGGCATACTCTCAGGAACTGTTTTATGGACCCTTCCCAGAGTCACAAACCACTTCTCAGGTTGCTGCTGACCTCTTTCCCGATGCCCAAGTGTTCCAACTGTCGCAGTCTGTGGGTGATGATGATGACAATGACAATGTTGAGTTAGTGGAAGAAGTTTGTAAAGAGGTGTCGGACGATGAGGAGACACGGTTGTCAGACAGTGGTGAAGTTGTTGTAAGGGGAGGAATTCCGAGGGGGAGCAGACTGAGGAATCGGAGGATGACGAGGTGACTGACCCGAGCTGGGTTGATATGCCGAGTGAAGACAGTGCTTCTGAGGCGGAGGCGAGTGCTGCACCAGAACAGGTTGTAAGAGGCAGTGGTGTGGCCAGAGGGAGAAGCAGGGCCAGAGCTGGTGCATCAGCAGCAACTGTTTCACGTAGTGAAGCTCCCGTGGCGAGGCCTAGATGTTCGCAAGTCTGGAGGTTCTTTAAAGAAAGTGAGGATGACCGACGGACTGTGGTGTGCAACCTGTGCCACACCAGGATCAGCAGGGGTGCCACCACTACTAGCCTAACCACCACCAGCATGCGCAGGCATATGAGTGCTAAACACCCCACTCAATGGAACCAAGGCCATTCACCACCTCCTGCGGGTCACACCACTGCTCCTTCCCCGTGTCACTCGCTGCCTCTGCTAGTCAACCCCCTGCGTCACTCGCTGCCTCTGCTAGTCAACCCCCTGCCCAGGACCCCGGCACAAGCGCCTCCTGCCGGAAAACCACACCTTCGCCTCAACGATCCTCCACAGTGTCCACCAACGCGTCCCAGCGCAGCGTTCAGCTGTCTTTACAGCAGACGCTGGAGCGCAAGAGGAAATACAGTTCCACCCACCCACATGCCCAAGCCCTCAACGTCCACATCTCCAAATTGCTTAGCCTGGAGATGCTGTCCTATAGGCTGGTAGAGACCTAGGCCTTTCGCAATCTCATGGCGGTGGCTGCCCCTCGGTATTCCGTCCCCAGCCGCCACTATTTTTCCCGATGTGCCGTCCCAGCCCTACACCAGCACGTGTCACAGAACATCATCCGTGCCCTGACCAACGCTGTTTCTGAGAAGGTCCACCTAACCACGGACACGTGGACAAGTGCTGCCGTGCAGGGACACTATATCTCACTGACGGCACATTGGGTTAACTTGGTGGAGGCTGGGACCGAGAATGACCCTGGGGCCGCTCATGTACTGCCCACACCGAGGATTGCGGGGCCTACCTCGGTCACGGTCTCTCAGACGTACTATGCCTCCTCCTCCTCCGACCCCTCCTCCTCCTCCACCGAATTACCATCCGTGGGCACGGCGCCTTCAGTCGGTAGCTCTAGGCGCAGCAGCAGTGCCGTGGGTAAGCGCCAGCAGGCGGTGCTCAAACTGCTGAGCTTAGGTGACAAAAGGCACACCGCCCAAGAGCTGTTACAGGGCATCACGGCGCAGACCGATGTGTGGCTGGCACCGCTGAACCTCAAGCCAGGCATGGTTGTGTGTGACAACGGGCGTAACCTGGTGGCGGCTCTGCAACTCGGCAGACTGACACATGTACCATGCCTGGCCCACGTGTTCAATCTAATAGTTCAGCTGTTCCTCAAGACATACCCCAATCTGTCTGATTTGCTCACCAAGGTGCGCCGCATCTGTGCGCATTTCCGCAAGTCCAGCACAGATGCTGCCACTCTCAGGGCAGCGCAGCGCCGCCTACAACTGCCCGCTCACCGACTGTTGTGCCCCACGAATTCCACATTAAACATGTTATCCAGAGTTTACCAGCAGCGCAGAGCGATTGTAGACTGCCAGATGTCATCTTCCACCAGAACTGGTAGTCAGGTCTCTCAGATTCCTCAAGTGTACAATGAGGAGTGGACGTGGATGTCTGATATCTGCCAGGTGTTGAGCAACTTTGAGGAGTCAACACAGATGGTCAGCGGCGATGCCGCCATTATCAGCCTCACCATCCCGCTGCTTTGCCTGTTGAAAAACTCAGTGCTCAGCATCAAGTCGGATGCTTTGCGCTTGTCACAAGAGACGGTGGAGGAAGATACGTCGCTTGATAACCAGAGCACTCTCCTGTCTGTTTCTCAGTGCGTATCGGAGGAGGGGGATGAGGATGAGGAGGAAGAGGAGGAGAATGTCGGCGAGACAGTAGAGGGTACCAGTGCTCAGTCCTTAACTCTTGAGCGTGTATGGGCTGAAGAGGAGGACTTGCATGAGGAGGAGGAGGAGGAGGAAATGGAGAGTCAGGCCAGTGAGGAGAGGGAATTCTTACGTGTTGGGACTCTGGCGCACATGGCAGACTTCATGTTAGGCTGCCTATCCCGTGATCCTCGCGTTAGAAGAATTTTTTCAAACACCGATTACTGGGTGTTCACTCTCCTGGACCCACGGTACAAGCAGAACCTTTCCACTCTCATCCCTGCAGAGGAAAGGAGTATGAGAGTGAATAGATATCAACAGGCCCTGGTGCACAAGCTGAAACAATTCTTCCCATCTGACGCCGCTAGCGGCAGAGGGCATGGTTCTGTGGGCCAAGTAGCGGGGGAGAGGAGGCGAGCAGGCAGCTTGTCCAGCACTGGCAGGGGAACGCTCTCCAAGGCCTTTGCCACTTTATGTCACCCCAGCAAGACACTGTCACCTGTCCCCAGTCTAGGCAGAGTAGGGGGGAGCTGTACAGAAAGATGGTGAGGGAGTACCTAGCTGACCATACCAACGTCCGTAGCGATCACTCTGCTCCATACAACTACTGGGTTTCAAAGCTGGACACGTGGCCTGAACTGGCGCTGTACGCCTTGGAGGTGCTGGCCTGCCCTGCCGCTAGCGTGCTGTCAGAGCGGGTATTCAGTGCAGCTGGTGGCATCATCACCGATAAGCGTACACGCCTGTCAACTGACAGCGCTGACAGGCTGACGCTTATTAAAATGAACAAAGCCTGGATTTCACCGGAATTCAAATCTCCTCCGGGGGAAAGCAGCTAAAGATTTAAATAACTTATGTATCCGATTCCTCTTCTCTACTCCTCCTCCTCCTACATATCGTCTTTGCCTAACGCTGACCCAAAAAACGCCATTTTTTAGAGTTCCAACTGGCACTCTTTTAGCACAATTTTTCAGGAGAGCCCCCTACAGGCCCTCTATTCAAACAATTTTTCAAGAGGTCCACCTACAGGCCCTCTCTTCAAACAATTTTTCAGGAGGGCCCCCTACAGGCCCTCTATTCAAACAATTTTTCCAGAGGTCCACCTACAGGCCCTCTTCAAACAATTTTTCAGGAGGGCCCCCTACAGGCCCTCTATTCAAACAATTTTTCCAGAGGTCCACCTACAGGCCCTTTCTCCAAAAAATTTTTCTGGAGATCCACCTACAGGCCCTCTCTTCAAACAATTTTTCCGGAGGTCCACCTACAGGCCCTCTGTCCAAACAATTTTTCCGGAGTTCCACCTACAGGCCCTCTCTCCAAACAATTTTTCCGGAGGTCCACCTACAGGCCCTCTCTTCAAACAATTTTTCCGGAGATCCACCTACAGGCCCTCTCTCCAAACTATTTTTCCGGAGTTCCACCTACAGGCCCTCTGTCCAAACAATTTTTCCGGAGTTCCACCTACAGGCCCTCTCTCCAAACAATTTTTCCGGAGCTCCACCTACAGGCCCTCTCTCCAATTCCAGTTTCCAGTTTTATTTGCGCAAACTGCATACATTTTTATTTTTGGGATAGGTGTGAAAAATAATATTACTTGCGAATCTACAGTATATTGCCCAACATTGGATACGGTAGCAAGTAGAAGACCAAACACATGCTGCCCACAGGGTTCCGCAAATTCCTGGTCCACCCGCAAATTCCTTGTCCACAATGTCAAGGAGGTCGAGGTTCTGTTGATGAGCAACAAGTCCTTCTGTACTGAAATCGCCGACAAAGTCTCCATCTAAGAACCTACAGACCATTGTGGAGAGAGCGGCACAGCTCGCCATCAAAGTGACGAACCCCAACGCCAGACTGCGCAGAGAAGATAACAAATAAATATCTCTGTGGTTATTTTTGCTAAATAAAAGTTAAATAAACCCCCCAAAAAATTCATCTGTTCCTGTGCCTGATCCACCCAAGTTGAATCTGTCCCATCCTGAGAAATTCCCCCCCAAGGAGTCCCCACTGTAACTTGCTTCCCATACAACTACCTCACCCCCCGACACCTGTGTCTCGCCATTGTCCACCACCTCCTCAGACAACACTGGTAAATCCCCACTGTCAGCACACGGAAACAGCAAAAGTTCTTGCGAATTAGGGCAGAGAATGTTCTGGGGTAGCACATCAGGGAAGGGGTGACTATGGGGTTCCAGGAAGTACGTAACCACATGCAATATCCATTTAAAAGTCATGCCACACTTGATGTAGCTCATAATTGACAATTGTACCGGTGGATGCTAAATTTTTAAGTTGGGGTCCTGCGTCGTCATTCTAACTACATCCGGCTGTTGTCACCACCACACACTCTAGCCCAGGGGGCACTCCTCTGGCTCTTCCAGCGAAACCTCCTTCCCCCCAGCCTGCCACCCCACCTACAGGCCCTCTCTCCAAACAATTTACTTTTTTGTCCTATCTTTCTCTCTCTCTCTACAAACTATTTTTCCGGATAGCTGCCATATATGGTATTAAACTGAGTAGTATACATAGAAGACATACCACAATTGATCAATCTCATAATTTACGACTGTAACGGTTGATGCTAAATTTTTAAGTTGGGGTCCTGTGTCGTCATTCTAACTACATCCGGTTGTTGTCACCACCAGACACGCTAGCCCAGGGGGCACTCCTCTGGCTGTTCCAGCGAAACCTCCTTCCCCCCAGCCTGCCCCCCACCTACAGGCCCTCTCTACAAACAATTTACCCGGATCGGGGACGTATTAGATATTGTACTGATGTTTTTTTTGGTTCTTCTTTTAATTGCCTCCTGACCTGTGATAGGCAGCGCATGGACACGTCCCCTTAGCTGCAGTAGGAAAGACACTCCCCTGGCCAGAGCAAGCTCTTTTTCCGTTTTCCGTGGTCGAAAAATCCATAAAATATAAGGTCCCAAGATAGGGGACGTATACGGTATTAAACTGAGAAGAATTGATACCGTACGGATTAAAGCAACAGTTTTCCCAAATCCATCTGGCTGTTGTCACCACCACACACGCTAGCCCAGGGGGCACTCCTCTGGCTCTTCCAGCGAAACCTCCTTCCCCCCAGCCTGCCACCCCACCTACAGGCCCTCTCTCCAAACAATTTACTTCTTTGTCCTATCTTTCTCTCTCTCTCTCTACAAACTATTTTTCCGGATAGCTGCCATATACGGTATTAAACTGAGTAGTATACATAGAAGACATACCACACTTTATCAATCTCATAATTTACGACTGTACCGGTTGATGCTAAATTTTTAAGTTGGCGTCCTGCGTCGTCATTCTAACTACACCCGGATGTTGTCACCTCCACACACGCTAGCCCAGGGGGCACTCCTCTGGCTTTTCCAGCGAAACCTCCTTCCCCCCAGCCTGCCCCACACCTACAGGCCCTCTCTACAAACAATTTATTTCTTTGTCCTATCTTTCTCTCTCTCTCCACAAACTATTTTTCCGGATAGCTGCCATATACGATATTAAACTGAGTAGTATACATAGAAGACATACCACAATTGATCAATCTCATAATTTACGACTGTACCGGTTGATGCTAAATTTTTAAGTTGGGGTCCTGTGTCGTCATTCTAACTACATCCGGTTGTTGTCACCACCAGACACGCTAGCCCAGGGGGCACTCCTCTGGCTGTTCCAGCGAAACCTCCTTCCCCCCAGCCTGCCCCCCACCTACAGGCCCTCTCTACAAACAATTTACCCGGATCGGGGACGTATTAGATATTGTACTGATGTTTTTTTTGGTTCTTCTTTTAATTGCCTCCTGACCTGTGATAGGCAGCGCATGGACACGTCCCCTTAGCTGCAGTAGGAAAGACACTCCCCTGGCCAGAGCAAGCTCTTTTTCCGTTTTCCGTGGTCGAAAAATCCATAAAATATAAGGTCCCAAGATAGGGGACGTATGCGGTATTAAACTGAGAAGAATTGATACCATACGGATTAAAGCAACAGTTTTCCCAAATCCATCTGGCTGTTGTCACCACCACACACGCTAGCCCAGGGGGCACTCCTCTGGCTCTTCCAGCGAAACCTCCTCCCCCCCCACCTACAGGCCCTCTCTCCAAACAATTTACCCGGGTAGGGAGACGTATTAGATATTGTACTGATTTATTTTTTAGATGCTTGGGAAGCAGCTATGCTCACCACTATACATCCAACAGCCACAGCAACTGATAAGAACAGATACTAAACTTGATTTTAGCTGCAGTGCTAGCATGAGCAGTGGTGTCACCTGCAGGCGGTGATGGACCTTCGTTGCACCTAGTTGGGTGCTTCCCTAACATGTGATGGGTATTTGCCTCGCCTTTCTTGGTCTGGGTGAGCACAATTGCCATGAGGGTAACCACCAGGCTGTTGCCTGAGAATTTGGGGTAATGGTGGGATTAGGCAGCCTCAGAGGCATCCATGCATGCTGCCCCTGCTGTTTCCTGTCCATTTCCGTGGTGTTTCCATCATTTTCTGAGGTTTCCAGGTTTTCACCCAGCCTTCCCTAGGCAGAGCCTTGGTCCCCTGCAAAAAATGCTCGAGTCTCCCATTGACTTCAATGGGGTTCGTTACTCGAAACGAGCACCCGAGCATCGGGAAAAGTTCGACTCGAATAACGAGCACCCAAGCATTTTAGTGCTCGCTCATCTCTAATAACAATATAAAACAATAACTATACACAATATTGTAGTACCCCCAGGTCTGGGCACTACACAATGATCTATCATTTACCAAGCTCAAATCCCTCATTACTCATAGATAAATACTGTCTGGGCCGGGGGCTTTATCAACATTTAACTTGCTTAGATATGGCTGCACTTCTTTTTATATTTAGTGACAAATGATGGGGAAACTTGATTACTGTCCTCCCTGAATGAAATCTGGCATCAGCAGCTCACTGGTGAAGAAAGATGAAAGGTATGAGTTTAATATCTCAGTATTTCCCTTGTCCTCTCTAATTATATTCCTGTGATCATCTTTCAGATTTGTTCTTTTTTGCATTTTTATATGAATCAAACATTTTATGATTTATTTTAATATCGTTATCAATTTTGATTTCCTTTCTACTTGATTTCCTTTCTACATTTCTGATTGAGTTCTCTGTTAGCCTTGAATTCTTTTTCCGAACCCTTAAACATATTTCAGTGTTTTTTTTGTTTGTTTTTTGTCTTATATTCAGAACATCCCTATTCACACCAGTTTTATTTCTGAGGGTACAAAATTAGTACAGGATTCATGTATTATATCTTTAAACATATCCATTTCGCTTCAGTATACCTATTTCTCTATTTTCAGTACTTCATCCCTATCTGCGAAACTTGTCCTCTTCTCATAGTCAAATAAAATTTGCTTTTCGAAAGTTACAGATTGCTTATTTCACTTTTTTACTGTTTTATGAGATATAATTTTAATTTTTGCATATTAAATAATTTCTACCCAAGTGATTTTGAAGTTGTAAATTTCATATAGTTTCTGGTCTGTTGGAGAAGACCTGACCCAACAAATTATCTACTCTGGTTGATTCCTCTGAGAGAAATAATTGTCGGACATTCTTCCAATTTTAATGGCTGCTTTAATTAACAGAACTTGCTTCCTTTTGGTTGGTATTCACATTATAATAAAATATTTGTCTTTTCTACAGCAATTACCCTGGCAAAAGTTTTCCTATTACAAATAGGAGCATTGCATTATAACAAGGTCACTAGTTTGATGTTTTTGCATTCTCCATAAAATCGTGTTAAGAGAAATTGGATTATATCACTAGAGGGTTGTTGTATTTTCTTGCAATTAATATTTTGGTTAATTTTCTTACTTATCTAAAGCTATTGCATGCCCACTGATCTAATTATGTAAATTGGTAAAAGAGCAAATCTTCAAAACAGATACGATCCAATAGTAAGACAAGGAAAATGTCAAACTCTGGAGTATTCAGGAATTCTAGAATATTATTTTCTCTTTACTGATGTAGTAGAGCTACATCTCTATGTTCATCTCATCTCTATATCTGCCTCTTCACTTTGTATAGGAGGTCATTAACTGGTAGTATGAACTATGCTATTGGTCAAATCCATCAACTATGAGTTATTCTAGACTCAAAGCATAGCCCAATAGCATACACAAATATGAGCTTTTGTGCATCTAATATACAATATATGTTGCATTTAATTTCATTATTATTTACAGTATTTTTTCACTTATCTGGTGCTGATATATTCCACCGCTCTTTAAAGACTTAATCATCACTTGTCCCCAATAGAACTCTATCCATATGTCTTTGGAGTGTGGGAGGAACCGGAGTACCTAGAGGAGAACATTTAAACATCATGTAGATGTTGTCCTTGGTCAGATACAAGTCTAGGACCCCAACTCTGTAAGAAAACAGTGCTAACCACCATGCTGCCCACATTATTATCATGACAGATTATGTTTAACAGGAGAGTTTCATGGATATGGTACTATAGTACTATATTGTACTATCTCTCCTTGTGGAGAGCAGCTTAATCAGAGCGAGGAGGCTTATAGACCATACATGATCCTCTGGAATTCTGGGAATAAGGCATGTGAATGAGCTCTTAACAAGCTCTGCCTCTGATGCCACCAGATGTAAGGCAGCTATCCTATGAGTCAATGTTCAACCCTTTAAATAGGCCTTGAAGCATGACTTGGATAATAAATAAGCTAGCATTTGATCTGCAGAAAGCTATTTTGGGGTGATCCCCCCCCCATCAGTGTAGAGCAGAGAGTACTAGCTTAACTGGGCGAGAAGACAAGGTCAGGATTTTCGGGGTACTATCTCACTTTACAGAGAGCTCCACCAGATGTAAGGCAGCTATCCGATAAATCAATGTTCGACCCTTTAAATAGGCCTTGAGACATGATTAAGATATTAAATAAGCCATCACCTCTTCAGACAGCTGTTTCAGGGTGATTTCCCCTAATCAGTGGATCAGCAAAGAGTACTGGCTTAACTGGGTGGGAAGCCTAGGTTAGGATTTGGGGAAACTATCTCTCCTTACAGAGAGCTCCTTAAGCGGTGTGAGGAGACTTATAGGCCATTCATGCTCTTCTGGAATTCTTGGAAGAAGGGATGCAAATGAGCTCTTAACAAAGATCTGTTGATGACACCAGACGTAGGGCAACTATCCTATCAGCCTATTTACAGTATTATCCAAGTCTCAAGGCCTATTCAAAAGGAATAGACATTGACTTATATAATAGCTCCTTACATTTGGTGGCATCAGAGGTAGAGCTTGGTAAGAGTTCATTTGCATCCCATCTACCATGGATATGGTAAAGAACAGAACCTTAATAGTGACACACAGAGCGTTACAATACTGGTAAACATGGCTGGAGTCCAGTGGCCAGATGGAATGAGCCAGGCTCAGTTATGAACTGTACAGTTGTGCAGCTTGAAGTGTAGGTCAAGAGGTGATAATTCAGAAAAGAGTAGAAACAGTCTGGGTAAGACGATTCTGAGGAGCAGGAGATTGGAACAAGTCACATTACTTGAGCAATGGTTGAATTGCCTCATGGGTATAAATGGGCCCAAACAGGAAACAACATAGCTTTCAATCATCACACATCAGCCATCTTTGTTAAGAGCAAATCCTAGCACAAACACAGAAGCCTCCAGTGGTGAAGAGAGGAAGTCCAGAGTGAGTGAAACAGCGACCACTAGTGGTAAATTAGAAAAATACATCAGGATTCTGACACAGAATCCCCTACATAGTGCATTTTACATTGCATATATGGGGGTTTTGTATTGTAAGTCTAACCCTAATACAGAAAGGTATGTTACCGATTGTATAGGTACACTGGGTGATGTAGGGCTTCATGGAAATGATTTTAAAAAATAAAAAACTGAAGTCAAAGTTTAAAAAAAAATGTAAAATAAAATCCTACAGTTTAGTCTGTTACCATCAGCCATCCGTTTACCATAAACCATACCGTACATGATACTGTCACTTAAAGAGGATCTTTCATGGGTCCAGACATTGGTAAGTAAGGACACAGTTGTGTTGGGCATGTATTGTGGATGTAGGTGTTCTTACTATTTTTTCTGGGCGCCATTCCATTAGTCCGCTTTGCCCCTGTACATTTCTGGTGCACGCTATGCTAATGCATAGCATCGGAACAGGGAGGAGGAGACGCCAGGGAATCTCAATGGGCGTCTCCTTCTCCCTGGCTGTAGCACTGTCCAATCGCAGTGGAGAGTGTCAGTTTCTTCCCTGGCTATCTACAGGGCTTTCCTGGCTATCTACAACACTTCAAGATAATTGGAGCACTTTTGCCCAAATCTTCTGAATCGAATTGCCTGACTCATCCAGTCGAACCGAATTTCAAGAAATTCAAGTTGCTAGTGATGAATGTTATTTATGGGAAAACGCTTTTAAAATTTGGTATGTATTCTTGCCCTCTTTCACCTTCATTTGTCCCAGTACCATTCAGTTTTAGCTATTTTGGGAAAGTTCTGTATAATCCATACTATGAGGATGAGGGTGATTTTCTCATGGAAGGCACTGCCATAAAAAGACAGACTTTTTAAGGAACCATCTCACATATGTGCTCAGGAAATGATTTTCCTAGTAGAAAATGTTATTCTCATCCATTCAACAGAGTCAGTTTTTGTGAGAAATTGCAATGTTTGGACTTGTTCAGGCTATTGTGCTACATGAAATAATACTTCAGGCCAGAAAAACGGTCATTATTGTCATTTCGCATAATGGTATTTGTAATATTCATACAATATAAATGACGTGATTTTATTCCTTCTTTCTGCAATGATTGTTTCACACATAACTACAATATTTCCAATAAAACAAATACCAAACGAGCTAAAGTGCCCTTTTTATCATCTCCTTGGCCTTTCTGCTGTGCTGAAGAAAACCTGTACCGTTCTGCTACTTCATAGCATTATCACATTAACATTTGCTTTGCATCTAACTACCTTTAAGAATCTGGTAAGAAAAGGTTGAGTACAAGTTAAATTGCTTTTTCCCTCTAGCCAGTAATGATTTGTTTTTATTAAAAGGGTTTTTTTTTCAATTAAAAGATACAATTTGTCGATTTCATGCTGAGAAGTAAAATTCAAATCCTATATTTTTTTCTAAAGTGTGTGAAATAAAGTTACTATGGTGATACGGGGTCTGATGTCTCCTTAATTCCCGTGGAGTTCCTTATTCCATATATTTATGTAATGAGATCTGTTGCAGCTAGAGATGAGTGAATCTATTCGCTGCTTCGTAATTTCATATCGAATCTTGGAAATTTTGTTCTCCGAAGCGAATCCGAATTTTGTCGGATTCGCTTCGTATTATTCGTAAACGTACGCAAAAATTTGACCGCTAACTATACGTAAGATACGTATGAAACGTAATTACATTTACGCATTCTGCGTACGGCGGGAAAATGATGTTCCACCCGCGCAAGAGCAGGAAAGTGTAGATACGCCTCCCTCAGAACTGGAAAAAACAATAGTACGCTAAGGATTCGTATGCACTTTTGTATGCTCATGCGTACGTGTTCACATAAGTTACCTTTAACAAATGTACGTTCGTTATTAGTGTGCAAATGTTCGCAAAACACCACATAATAACATATAATTTGTACATAGCTTCGTTGAATAGATTTGTATTCGTTCGAATCTTGTGAAAACTTTGACGAATATTCGGCAAAGGAAATTTTGGATGATTCGCTCATCTCTAGTTACAGCTTATAGTAAGTCTTTATGAGACCTTTTATCTCAATTTTAAGATTTTTTTTAAATCAAACATTTTAAGATGAAGTTTTAAAGTGAAGCTATCTTGTTGTACATGCAGTTCTATATGAGCAGTAGGAGCTTATATATCATATTTTCATTATATATATATCATTTTCGCTTTATAAGATTCACCTGGTTATAAGATGCAGCTAGGTTTTAGAGGAGAAAGATAAGAAAAAAATATATATTTCTTCAGACCTCACATGAGACCCCCAAACTTCAGCAGACCTCAGATTAGACCCCTTATCAGACCCTTAATCTTCATTAGACCCCCAAATCAGACCCACAATCTTCATGAGACCACAGATAAGACCCCCAAATCTTCATCAGACACCCAAATCAGACCCCCAATCTTTATCAGACCTCAGTTCAGACCCCCAATCTTTATCAGACATCAGATCCCACAATTAGACCCACCAATCTTTATCAAATCTCAGATTAATCCCCCAATCAGACCACCAATCTTCATCACACCTCAAATCAAACAGTGAAATAACTTACTTACGGTGCACACTTCTAGCACTCACTGCTCCTTGGTCTTCTGCCAGCACTGTGCTGCACTGTGAATTGACATTGCACAGTATCAAGTCATAGTTCACAGCTATGTGCACTACATTCTGACAATATACACAGTCAGGACACGGTGTAGTGAGGGGCCCGGAAGAAGACCAGACAGCTTCAGTTGTGTGGCTGTACTCACCTTCGGTGGTATTCTTCCAGGCTCCACTCTGAACTGTGTCCTGACAGTGTACCTGCACATAGGCGCACACCATGACCTGACACTGTGCCAAAATCAGGTCACAGTGCAGCACGGTCTGGAAGAAGACAAGGGAGTGTAGAGTGACAGCGTTGTCCAGAGCAAGTGAGTTAAGTTTATTTTTATTTATTTCGTCTGATCTAAGGTCTGATGGGGACTGATCTGAGGCTGATTGAGGTTGGAGGGTCAGATCTGGAGCTTATGGGGTCTGATATGAGGCTGATAGGATCTGATCTGAGGTTAATGAGGGTCTGATCAGACACCATGAAGCTCGGCGGTCTGATGGTCTGATCTGAGACTTATGGATTTATTGAGGGTCTGATCTGAGGCTAATGAAGCTTAGAGGTCTGATCTGAGGTCTGATGAATAATGGGAATCTGATTTGGGGGTCTGATGAGGATTGAGGGTCTGATCTGAGGTCTGATGAAAAATTTTTTTATTTTTTCTTATTCTCCTTGTGGCGTCTTATAGTCTGGTGTATCTTAAAGTCCAAAAAATACGGTATACTGAATCTTTTCCTATAAATCTATATATCAATTTTGTCAACATCTTCCTGGTCTATAACATGCTACATGCAGATCGGAAGCCATGTTCAATATGACAGGTTCCTTTTAAGAGGATATTGTGGGGAAATGATAATTTTTAAAGTAGGACTATCACCTCCCCTGACATGTCTGCTTTAGAAACTACTTTAATTCTGCATGTAATAATTCATGCTAGAAGTTTAAGAAAAAATTGCAGCAGTCTGCAGTAAAGGTACAGATGGGTGTTGCTAGTTATGGGGTGTCTTTGCACAGTCTGCCTTTGTCCAATCAATGCTGCCAGTGTCAGACTGTGCAGGGACACATCCCCAACTGTTACCATCCATCTCTTCTGTGGACTGTTGGCAATTCATTCCTAAACTTCTAGTAGAAATATTTGAGGATTGGCACAAGAGTCATAAGAATAGATGCTCAAAAATAGTTATTATTGGGGAATGAAAATAGTTACTAAATAGATGTCAGGACAGGTGACAGATCCACTTTAAATAAATGGAACACATATGAACTTTAGCTTCGAACCAGGGGAAAACTACTGCTGCCACTCAGAGCAGAGAGAGGGAATGTGCATCAGCTAAACACAGACAGCTCTTCACAGTAAAGCTCCACCTACAGGCCACCTATAGGAGGAGCAAAATAGAAGTATATGTTCACACTCTTCCTAAATATAACAACGCCACAAAATATATGTTCTATTGATCTCTTCAGCTACAACCGTGTGCTGTCAGCAGTCTAACAAGGGCAAAACTCAGACTTCCTTAAAACTGCTGGCAGACCCCTTTGACATTGTGTTTAACTTTTTTCTTGATAATCGTTACTGTAGATTAAGTTTGTAATGCTACTTTAAAATATTGCAAGGTATGAACATTGCATATCACTGAAAAGCAAGTTGAGATTAAGTACTGTATTTACTGTAATTGCTTCTCTGCAAGGCAAAGTAGATGATGGAGGTGTAGTAGTGCAATACAAAGAGAGTGGTTACCTTATTAGATGTAACAGCAGTAGGCAACTTATGCTGTTATATGGTGAGTTATTAAAATCTTTAGATTAACTCTTAGACTCACCACAAGGTAACTGTATGGAGAGCCAGCTTCATATGCAGCATGCTGGCTGTGTAATATAGCTGCCACCTGGCCGCAGTGATCAAAGATCCTGGTCATTTAACCTCTCAGATGCTGTGGTCAATAGCAACTGCAGCTTCTGAGCAGTTAGACAGAAGAAGGGAAATCCACCTGTTCGCAGATAAGAGCCCCAGTGGCAAAATTGTGGGCCTCTCATCAGTTGCTATGACAGCTGGGTGCCTTGTGAAGGAAAACTGTTTTTTACTCTCTAATAGGAAGCCTGTCAGAATCCCATAGACTGTAATAGTATTCTATAGAAAATTGTGCATTTAAGTCCCCTAAGGGGACTAAAAATTTCAACAGAATTCTTTGTTTTTAATGTGAAAGCTAAAACGTTAAAATTCAAATCACCTCCTTTCCCAGTTTTACATATAAAAATAAACATTAAAACATAAACATTATGGCCCTGATTTATCATGCCTTTCACTCCAGAATTCTGGCTTTGAAAAGCTGTAAAATGAGGCTTTGGCAACTTTTTGCACTCACTTTTGCAAAAAATGTTTTGCCTTCTTTGCATTTTTACACCACTCCAGTTTTTAAGTGTGGGTGGGAAGTGGGAGCAGTTAGTTATGTTAATGTTGTTCATTGAGACCTTTTTAAAAAGTCATAAAAAGGAGCTGCACTCTCACTCCAGTAGGAGGGTGGAGGAGGAGAACTGGAGTAGTTTTTCTAGACAAAAGTGTTAGGTTTAAGGATAAGACAAATTTATGAAACATGTGACATTTGATAAATGTGGAATAAATAGGGATGAGCGAACCCATGGAAGTTCGGGTTCCCTGGGTTCAGCTGAACTTCAGTTCAAAGTTCGGGACCCGAACTTGACCCGAACTTCACCCCGAATCCGGACCCCCTTCTATTTTCATTCAGCAGGACCTGCGATGACATCACTGCGTGAGCCCGGTCACGTTATCGCAGGTTCTTTTGTAGGTCCTGCAGAAAAAAGAAAGAAGTGGATACCGGCTGCACGATCAAGTGGATGAGGTGAGTTTCTTTTTATTAATTATATTTAACCCCTGAATGGCCATTTTATTTAGCATTCTGTCTTAAGAATACTATTATTTTCCGTAATAACGATATTATAATGGAAAATAATAAAATCACCTGAACACCGAACCTGAACTTTAGCGAAAAAGTCCGGGTTTGGGTCCGGGTACCTGAACTCGCAAAGTTCGGTACAAACCCGAACTTTGCAGTTCGGGTTCGCTCATCTCTAGGCTTAAAGTATG
This sequence comes from Rhinella marina, assembly GCA_900303285.1. Classification (NCBI taxonomy): domain Eukaryota; kingdom Metazoa; phylum Chordata; class Amphibia; order Anura; family Bufonidae; genus Rhinella; species Rhinella marina. Next base: position 291,142 of record ONZH01019825.1, on the reverse strand, counting down.
TCAACACAGACTCAAGCAAAATTAGGTTTAAATATTCCCCTCTTGATAAATTCCCCCTATGGGTATTGACATCTAAAAATGTTCAATTTAAATAAAAAAAATAAAAAAATAATTTAAAATAATTAATTAAAATCACCAATTATTTTGTGATGCATAGAAAAAAATGTAAAATGTAAAAATAGTAAAATGTAATAAGACCCACAAAATAGAGTCATCATGTTACTTGTAGCACACAATGTACAAAACTTAAAAAAAATATTAAATAATACTTGCCTTGCAAAAAACAAGCTCTTGTATGACTATGTGAACATAAAACTAAAACAATTATGTCTCTTGGAAAATGAGAAGGAAAAAAATCCAAAAAGTAAAAAATAGGCTGTATTTTGAAAGCGTTAAACTGAGTTTTCTTTTAAAGACAAATTATTTTTTAAAAATCCCTGTGGACTTCTGACATCACTGATGGAACATGTGGCAAGTAATGCGTGTTTCTCTGTTAAAAACTGCAATTTATTTAGAACTTCATGTTAAAATAAAATTAGAAGGCACATCTACTGTATTAAATCTGGTTTGTGCATTTCGGTTCTGATCCTTGCACACAGTGAAAACTACATTTTTAAATTCTACTACTCAGAAAAGCATGAAAACATGCATGTGTTATATATAGAGCAAAATAATTCAAAAATATACAAATGTTAAAACGATTGGCTTACATTTACTAATGGCAGTGTAGCTAGACACTGTTGAAAACTGCACCTAAATTTGGGACAGTTTGGTGAAACTGGCACATTTTTCCCCCTGATGTTGCACATCTAGTTTCTGAGAAATTCACTGCACGTAGCTTGACAAAAACAGAACTGTGAGCAGAGCACATAGGTAGGACTGCTAGGAGAAGGGCGATAAGGAGCTCAATTAGAGGTGGTCACCTGATGGAGTTGCACTAGGAGCACAACACCCGGAGTTGCATGTAGTTAGTGGTACTCATGCAGTCAGGGTTTATCCCTCTAAAACTGCGTGCAGGCTGAGGAACTGGAGTTGGAGGTAATATGGGTTGAACTGCGGTAATTGCACCATGATTCTAGTGTAAAATTTTGGCTCAAACTATGCCAAACAATAGGTGGTTATAGAGATAGAAAAAAGTGGCAAGTTAATGCCCCGAATTCACAATTTATCATCACGCCTGAGCCACTGTGATTTCTGGTCTCATGTCTAGACAGCCTAAGGATTCTATAGGATTGGTAAATTTGACCCAATGTGTTTAATTACAATAGTATTGCCAAAAGGCTACCATTTTGGAATACAGGTTGGTTGCAGTTTGGAGGCTTAAATTGTAATGTCAGGTTCCCTGTAAAAAAAAAAAAAAAAAAACATATGGGTAGGACTCAAACCGTCTGCAGGGTCTGAAAGGATAAAGCTGGACCTTGGATTTTAAAGAACACCCATAAATAAAATACACAACCCATAACATAGTGATTTAGGATTACTTGTATGGTTTATTAAGTTCTAAAATAACACTTGTCCTGAACAACTTGATGTTCTCAGAAGATCATTGAGCTAACAAAACAGAAATTCCCATATGACCCTATTCCTGCCTCAAGCAACACTATTGCTAATAATACTCTGTAGAAAGAGCACCAAGATCACCATCCATCTTTTGAATTGAGAGGGCTTAAGAGACTGTCAGGATGAGGAAGTCATTTCTATGCAAATTGCCTTTAGGGAAATAAACAATAGATTAAGTCATATATTTGGATAGCCATTCATGCAAAATCTGTATGCCAAAGTATTAAAAATGACTCCACCAACAAGCCATTATTGCTTGGATAAATTTATTGGAAGTTCCCTCAGAGTATTGTTCTCTCCATATGAATAATATATTTTACACACTTATAGCCATAACAACAGATCAACATAAAAAATGTCCACCCTCCTCCCCTTCCTAGTTACAGTCTTGCCTAACAAAGTTGGTTTTGAAAACTCATATTCAAATACCTTTCAAAAAATCTTATTTAAAAAGGGTTTTTCAGCAGTATAAGAAACCAATAAGAAACCATGCTCCCCCAAACTGATCCCCCGCCTCTTACCGATTTCTGCTGCTCTTCACCGCTTGGTCCTGACTCATCAAGCAGGAAATGCCAATAAAGGCTTACTCAGCCAGTGGTTGGCCTAGGCAGGTCACCACTATGGCCAGTAGTTGGCTGACCAGATATCTCAGGACATTTCCTCTGTGTCCAGCTAGGACTAGGAGTGGAGATCTGATTTTCTTCATGTACTTAAAGTGTAACTGTTGTTTCTTATGACATTTTATAAAAAATGTTGTGTGTGTACAATGGAAATATCAGTATTTCTGGTCATTATATCATGTCTACCCTGCATTTATCAGCAATTTCCTTCTTCTTACTCCTTAACTGAGCTCCAGAGTTTGTGGAAGGCAACTGTTACGATTAGAGATGAGTGAAGTTTACAAAATGTCTATTCAGCTGCTTCACCAAATTTCACAGAAAAAAAAAATATTTTTTTGACAAATTACTTCATTGCAAAGTACATTTCTTTGTAAGTTGCAGAGCAATGATGGGGAGCTGCAATTGTGCCGAACTCCCCGTCATTGAACCCCTCAGATGCTGCGTTCATCGCTGATCGCGGCATCTGAGATAACAAACTAGGGCTTTCAGGGCTTAATCAGTTTTTAAAAAATAATGGCAATACTCACCTTATCCATTGGAGCGCAAAGAGGCTTTTGTGGCCATCTTGATTGAAGATCCTGTGTGAAATCTTGCGTGGTGTGTGATGACATCATCATGCTGGCCAGCGTGGTGACGTATGAGATTTTGCAAATGGATCTTCAATCCAGATGGCGGCAGCAGCCTCTTTGCGCCTAGCAGTCAAATCAAATTTTCACTCATCACAAGTGTCGTGTTTCCATAACCCCCATCCTCCCACACCCACTCTTTAGTTCCGAGTCTATGTAAAATGACCACGTATTCTTGCCAGTAAATATTAGCTTACCAGTAAATATTTAAAAGCAAAAATAAATGAATTGTGAGTTGATACTTTCCATTGAAGAAGACCCTATTGACCTCATCCAGCAAGTCTCTGAAAGACTGATCCCTGCAGTGTACTTTGGGATTTTATTGGATACTTGTCCTGCATTGTATAGTTATTTTTTATCCATATTTAATCTTTCATATTGACCAGAATAATACATTTCCTACCAGTTCAATATCTTAATAACCATAACCATCTTGAAGAAAATGGGATTCCTTGCATTTTGAGAACTTTGATTCTTCCACGTACTGCAAGTCATTATTCATGTTTTGCTGAAGAGTAACTCGCAAGTCTCTAGTATAGATCGTGATGTCTATTACAGGCATTAGAAAACAATTCTCTGTCCTTTCTTTAAAGGTCAGGCAGGAACACTGTACTTTTTAAATCCAATATCCGCAAGACACTGAATACTACTTTACAAAAATATTTGATTAGTATTTTTGCATAAATGTCATGAAATCACAAATATGTGATTTTGACAGGTTTTACAACCTCTGGGCTTGCTCAGAAGCCAGAGCTGTTATTCTGAGTCTAGCTTGTGATCTGAGAATGTATCCTGGATGTGTCTGCAAAAAATCAGTTGCATACACAAGTCAGCAATTTTAAAGTCTTGTAGGGACAGTTTAGGGACATATTTAGTTAGGTAGAGTGAATTATAAGGCATAAAACTGCAGTCACCAAAATCCTGGAAAAATCTCATTTTATTTCTTCTGTACATGCTTAGGCTTTTTTCCAAGCACCTCCAGAACCAGCAGCATATATTTTTCTGCAAATGCTGCACAATCGACCCTCTTTTTTAAAAAAAACAATGCTACCATTTATAATTAAAGGGGTTCTGCAGTTCTTTTAAACTGATGATCTATCCTCAGGATAGATCATCAGCATCTGATCGGCGGGGGTCTGACACCCGGGACCCCCGCTGATCAGCTGTTTGAGAAGGCAGCGGCGCTCTAGGAGCACTTTGGCCTTCTCACTGTTTACTGCAGGCCCAGTGACTGTCACGGACATTCCTATGACAGATAACAGGCGGTCTGTCAGATTGGCAACATGTGGTTTAATCTGACATGTTTTCCCTTTTTGTTGTTGGTATTTACCACACCCTTTTCCCTCAGTTGTTACTGGTGTGGTAATTGTCCCTCCCTATTTATTGCTTCTTCTCCCACTATTCCTTGCGGTTTATAGCTTCAGTTGTTGTTGTGGTGTGCAGCAGTTTGGTTTTCAGCTGAGATCTTCCATTTCTTCATTGAAAGATAAGTTTCCTTTTCCCTTCTGTGTGCGTTTTTGTGTTTACAGGCAATTTGGTGACATCAAGCAGTCTGATGATTACTGGATAGCCATGCTTTTAGACCCTTTGGAATATGAAAATGCATGAGACATGTGCCAACAAGGTGTCTTTTTAAACACATTGTATGTTAACACAATCAAATGTGCGTTTCCCCATTTCTACTTATGTCAGTGTCACTCAGACATTATTTACTATTGCTATCATTGCGTGCCAGAGCTTGCGAAGGGAAAAAAAAGTCATAAGAAACTATAGAAAAAAAGAGATAACAAGTTTTCCTAAAAATTATCCTAGGAGGCTGGAGGGAGTTATATACCAACTTTTAGGGCAACTGGAGCAACTTTGGTTCAGCCTGGTTCACTCATCTAGATTTGACCTGGGTATACCTAATTTATAGCAATCTGTGACAAATTAATTTATAACGAACTGAACTTCTTGGCGAACTTTGGCGAAGCTGGCAAACTGAATTTTTCAAAACTTCGCTCATCGCTAATGATGATAATAAAGGGTATACAATAATGAACAAGAAGAAAAAGAACATAAAGCAAACAATCAAAAATCGAAATAATCCAAAACTCAAAGCACAAAATTTATCAAAACAATGGAACACTTGAATGATCCAGACATTGTGACAAGCATAATGATTTGTCAAAATTTGCAACAACTTGTAATTTTCTTCTTACTTTCTTCTTACCCTGTAATTTTTGCTTTACTTTTTTTCTGTAATCTTCCTACCATCTCTGTGCTATTTGCAAGCTGTTAGATCAATATTCTACACTTCAGATTTTTTCGTAATCACGCAGAGACATGAATAATTATGGCAGCCCCTGCAGTGAGCGATAGTTTACAGTATGTTCTATTTGTTGACATCCTTCATCCGCTAATTGTTACTTACAAACTTAAATTATGGTGTAAAGATCAATAAATCCAGTGTTCCTAGTCGACAAATTATACTGAAGACGACTGGGAAATGGCAAATCAGCGGCTGTATGTAACATTCCAAGTCTTATATTTGGATACAGTGTTGCCATTTGAATACCTCAAAAACTTATGTTTGTGTCAAGTGCATTCGATATTTCTGCCAATCACTTACCCCAGATTTACTGAGACTTGTCTTGTCTTGTCTGTACACATACTGGGAAAGCCTTTACACCGAACAGCCAGCATAACAAGCTGGAGCCAAAATTTTATCTTCAACATATCTGAAGGCTGGAATAAATGTGTCACTGCAGCACTGTAAATATTATCACTGAAGCTTGCACTAATAAGGAGTTTAAGACAAGTCACAGTCATTATCTGAAGCATTTATTATAGTTTTATGCAGTGTCTTCATTGTAGATATACGTACCAGCATAGTAGCCGTAGAAGATGCTGTGTGGCCCAGAGGCTCATCTTCAGGTAACCTTTATTGTGCTGACCAAACCAGACAACCCCTTTAGAAAAAAATGTATTGGACAATAACAACTTTATGTTCTTTCTTCTGCCGTGTTTCAGATTTCAGTGTTTTCTCAGCTAGGAAAAATGGAGTTTTAACTGTTACTTTGATAATGGATTACTGTAGTTATCAGATAACCTATTTAGCTCCTCACTGACTGACCTACTTCTGGCTAACATGCCAATCTAAGACACTATTTTAAAGACCTTTCTGTATTGCCTCTGGCTGAATATGGGGAATGACAGGGAAAACTTTGCTAGGTGCCTGTAAATTATTTGAATGAGAGTTCAATAGAAGAGACAGGTGAAAACTGAACATAAACTGCAATATGCTCAGTACCCCTCCTTTGACATCCTCTTTCTTAAAGTGTAACTGGCGTTTTATTTTTATTTGTGTAATGTGTAGGGGGAGTGATGTTGAACATTTTTGTAATATAATTACTGAAATCATACATTTCTAATAGAAAAATAGCTGCAAAGTGTCCCATTTTGAGCCTTAGAAATGCTCCTCTGACTTCTGTTTACATAACACGGTCAGTGTTGAGCAAGTCTCCACAGTTATGTAAACAGAAGACAGAGGAGTGTTTCTAAGGCTCAAAATGGGACACTTTGCAGCTATTTTTCTATTAGAAATGTATGATTTCAGTAATTATATTACAAAAATGTTCAACATCACTCCCCCTACACATTACACAAATAAAAATGAAATGCCAGTTACACTTTAATGAAATCCAGGTAGATGAAATCTGGTGAAGACCTATGTATATATTCAGAAAAAAAAAAATTTTTGTGAAGTCAGGAAGAGTAAAAATTGTTTAGTATATGTGGTAAATATTTTCCATCCAATTCCATCCATCCAAATATTTTCCATCCAATATGTTATTCCATACAATAACATATCCAGCCTATATAATGGATCCAAAGTATGCCAAATTTTGGGACATGAGGGGTCTTTATCTTTATACTTTGTTTACCACTGTATTCTTGATTTAATGTTTACTACTTGCCCCTTCCCGAAGCCATAACTTTTTTCCCACTAATATAGTCATCTGAGGGCTTGTTTTTTGGTGGGACAAGTTGTACGTTTTATTGTAGGCATAGGGTTGAGGGATGCCATGAGTAAGTGTCTGTATGTAATAAAACGATACACAAAGATGCTGTTGTCTGTGTGCATAACTTTTTTAAGTTTTGCATAAATAAACTATTGATTTTCATGAAAGCTGGATTTCTCAATATGTTTTTGTTAACAAAATAGAGGGTGGCTGGAAAAAATTTCAACTGGTGTGGAATCTGACATAGTTTTCACAGTATTTCCTATATGGTAAAACTGACCTGTTCCCTTCTTTCTCTGGGTCAACACAATTACCATGATAGCATACGTAGTTTTTTTTGTGTTTTAATAGTGAAAAAAAAAAGTATTTTTTGCTTTTCATCACTATATTCTGACCGTAACTTTTTTTTTATCGTTAAGTCTCTGGAGTTGTGTGAGGGCTCAGTTTTTGAAGAATGATCTATAGTTTGTATAGTATAGTTTGCACCCCTTGACCCAGCTATAGAGAAAAGTATTATGTTTTGACTGCCTTCAGTTGTAACTGGTGGGACATCAGATAACTCAATTAAAACAAAATAAGAGCTATATTTGCAGTATCTCCCAAAATAAGAGCTATATTTGCAGTATCTCCCTCTAGTGACAGTAGTAGGTGTCAATAATTCAATCATTTCACATGATGGGAAGTAGGGATGGGTAGCTCAATACAAAAAAAATGGAACTTCAAAAATAAAAGCTAAAAAATAGATAGGGTTTCTAGGTGGCTGTTTTACACCTAACTATTGCACTGGACTTTCACACAGTGTCTAATGAACTGGACAATTGGTCCACTCACGGTTTCAAATATACTTAAAAACATATGGGGGAGACGACATTTCTTAAGACCAATGTTGTATGTCAGTCTTGATTCTCCCTGTGCTGCCAGCAGATTCACCAAATATATGCAAGGCATATGTCTCTTATATATCTGGCCCATCTTCCGGCAGTGCCGTCCAACACAATTAAATCTATGGTAGCTTCCTACTTGCCGTAAATTTAAGTCTTTATTTACTTTAGAAAACTGGCATGAATAACCATAAATGTGGTGGGCCTGCCTCTCACAGCACGTCCCTCTTTCTCCCAAAAAGTAGTATAAAAAGGGAAATGTTCAAATTTTCTGTGCAAATGGCATGCAACCGAATATTTGACCTGTTTACATCTCAAAAGTGGTGTAAATAGATTAGTAATTGTCCACCATATTATTTGTATGCACTCCTATGCGGAGGCCACTGTAATGTACATGATCCTGTGCTCTGCTGCTTGCCACCAGTGCTCTGTATATAATGGTTGATTGGTTGGCTTGTTCACAGCCCACTTGATCAGTCCTGAAGTTCAGCAACTTGGTTGATTGGTGTTGTGGCCAAACAGAAGCCATTCAGAGTGCAAAATGCTGTGCACAGTATAGGCCTATGAATTTTGTTGGTGATGACAACAGAGCCATATATAAGTGTGGTTTTCCCTAATCTGCTAATGTTTCTTATGTAGATCCTATTACAGTGTTTGACCTACTGTTCATGTTGACTACTCTTTTTGGATTATCCCTCAGTAGTTCATTATCTCCTCTGTGATTCTTGGTTAACTCCTGACTTGACTCCTAAACTTTACTTCTGGTATGTGTAGTACTTCTAGTTCCAACTCCTGGCCTGTTCCTGACTGTGCTCCTTATTTGACCACTGGGCAATGCACCCATCATATGCTGTATTTCTGTTTCCGAACCCTGACTTGACTGTGCTTTTGTTTCTCCCCAAGGTTATTTATCTGAACAATCCTGTTGTTGACTGCATCACTTCATCTCCCAACCTTTAAGATGCTCCACTTGCTGGACTGTCACACTATTCTGGGGTCCATGATCTGGAGATCCAAATGATTCCCAAAGGACTAAGACAAATGTGGTTTTCAGGCTCTACGCTGGTTAACCAAACATTTCAGTCATATGGTTAGGTTAAAACACACCAGTTAACTAAATATCCTTTATACTTTTCAATTTTTAATGTATGACCCTATGTCTTTTGCATGCTTAATAACATATACAATAATGATAGGAATACTAGCCATATATCAGTGTTAACAGGTTGGAACGGACAGTGGGTGTCAATATTGCCAACTACCACTATGACTTTGAGCTAAATCTAATGGCCCTGACTGTTCCCTGGTATTCACCCTTTAAGCCATGTGTAGGGATCTGAACTTTGTTGCATGGCACCAACCAGGCTGCTACCTCTTGGAGTAATCCTGGTGTAGTTTACAACTGACCCACAGGGATCAGAGGCACCAATGTGAGGCACTAAGGACTCAGGCAAAAGTCGTAGTCTGAACACAGTCCAAGGTCAGGGCACACTGAGTACATGTGGAGTTCAATTAGCAGTTCCACTGTCTGGGAAGTGGCCAGAAGCAGAATCAGTAGACAGGCAAGGTATGGTGCACAGGTAGTCAGAAAATAGATCACACCTTTGCTGGTTACTAGAGACTAGAAAACCTCAAAGCTCAGACAGGGGATGGATCCACAGCCCAGCTAAATAGGGAGGCTGATCAGTACCTTAGTCAGCAGTTGGACAGGGAGCAAAAAGGAAGAATTAACTCTAACAGTGTTGAAAGAAAGTTCACTGACCATTAGTCCCAATACACACAGGGAGAGTGGAACGATACCTGATCCTGCCTGGGAAAGCAGAACACAGGCTGCAAGCCTAACAGGTCTATTGATAGCAGAGGACACCTTCAATCTTAACAATTTTACAATTTTATTCATTCTTGTATGCAAATTGAAGACGTAATTACAAGGGAATAATTATTCTATCAAGATAATTTCGACTGTTTAAAGTGCATCTCTACCTTCAGGCATTTATTCACCTTGCGCATATTCCCCATGCATATTATAAAGAACACTTGCTGCACACCAGTTAATCATCACTACTCGTGTCAATTAACCTTTATCCGATTTGTCCTCAAAAAAATTTGCTTAACACCCTGGTCGTAGAGGTCCGCTCTGCTTAGCTAATTTGGCTACCTGCATCTGGAGCCATTACCCAGTTCATAATCCTATATTAGATTGACCTTATTAAGTTTGAATTTATATTCATTTGGTTATAATTAAATAGCTCTGACATCTTGCGCCTGAAGTTTATGTCACACACGGTTTGCAAACAAAGCAATAAATACCTGAGCTGTTAAAGTAATTGCTGACCAAGAAGATCTGCAGACACGGTAATTGCAAATACAGACAGTTTTTTTTTTTTTAAAAAAAGGATGGTTTTGAGCTGATTAGCTTTGTAATATATCTACATAGAGGTCAGAGCTTATTTTTGAGACTCAGCTTTTTTTTTTCTTCAAATTCTTTTTATTATTTTATAAGGGGAATGCATATGAAGATAGTACAGATGTACATTACAGTTTAACAGTACACTTTGGAATGTACAGTACAATGGTAATAACAGTTGAAAGATACAATTATAATATTGATAGCCAATGTACAGGAGGCAGTATTCAACAGGAATAAAAGTGTACATAAGTTTTCATCAAAACAAGGTAATTAACCTGTTAAACGAAGTATTAAATCAATATATAACAAATATGGGGGGGGAGCAAGGAAAAAGCGGGGAAGGAGAAGATTGGTTATAGCGTGAGACCTGAACAAAATTAGGTACCTGAGGCGGAAAGAAAATCTCTAAGAGAGATTGAGCTTTTTATCAGCTGCTTAACCCTTAGGATACCAGCGCCGTACATGTACGGCACTGGGGCCGATGCGGAACACATGGCGCCCGCTCGCACGTGCGGCTGGCATCATGGCCGGCAAGTCTCTGCTGTTTCTAACAGCAGAGACTTGCGGGTACTTACCGCCATCGGCGGGTTCCTTTTCAGCAATTAGATGCCGTGATCACATGAGATCACGGCATCTAGTAGCGCAAAAACCCGGAAGTGTTCGCTTCCGGGTGGTGTACAGACGCCCCATGTGGTTAAATGGGGTGTCTGTACACGATCTGAAAGCCGTAAACCTCGCTGATGAGGTTTACAGCTTTCAAAGTGCAATTCTTATTCTGGCCACTAGATGGCAGGCCAGGATAAGAAATGAGCAAATTGAGTTTTTCAATTCAATATTAAAAAGCCCTGATTGCTCATAAAGAAAAAATAAAAAACACAATCTATTTGCTCATATTTGAGCTTTAAAATACTCACAAAAAAATAAAAAAATGTTTAAAAATATATAAAAAAATAAAAAAATATAAAAGTTTAAATCACCCCGCTTTCCGTATAATTAAAAAATAAATACCTAAATAAAAATAAATATAGACATCATGGGTATCACCATGACCGAAAACGCCCATACTTTTAAAATATAAAAAAAATTCCAATAAGGCGAATTGTGTGGCAGAAAAAAGCATCAAAATGGCGATTCGCTGTTTTTTGTCGCTTATTTTTTATTACAAAAATTAAATAAAAAGTGATCAAAAAGTCATACACACCCCAGAATGGTATCAATAAAAAGTTCAGATCGCCCCTCAAAAAATGAGCCCCCATACAGCTACGTACACATAAATACTAAAAAGTTATAGGGGTCAAGATACAACAAAAAAAAAGTCCAACTTTATAATTATTTTATCAAAACGCAGGAAAAACTATACATATTAGGTATCGCCGGATTTTTAATGACCATTAGAATGAAAGCAACAGGTCAGTTTTAATGAACATCGAACGCTGTAAATAAAAACCCGTAGAACTGTAGCAGAACAGTATTTTTTTTGCAATTTCACCCGATTTGGAATTTCTTTCCTGCTTCCCACTACACCATATGCAATACTAAATGGTGGCGTTGGAAAGTACAACTTGTCCCGCAAAAAACAAGCCCTCATACAGCTATGTGAACAGAAAACTAAAACAGCTGTTTGAAGGCAGGGAGTGCAAAACGAAAACGCAAAGCCGAAAAAACCTCCGGTACTGAAAGGGTTAAAAGATAAAACTCTGACTTCCTTCTGCCATCACTAGAGGGAGCTATGTTCTTACAAGACTATGCTACTCCCCATGACCTTAGTGTAGAAAGTTTAAAAATATAGATGGCTTGTGTGTAACGACTGCAGTGGTTCACAAGACTGCAAAATTGGATTTTACCTATAGCAATCACCTTTTCCGGAAATTACCTATGTCTCTCTGTGCTCAGGTGCCCCCAGAATTTACAACAGGGGCAAATAACAACCACATGAAAAATATATATAAATAGCATATCAAAACTGGAGGGTAACAAATTAGGGCCTCACGCACATGATCCTATTTTGTATCTGTGTCCAATCCGTTTTTTGGAGTTTTTTGCAGATTGCATATGGATCCAATCATTCCTATGGGTCCGCAAAAAAAAATCCATCCATGGCCTGTCTTCATCAGTTCTGCAAAAGGATAGAACATGTTCTATTCTTGGCCTCAAAATGTGGACCACTGACCTATTGAAGTCAAAGGGGATCATTTATTAAGACCAATGTTTTAGACGTCAGTCTTAATAAGTCCCTGCACTAGTGGTGGTCTGCTGAAGTTAGAGGCGCTGGCCTCTACATAACTTCGGTGGATCCACCGCCACTTCTCAATCTACAGCAGCTTCCTAGATGGCGTAGATTTAGACCATTTTAAACACCTAAAACAGGAGTAGAAAATGATTTATATATTAGACGCACTTATATAGTGCTACTATATTCCACAGCACTTTACAGACATTAGCATAAGGCTGTCCCCAATGGGGCTCACAATCTAAGTTCCCTATCAGTATATCTTTGGAGTGTGGGAAGAAACCGGAGTACCCGGAGGAAAACCATGTAAACATGGGGAGAATATAAAAACTCTGTGCAGATGTGCCCTTGGTCAGGTTTGAACCCAGAACCCCAGTGCTGCAAGGCAATAGTGCTAACCACTGAACCACTGAACCACTGTACCACCTGTAATGCTCCAAAATGATGAATAAGACAGGCCTGCCCATGCCACGGCCCCTTTTTTAGACCTGGCGTGAGCGGGGAAAAGTCACAGATTGCCACCAAATAACCTTTGAGCCACGATCTACGCCAGAAATATGCCTAATATAGACATATTTCTGGTTAGTAAATAATGCCCAAGGTGTCCGAATAGGAAGGAGAATACATGGAGTGACTTAAGATTATTTCTAGGAATTCATACCCCCATTTAAAAAAAATAAAAAATACATGTAATATTCATATATAGGTTATAAATAAACGTGATTAAAATGATTACGGAAATGTCCCTTCAAAGCAGAAATTGTTTTCAAATGAACTTTTCTGTATTGCAACTATTAACACAAAGCCTGGCAGAAAATGTGTGTGATAATGATTTGAAAATAAAGATATGGCTGATGAAATATACCGGTGATTTCCCTTTCATTTCTGTCAGAAAAATACATTGTTTCCTGAGGCTTTTAATTCAAACTACTGCAGAAAGCAAAAACAACAAAAAAAAAAGAAAAAAGAAAAAGAAAAGTTTGCATTGCTCATTGCAATTTAATACATTTAATGTGTCCATGAAAGCACTAGACATGCTTAAAAGCCTGATAAATAATATAGTATAGCCATTCACGTAAACATAAAGCAGAGCGATGTAAAAGGGGGGGAAATCTTCAAAGGATTAGTGGTGGAAAAGGGAAAATCTCACAAAACAATATGTCAGAAATATATAACTGCACTAAAAGGAATATGAGGAGGAAACAAAGAAGATGTAGAGGATGCGTCATGTTTTTACTACTTAGAGAATGATGGCCGTTCACACTGGGCTGTGGGAAGAATATAAAAAGGGGACTGAGTGCACTTTACGTTTCTTTATTGTTGACTACAGGTATAATCTATGTTCTTCATTTACAATGACATAAAAGGCTATTAAAAACATAAGCAAGGATAGTAATTTGAGCATTATGCAATTATGTTTTATGCTTATATACAGTACAGACCAAAAGTTTGGACACACCTTCTCATTCAAAGAGTTTTCTGTATTTTCATGACTATGAAAATTGTAGATTCACACTGAAGGCATCAAAACTATAAATTAACAAATGTGGAATTATATACTTAACAAAAAAGTGTGAAACAACTGAAGATATGTCTTATATTCTAGGTTCTTCAAATTAGCCACCTTTTGCTTTGATTACTGCTTTGCACACTCTTGGCATTCTCTTGATGAGCTTCAAGAGGTAGTCACCTGAAATGGTTTTCACTTCACAGGTGTGCCCTGTCAGGTTTAATAAGTGGGATTTCTTGCCTTATAAATGGGGTTGGGACCATGAGTTGTGTTGGGCAGAAGTCAGGTGGATACACAGCTGATAGTCCTACTGAATAGACTGTTAGAATTTGTATTATGGCAAGAAAAAAAGCAGCTAAGAAAAAGAGTGGCCATCATTACTTTAAGAAATGAAGGTCAGTCAGTCCGAAAAATTGGGAAAACTTTGAAAGTGTCCCCAAGTGCAGTCGCAAAAACCATCAAGCGCTACAAAGAAACTGGCTCACCTGAGGACCGCCCCAGGAAAGGAAGACCAAGAGTCACCTCTGCTGCGGAGAATAAGTTCATCCGAGTCACCAGCCTCAGAAATCGCAGGTTAACAGCAGCTCAGATTAAAGACCAGGTAAATGCCACACAGAGTTCTAGCAGCAGACACATCTCTACAACAACTGTTAAGAGGAGACTGTGTGCAGCAGGCCTTCATGGTAATATAGCTGCTAGGAAACCACTTCTAAGGACAGGCAACAAGCAGAAGAGACTTGTTTGGGCTAAAGAACACAAGGAATGGACATTAGACCAGTGGAAATCTGTGCTTTGGTCTGATGAGTCCAAATTTGAGATCTTTGGTTCCAACCACCATGTCTTTGTGCGACGCAGAAAAGGTGAACGGATGGACTTGCCTGGTTCCCACCGTGAAGCATGGAGGAGGAGGTGTGATGGTGTGGGGGTGCTTTGCTGGTGAAACTGTTGGGGATTTATTCAAAATTGAAGGCATACTGAACCAGCATGGCTACCACAGCATCTTGCAGCAGCATTCTATTCCATCTGGTTTGCGTTTAGTTGGACCATCATTTATTTATCAACAGGACAATGAGCCCAAACACACCTCCAGGCTGTGTAAGGGCTATTTGACCAAGAAGGAGAGTGATGGGGTGCTACGCCAGATGACCTGGCCTCCACAGCCATCAGACCTGAACCCAATCGAGATGGTTTGGGGTGAGCTGGACCGCAGAGTGAAGGCCAACAAGTGCTAAGCATCTCTGGGAACTCCTTCAAGACTGTTGGAATACCATTTTGGGTGACTACCTCTTGAAGCTCATCAAGAGAATGCCAAGAGTGTGCAAAGCAGCAATCAAAGCAAAAGGTGGCTAATTTGAAGAACCTACAATATAAGACATATTTTCAATTGTTTCACACTTTTTTGTTAAGTATATAATTCCACATGTGTTAATTCATAGTTTTGATGCCTTCAGTGTGAATCTACAATTTTCATAGTCATGAAAATACAGAAAACTCTTTGAATGAGAAGTTGTGTCCAAACTTTTGGTCTGTACTGTATATAGTACGTTGAATATAAAAAGTTACCCAATTTTAGGAACTATACTCATAAAATCATTGTCTAGCCCAATGTGGTTTTGTGGTCCGGATCATGGGAGTAATATGAAGATCTTCAAAGATTAATTTTTGAAAAATTGTAGTAAATTAGAAAAACAAGGCTCCTTTCTTCCTGTCCACAGGGAGCTGAGCTGCAATACAGGACACAATTGATGGACAGGTATGTCACTATTTCTTGAAGAAAGTGGTCATGTGTTTCTTATCTTGAACAACCCCTTTTGTAAACTCATTTTCGGCAAATCCACAGTGGTCTTCAATAAGAACCATTTCTTCAAGGAGAACATCAAAAGTGAAGTGTTTCAAGGGGGCTATAGATGTTAATAGACACAACTAGACACAAGGCATAGCCATCACCAAATTTTACTAAGGAATGATGTATATGTTTCAAATCTGTTCTTCACCGTTCTTCGGGCTGTTTTTAGTCATGTCCTAATTACTTAGAGAGGACCTTTCATGGGTCCTGACACTGTAAACTAAGTAGAAAGTTATGAAGGGCATGTATGGTGGAGGTCAGGGCATTTACTATTTTTTGCGGGCGTTGCTCCGTTCGCCCGCTGTGCCCATGTAAAATTGTGGCGCGCGCTATGCTAATGCATAGTATCGGAACAGGGAGGAGAAGACGCCAGGGTTTCTCAATGGGCGTCTCCTTCTCCCTGGCTGTAGCGCTGTCCAATCGCAGCGGAGAGCGTCACAGCCAGGGAGAAGGTTTCTCCCGTGGGTGAACGGAGCGGCACCTGCAAAATATAGTAAGTGCCCTGACATCCACCGTACATGCCCTTGTACTTAGTTTACAGTATCAGGACCCATGAAAGGTCCTCTTTAGGTCAATTAGGATGTCAAGAGATGGTCTTCACTTTACCTCTACAGTATGTATGTAGGGGCAGTAGGAGTTGTGTGGAAGTGAGGCCCACTTAGCCTTTAATGAAGTAAAGGGGTTTTGCGGTACTTAACGAGTCCACATGAGATGAAAGTCAGCATGCCAAGAAGCTTAACAGCGACATTTCAGGGGAGACACTTCTTTCTAATGACTGCAGCTGCTTAAAACAGATGATTAGGCGCCTGGTCCCTGCACCACCGCTGCTGATTCTCCCCGTGCGCTGATGAAAACATCCGCTGTTGAGGGGGGCACCAATGGCAGACGGGGACAACCCTGTCTAGCATCACCGGTGATGCTAGGGAAGCTCGTCCCCATCCCCACCTGCCATTGGCTACTCCCCCCAACAACGTATGTTTTCATCGGCTCATGGAGTGAAGAAGAAGCGGTGGTGGGGGACCAGGAGTGGTGCGGGGAGCGGGGTAAGTATATTCCCTGTGAGGGGCCCGGCAAATGGGGGGGGCAGTTTATAGTATTGGATAACCCCTTTAAATATTTCCTTGCTAAGAGAAGTATTCTAATTATAGGGCAGACATTTATGACTAATGAGGCCAGCTCAAGGTTATTTCAATTTTCCTCAAGATTTTCAATTAACTTAGGGTAAAGCCAGTTTGAGTTAAAAAATGCTTTATGGACCAAACTGAAACAATTTTTGTTGCATGATGCAATTTGCAGTTTTTGGCACATGGATTGTACAAGTGAAACCCTTTGAAACATTTGGTGGAAAGTATCTTCTTGTCTCTGCACGTTTTGATGCAAGTGCCATTTTGAGCCAAAATTTGTGACTTTTTACACTTTTCCACCACTATTGCCATGTTTACAAAAAAGTGGATAGGCCCTACACATTTATCAATATGTGCACCAGACATGTGTTATACATTACACCTGAAATCTACACTCCCTTGCTGGCATAGATTTCATTTTCTGGTACACTGAAGAGGCACAATAATTTTCACATGCCACTGGGATTAGAAATATAAATGGGGTTGTATCACGGAAAACATTCTAATTTTCAAACCTGCACCTGAATATGAATACTTTTGCAATTGCATGTAATTCAAAATTTACGGGCACATTTATTAAGACCAGTGTTCTAGACGCTGGTCTTAATAAAGCCCCTTAGTTGGCGGTGGTTCTGCCGAAGTTGTGAAGAGGCGTTGGCCTCTCCATAACATCCACGCATCTGGCACCAGTTCTAAATGTAAGACAGCTTCCTTGCTGTCTTACATTTAGACTATTTTCTATGCCTAAAACAGGTGTCGAAAATAGTGAGTGAGACGGGCCTGACGGCCCTTTCCTCACCCATGCCACGGCAACAATTTTAGACCTGGCATGAGAGGGGCAAAGTCGCAAATAGCGGTGCAACTAACCTTTGCGGCACCATCTGCGCCTGAAAGAAGCCTAATTTAGGTGTATTTCAGCTTAGCAAATGACTCCCTTAGTATATCCACTAGAGATGAGTGAATCTATTCGTTGATTCGTATCGAATCTTGGAAATTTTCAGCTGCGAAGCGAATCCGAATATTAGGTGATTCGCTCCGTTAAGAATCAAAATGTTCATAAGGCTTTCTACGCATTCGCTACATACTTGTCCAATAAATTGTACGCTAATGCTACATATAAGTTACTCTATACGCTGTTGCGTACGAATTCAAGTAATTAGCAAACTTATACTGTTTAACTTTGCGCAAAAGCCCGGGAAGAAAGCGATCACTGTGTGTGAAGTTCTGAGACACTGAGACCTGTGTTGTTGAAATTGGGGGTGTAATTGTTCAGGGAATCTATATTACACATCAGGGATACTGCAGGGCAAGTGCAAGGCAAGTGCAATGCCAGTGCAGGGCTAGTAATTAATCAGGCAGGGAGAGAGAGAGACAGGGAGAGATAGGGAGAGAGACAGGTAGAGAAACAGGGACAAAGACAAAGACCAGCTGTAGGGCCACAGAGTGAATTGAAAAATGCCTGGAATGGATAAGCAAAAGAGGTCCAGTTCCAGCCAGACCTCGAGCTCTAAAAAAAGGGACGGTGGCACAGGGCAGCAGTGCCAAAGTACCTGTAGCCGGAGCTTCTACTTGTAGTATTTGCAATACTTGCCTAGTGTTCCACTGGGCTAACACACCAAGGCACAAAATTGTAGTGGAGGACAAAGTGGATGACATAGTGGAGTGGATGGCACGCTCATCTCATTCTCAGCCGGATGATCTGCTGTCATCTGCTGGTACAGAATGCATATGTAGCCAGGAGTCAGACTCAGAGCGTTCCTCCTGCTCCACCATTCCTTTCCAGCAAAGCCCGTCATTTTCGTATGCAATTTGCTCATGCGTAAGTGTTCAAAGAAGTTGCGTACCTTTTAAAGCTGAACGTTCGTTATTAGTGCGCGAATGTTCGCAAAACACCACATAATAACGTATATTTAGCACAAGCTCAGTTCTGCCCTTCAAATGCCACCAGCTAGAGTAGAAAGGACATGCTCCCTAAGAAAGTGCAAACTCCCCTAAACTGTCATTTTAAATAAATCTAGCAGAGTAATTGGAGCAATGAATGGGATAACCCCTTTAAATACATTCCACCCATGTATTTCTTCTGTACACATGTAATAACTTCATTGAAAATCTATGGTAATTGGTGCCAAACTGTGTTTCATTCTGGGTCACAAAGCAAAGTATGTACCTCTATATATATGGGCCCCTTATGTACTCAGATACTTCAAGACCCTTACAAGAAAAAAGACAACTTTATGCAGAATGTTCTCTACACATTCTTCCATCAAAAAGTAATCAAGAAAGATGACAAAAAGGGGAATCTCAGCACTGCATGAATTGATTTCTTTGTGATTTAGCTACGCAAATACAGCTTTTGTGCCATTAGTCGCTTTTATGTGTTATTTTCTATAATTTAACAAACTTGAGCCCATCTGAATAACATTGTCTACAAATTCCTTTTATTTTAACTAAATACTGAGACCTCCATTATTATTCCTAATAGTTGCTGTGTGCTGACAAATGGTTAGAAAATTTCTAGAAAATGAACAGGTAATCTCACAGGATTTAACATTATTTCTCAGGTATTTTATTATTAGATTTATTTAAAAATCTATGTTAAAGATAAGTAAAATATAATAATATTCAACAATTTCAACAAGTATACTGTAGCCTAGTAAGAAAGACTAGTGATACTTAAAGGGGCTCGCCATAATCACGAGTCAAAAATTATCTGCACATTGCCTATAGAATGTATTTTAATCAACTTTCAGAAAAGACAGATGAGGTTTAACACTGACAAATGTAAGGTTATGCACCTGGTAAGGACTAACGTAAGTCACAAGAGATGAGCAAAGTTTTGAAAAATTCGATTCAACAACTTTGACAAAGTTAGCCATGAAATTTGTTATGAATTAATTTGCCATGAATCGCTATAAATCAGGTATACTCAGAACACTCTGTCTTATGGTACGACCACATGGATCGGCTGTGCTGTGGGTGAGTTGCAACCATGCTGTGGTGAATAACTGTGCAACTAATTAGCCCCCAGCTGTCTTTCATTTAATAATGAAGACCACCCTGTATAATTCTTCTTCATTGTTAATGTCCATGCGGCACCTTTAATGCACCTGTAAACAGGGGCTGTTGCTGGTATCTGGTTTGGCTGGTTAGGTGGGGGCACAACATGCATATTACTTCTGTTCTGGCCTGCAATCTCCTGCAGGTTATTTGACAGTAAACACAGAATATTAATCAGCTCAGACATACCCAATTCTCCAACCCCAGCACTCTCCTGCCCTACAGTTGGGAGCCCTTCTTCTGTCATTTGCTTTTCCTCATTTTCCACATCATCTAATAAGGATGAGATTTCATTAGAAACACCCAGCTCCTCCACTCTCTTCATCTTGCTGATTTTTCTAGGAGATTTAAACTTTGAAGAATGATTTGGAAGAAAAAAAGCCAGCAAAAGATGGGATGCAGACTAGGTGGTATTGGTTGGCACACTGGCAGTAAAATAATAAAGGCTTCCATCTTATTGGTATTGAACTACATTTATGGCTGATATAGGAATAAGTAAATATAGGTATAAATAAATAAAACTGACTTAGAATAAGTCTCCTCACACTCTCCCTGCACTCTCCCTCTCCAATATTCTTCTATTAATCATTTTCAGCAACACTGTCCCTAGCGCATGAGCACTGCCACATCTTTCCCTATGCTCAGCTCACAAGACAAGGGTGGAGACCGTGCAGGATGAGGCTATTATATGGCCGCCACATCACAGGGGATGGCTATCTGTGGATTGGCTGGCTGTATGGCAATATTGGTGATCTTGTGTTCCTGGGCTTCTTACTTTCACTTTGTTACACGCGCAGCCACCATTTTAGAAAAAAAAAACCTGATTCATTACCATGAAACATAAAGAAATTAAGATTAGTTGTGTATCAAAGCTTTCCTAAACTTCGGACTGAATTCCTCTTCGAATGCTTTGCTTCACTCAACACTACAAGTCACCAGTACATACTAAATAATAAAACATTGGGTAACACTGACATGAAAAAGGACCTAGGAAATTTAGTGAACAGCAAACCAAGATGTAGAAACCAGTGTCAGACAGCTGCTGCCAAAGCCAATAAGATAATGGGGTGCATCAAAAGGGGCATAGATGCCTGTGATGAGAACATAGTCCTGCCACTTTACAAATCACTAGTCAGACCACACAAGTAGTACTGTGTACAATTCTGGGCTCGTGTGAACTAGGCAGACATAGCAGAAGTAGAGAGGGTTCAAAGAAGGGCAACTAAAGTAATAATTAGAATGGGTGGACTACAGTACCCAGAAAGATTATCAAAATTAGTCACTTTAGAAAAAAAAAACAGAGGGCAGTACAGAGATCTCTCCAATGATCTCTTAATACTAGGGACTGTGACTATGATAAGGGAACATCCTCTACGTCTAGAGGAAAGAAGGTTTGTCTAAAAACATAGAAGAGGATTCTTTTCGGTAAGAGCAGTGAGTTCATGGAACTCTCTGCCTGAGGAAGTGGTGATGGTGATGGTAAAAGAGCTCAAGAGGGGCCTGGATGTATTTCTGAAGTGTAATAATATTACAGGTAAAAATGGGCCTCTACCTAACAGGGTATTTTTTTCCCTTCCTCTGGATCAATCTGCAGGATAACAGGCTGAACTGGATGGACAGATCTCTTTTTTTAGCCTTACAAACTATGTTACAATGTTACTATATTTTATCATACTAATATATCATTTTTCAACATATTCTCCCCAGTCACTGCTGTGCAGATTTGAACCTGCTACATCGATTCATTAGTGACTACAGTGCAAGAAGCAATGGCTGCCCCACTTATGATTTGCACAGAAGAAGAGCAAACTGCAGTGATTATTTTTGTGGTCTAAGGATGTCTGTGCCAATACTTAAAAATACTTTGTACACCGTATGGAGAAATAGTTTTGTTGCAAAGAATGTATGAATGGATATAGAAGTCCAAGGAAGGTCACACAAGTGTCAGCCCTTCCAGGACTCATGACAACATTGAGCACATGAATTGATTCTGTTGGATAGACAAGTGACAGTGAATTAGGGGGCCCTTTGAGGGCAAAGATTCCCATCTGAAGAAGAGGTGAAGGCTCGCAACTTAGCATAAAACATTTATTAATGAGGTAATACAAAAGCTTGTTGACAGATGGACAAACTGTATAGAAAAAAGGGATATTATGTTAAAGGGGTTGTCCGGGTTCAGAGAAGAACCCGGACATACCTGCAATTTCACCCAGGCAGCCTGCCTGAAGAGGACATCGGAGCATCTCATGCTCCGATGCCCCCCCCTTGCCCTGCGCTAGATCGCGCAGGGCAAGGTCTCTTGTTTTGAAAATACTCGCTGCCGGGCGGGTACTTCCGCCCGGCAGTGAGTTCGGTGACGTCACCGGCCTTAATGGGCCGGCTTTAGCGCTGCCCTAGCCGTTTTACTGGCTAGGGCAGCGCTGAAGCCTGTCCATCAGCGCCGATGACGTCACCGACTCACTGCCGGGCGGAAGCCTCTGCCCGGCAGGGACCGGTACGTCACCGGAACCCGGCGAAATTCCTTTGCCCTGCGCTAATTAGCGCAGGGCAAAGGAGGGCATCGGAGCATAGGATGCTCCGATGCCCTCTTCAGGCGGGCTGCCTGGGTGAAATTGCAGGTATGTCCGGGTTCTTCTCTGAACCCGGACAACCCCTTTAAAGATGATGCATTTGTCTTTTCTGAAAGTTGATTAAGATCTAAAGCCAGAATGCAGATAATTTTTGACTCTCTCTCATCTTTTTCACACAGATGGCTCCAGTAGATAATTGGGTATATGTAGGACAAATGAAATTTATTTACGTATTCTATATTTTAAAAAAATTAAACAATGGTAGAAAAATAATTTTGATCTTGTATTTTTTGCCCTATAAGACGCAGTAGACCATAAGACACAGCTAGGTTTTAGTGGAGGAGAATAAGAAAAAATATTTTTCATTAGACCTCAGGTCAGACCATCAATCAGACCCCCAATGTTAATCAGAACTCAGCTGACAGCCCCAATCAGACCCCCAATGTTAATAAGACCCCAATAAAACATCAGATCAGACCCCCAAACAGACCTCAGTTCAAACCTTAATGTGAATGACCTCCAATGAGACCTCAGATAAGAGCCCCAAAATAAATAAGACCCCCCCATTCAGACCTTAGATTAGCTCCCATGCCTCTCATCAGCCCCCATGCCTAATATCACATAAAAGAAACTTACCTCTCCTGCTCTAGATGCTGCTGCTCCTCACTACCAGCAATCTTCTTTGTCCTGCCATCAGCTGTGCTGTGACCTGACACACCCAGCATGAGCTCACAGAGTGCCCTCACGCTGTCCACAGCCACAGCACAGCCAACGATCAGGAAGTGGTTAGTACAAAGCCCAGGGAGTGCTCCATTCACTGCTTCCCGGCCCTATGGTGCTAATGAGCACTTCCATAACGGAAGTGCTCATTAGTATTTGCCGTATAGGACGCTGGGACATTTTCCCCCCACTTTGGGGGCAAAAATGTGTCTTATGGGGCGAAAAAATATGTTAATTTAAAGGGTACTTAAAGTCATTGCATAAATACAGTATATCTTATTAGGGCAAGTTGCCACCTCATCATTTTGTAGCAGTGGTATTTCTTTTCAGCATTGGTGTAGACTTATGTGAGGGAAAGAGATTGAGTTCAAGTTATCAACCTGTTTTCTGTAAAATGTCCTACGACATTCTCAGCCAGTCCAGCTACCTTAGCTCTAATTTGGTTAAAGACTCCAATTTGTCATGAAACCAATTCAATCCATTAATCCATTGACATGCAATGAAATTCTTGAAAGGCTGCAATTCATAATGCAACCACTGAGTGGCCTCAAATAAAGACATGTAGAATAGATACCTTTTCACATAATATCACAAAATCATATTGTTTTGAAAAGCTGGTCATCTTGTGACACACATATCAGAACATGTATGGTTAAGGAAAGACACGTATATTTTCAGTTAAGAATTGTCCAAAATGGTGCAAAAGTCTCAGCCATACGTATGTAATAATACTAAGGTTTAATTCATATCAATATTATGGCTTCTGTTTTCTACACTACTTATGACCTATTTGATGGATCCATTTTAATACAATCCTCAGAAATCCAATATTATGCCAATTAGACATTTTAAAGGGATTGTGCATCTTTTTTAGGGGGTTTAGCAATGCCCCCTCTTAGGAAGATCTAGGAACAGAAGCCTACTCACCTGCTTACTGGTGCTGGCTCACTGACCTTGACTGCTCCTCTGTGCTTCCAGGATGTAAACTTCATTTTTGACACTGCTGCAGCCAATAGATGGCCGCAGCATTGGCCTGTCCCCTTGCATCATGTGACCATTTGACATGACACAAGGGGAGAAGGACATTGCATGGACCACGATTGGCTGCTTTGGTGTCAAACCAGAAGTTTACATCCTGCGAGCACAGAGGAGCAGTTAAGGCTGGGGAGAGAAGGAATGGGGAACTAGCGCCAGGAAACAGGTAAGTATACTTCCCTTCACAAATGTGCTAAAGATTGACCCATCCCCCCCTAATGGTGCTCAATGACTTTAAGCCATCAGGCATGTTCTGTACCTTGATGATTAATGGCAGGATACAGTAATGTGTTCCAAGCTCCCATTTATGAATGCATCAATTAGTAAGTGGCCAACTAATTATTCAGTCAATGTATCTTTTAATTTGGCAGACAGATTTATAGCCTGCACATGGTCTTAACTAGTTCTTTGGAGAAGCTCAATCATAGTTACTTAAGGGAAAATCCAGAAAAAAAATGATATTTTGATCATAGATACATGTGAGGAGATCACGTCCATGAAGTCTATGATCTTCAACCACAACTTATTTCCAAAATGAAATGGCACTATAGAAATATCAGCCCATTACGATACTGATCATAGATTTCTGTTACTGGAAATTTGACAATATAAGCCGGTCTTCTCCAAGCCTTTGCTTTCCAGCTGTTTCAAAACTATAACTCTAAGCAAGCCCCGAACAAAAGTACTAGGAGCAGTAAACTTGCCACAGTTGGAGAGCCACAGCTTGGAAGCAACTACTCTAAGAAAGGGCTACTCAAATCAATATTACTGTGCCATCTGCTATAAAGCTTAAGGCACATCTGCGAAAATACATATAGTATAACAGACACCGCCTGGCAATACTATATTGGTACAAAATGAATAAAAGTGCATCATGGTTGCCATAAATAAAAAGCACATTAGAGCTACCACTGACCAAGTTTTTACAATGCTCTTCAAAAGTTGCTGATCACAAATAATCTTTAAAATTTTTCCTCTATATTCGAAAGCAGAAATCACACAGTGACAATGGTTTTTCACTCAGTTTATGTGTTTCTTAAAGTTGCCATGTAGCCCCAGCCTTATGTATGCAGCCAGGCTCAGGAAAGGGAATGGAGAGATAAAATGAATGCTTCAGAAAAATCTAGAGGCATCACTGTGGAGACACTCCTAAACTGATAAGGGTCCACTACAGGGTCATCTCTCCTAAATGACCAGAAATATGAATTATACACTCCAATCACAGTTTATATGGATTGATATCCACTTTGATATATAAAAATAGTTTTCCAATAAATCTTCGTATCAAGCAGGAGCAAAAGACGCTAAAAACAGAAAGGGAAGCCATTTGGTTAATACGGTAGATGTATAGCAAAGGGGCATAACTATAATTCATAGGGCCCCATAGCAAAATAAGATAGGGTACCCATCACCTATTGTAAAAAAAAAAATGAAAACAGCAGCATAAGTAGCAAAAATTATTGGTATGTATAATAGCACAATCTATCAGAAAACCCATATTGTTGCACAAAGCAGAAACCATGTGGCCGCTGGCAAAATTTTGGTGCAAGTGTCCACACCAAAATTCCACTGACAAAAAATGGCATGTGAATGTGCCCTCAAGGTCTAAATCAGTGGTGTCATAATGCTGTGAGATAAGCAAATTGTTTCTATAGTATCAGAATTAAACCCGAACTTTGGGGAAAAAACGCCCACACTTTTAACAAATTGCCCTCTATCTTTTCATGCATTAAACCGTAGTCTTAGCCCTTTATAGGCGTTTATCATTGGTTTAAGTCTTATCTTCATGTAAGCCTAGGTTACTTCTAGTGCCCAAAATTCCCTGTATTATGGGAGATACCATCTTCCTTTTTTTTTTCTTTCACATAAAATACCCTTACAAAGCTAGAACCAGCCCTGTACCTCCAATGGACCCAGAGATCTCTCCATCCATTGCTCTAATAGTTCTGCTAGTTTTCTTCTTGGCAGCTCAGGAGGTGCGTCCTTTCTCATGGGGCGTGTTCTTTCAGCTGTAGCTCTTTGCTGTCACAGCTGTGACAGCTGTATATGGCTGGTTGAAGATTTAAATTGGGTGCATTTGACCACCTCAGTGAGGTGGACAAAAAAAAAAGAATTAGAACAAACAGCAGGTGGCGCTATACAGCTGAATTTTATTGAATAGTTCAGGGGCTATACAAAATTTTTAATTGCATGAAATTGCAAAAGTATTCAGATCCAGGTGCTGGTTTGAAAAATGAAGATTTTTTTTATGGTACAAGCCCTTTAAGGCATATATTAATACAAGAATAAGGGAATAATAGGGTACATGACCTTAGAATTGTCTTTGTCCTTATACATATTTTTTTAAAGGATAATACCTTTTTCAGTTGCATTTTGTGTTTAAGTGGGCATTTTGGTCTTTAATAGGATCATGAACTTCAAAATGCATGTAATGTACTTTTTCTCCTACTGCCCTTTGTGTGAAATGTGATTCCCAACCAGAGCAAGTTAATTGAATTCAGCTCTTTATTGTTTGAACCTCAGGTTGAATCTACCGCAGACTCAGGCTCTAGCACTTTGTAAAGCTTTACCTTTAATAATAAAAGATATATAGCACAGAGAGAAACATGTTTCTCACAATGGTTTTCTTCGCTTCTTTGTCACGGACAACATATGATCGAGTATTTATACCAGGAAATAGTTAATTCAACCTATCAACTACTTTTCTCTTTTTACTATAAAAAGATGTTCCACATCATATGTGATAAATGTCTCATAGGTTGAAGGGAATTTTAGAGACAAACAAGTTTTGGTCTGTGGTGGTGGTCATGGAGGTTTATAGCTTGTTAAAAATAGGTTTTTAAAATGGGTTGTCCTGTTTTGAACAAAAAAAAATCAAATAGCATTAGTGATGAGCAAATCAGGCAAGATTTTTTTGAAAAAAAAAATTTCAGGCACAAATCGATTTGGAGAGAGGGAGTGAGATGAAGGGGGAGGGATACCTAATATACCTCATCAATTTATATCTGTTGTCTACAGGGTACTCTTTTTCTTTATGGGGATCCCTTAGTATGCCGAGTAAACGTGAGCAAGGAGAGGCCAGGAGATGCTCAACTGTGTTTTTGGGAAAAGTATTCAAATTACCTTTCCCAAACCTATCTGATCCCAGCAGATGTTAGACATGATCATTTGAATATATTTTCCACAGAAATCAAGCAGAGTGTTGTGTAGCCTACAATAGTCATCATGTATATTAAGTGGTCTCCATAATAGAAATAGTACCCACCCAGAAGTCCTCCCCAAGTCCTTGTAACTAGAAAAGAGAACACCTTTAGCAATTTTATTTCATCATTTTTTATCAACCTCAGATGAACCCGAAAAACCTCCAACATTTAACTGAAAGTGAGACAAGAGAGTTGCAACATCCCAAATGGCTTACACCTTTCTAAAAAAAATGCAAGCTAATTCTCTTTATAGAAGGACAAGAGAACCAGAATGTCTCAAGAGAAACTTGGTTGACTGGCCTTGTGGGGTACTCTTTGGGGTAATCTTTATCATTAGGCAGACAAAAAAAAATGCATGATTATTGTATGCCAGGCAGCCCTACTCTTGGCTTCTAGGAAGACTATATGCAAATTGCATATCTTCATTTGGCTGTCATGAGAAAAGAGTAGCATTTTTTCTGTTTTGGAAGAAAAGCTAATTTGAATAATAGAAACAGTTTGCTCATCCTTATGAGGATTAACATTATGAGGGAATTCTGCTTTATTTAGAATCCTTATCTATTGGTGCAGAGGACCTGTCTTGCTTTAAATCACATAGACAATCCACTGATGTGTGATGCTTGATTTCCATGGTGGTGCTGAAGGGACATTCACTTTATTGCCAGCCTTCCCTACAGATTACATCTGACTGCTGAGTGTGCCAGCCCAAGATGGACAGCTCCTTAAAGGGAATGTGTCATTATAAAATTACCTATTGGTTAAATCTCTGTGACCTGTACTGATGTCGGGAGGGAGCTGATAAGCTGTGATGTCACCTATTGTGAATGGTGTGTTTTCTATGTAGATGTGTTGTAATTCAACCTGTGGTGATAATAATTTCCTGTATAATGGCACAGAACATGAAATCATGATATATTATTTTTGTAGGATTATATACTTTTTATATAGTTCTTCGAAGTAGCCACCTTTTGCTTTGATTACTGCTTTGCATACTCTTGGCATTCTCTTGATGAGCTTCAAGAGGTAGTCACCTGAAATGGTATTCCAGCAGTCTTGAAGGAATTCCAGAGATGCTTAGCACATGTTGGCCCTTTTGCCTTCACTCTGCGGTCCAGATCACCCCAAACCATCTCGATTGGGTTCAGGTCTGGTGACTGTGGAGGCCAGGTCATCTGGCGTAGCACCCCATCACTCTCCTTCAGCCTGGAGGTGTGTTTGGGGTCATTGTCCTGTTGATAAATAAATGATGGTTCAATTAAACGCAAACCGGATGGAATAGCATGCTGCTGCAAGATGCTGTGGTAGCCATGCTGGTTCAGTATGCCTTCAATTTTGAATAAATCCCCAACAGTGTCACCAGCAAAGCACCCCCATTCCATCACACCTCCTCCTCCATGCTTCACGGTGGGAACCAGGCATGTAGAGTCCATCCGTTCACCTTTTCTGCGTCGCACAAAGACATGGTGGTTGGAACCAAAGATCTCAAATTTGGACTCATCAGACCAAAGCACAGATTTCCACTGGTCTAATGTCCATTCCTTGTGTTCTTTAGCCTAAACAAGTCTCTTCTGCTTGTTGCCTGTCCTTAGCAGTGGTTTCCTAGCAGCTATTTTACCATGAAGGCCTGCTGCACACAGTCTCCTCTTAACAGTTGTTGTAGAGATGTGTCTGCTGCTAGAACTCTGTGTGGCATTGACCTTGGCATTGCGATTTCTGAGGTGACTCGCATGAACTTATCCTCCTCAGCAGAGGTGACTCTTGGTCTTCCTTTCCTGGGGCAGTCCGCATGTGAGCCAGTTTCTTTGTAGCGCTTGATGGTTTTTGCGACTGCACTTGGGGACACTCAAAGTTTTCCCAATTTTTCGGACTGACTGACCTTCATTTCTTAAAGTAATGATGGACACTTGTTTTTCTTTGCTTTTTTCTTGCCATAATACAAATCTTAACAGTCTATTCAGTAGGACTATCAGCTGTGTATCCACCTGACTTGATTTATAAGGCAAGAAATCCCATTTATTAACACCTGTGAAGTGAAAACCATTTCAGGTGACTACCTCTTGATGCTCATCAAGAGAATGCCAAGAGTGGGCAAAGCTGTAATCAAAGCAAAAGGTGGCTACTTTGAAGAACCTAGAATATAAGACATATTTTCAGTTGTTTCACACTTTTTTGTTAAGTATATAATTCCACATGTGTTAATTCATAGTTTAGATGCCATCAGTGTGAATCTACAATGAAAATACAGAAAACACTTTGAATGAGAAGGTGTGTCCAAACTTTTGGTTTGTACTGTATATATATAGCATAAAAAAGTGATTTGAACAATAGGTCATTTTATGATGACACAATTCCTTTAAATATATCTAAAAAAAATCAGCAATCTCCTGCGGAGAGTTAATGGAGTTGTAGCGAGCATGCTCACCCTCTTCTCACCCCGCTTCTCCAATGGAATTCCCATTGTTTTGACCCTGGGGCTAGAGGATACTTTTGTATTTTGGGAAAGCTCCTTTAAGTTACAATATAACAAAAATGTCATAACATTAACATGTAGATGGAAAATGCATATGTAGTGAGCTCCACAGGAGCAAATGCAGAGGATGGGACTGGTGGTGGCCCTGATGACGTGTTGTTTCACGGTGTACTCCCTCAGGCCGTTGCTTCCTGAGTATCAGGGCAGTGATAATGTTGTATTAAAGAACAAGGCCAGAATGAAACCTATAGAAGTCCTACTTACCAAGTGCAAGATAGAACTTGAATTATATTCAATAGCGGCATTGATTCAGAAGAACAGAGTGGAATCTGATTCGCTCATCTCTAGTAGTGGTGATGAGGCTTCTTCTAAACTTTGTGATCAGCTGTATTTCATATTTTGCCAGTTTCTTCAGAAGAAGCATTGATAGTTTAGAGCGGTTTAGCTCCATGTCAATGAAACAGCAAGAACCCATATTAATTTGATTGATGCATTGATCACATCTTTATCCCTAGCATGAAGGAAGGCAATAAACTCATCATTTTGATATTTCGCTCAAAGGCAACATTTATTAAGTATCAGAGACTCCTGTTTTCAAAATAGAATTTGTAATTAAAGTAAGAGTTCAAGTGTGGAATGACTGAAGAGAAGCATGCCCGTATTATATCACCCCTGCTGCTTATTATCTGAAGAAACTACACTGTTTACTTGTGATTCAAATGAAAATCTGGGTAGAATTTCTTTATCTATTAATCTTCTTAGAGTCTTGAGGATGGCTGTGCGCTGAATCATGGTACTTGGCAACGCAGGAAAAAATAAGCCTGAAAATATTTCAGAATAAAAGTAAGAAAACGTTAATGCATTTATCATTAAGAATAATAGCTCTAAAATAACTTAAAGCGGTTGGCCACCTTTGGAGGAAGGGGAGGGGGTTTGCACTCCCACCATCATCTCCACCACCATCAACAACTTCCTGGGCAGACCTACAAAAGGAACCCTTACATATATTTACCTCCTTCCTGACACTGGTTCCCGACTCCTTTATTCCCTGGCCTATGCTGCTTCCCTCACGTAAAAACTAATTTGACTCTGCTGCAGCTAATTGCTGGCCTCAGTGGTGACCACCTTCTCCCCTTGCGCCATGACAAATGGTCATGTGACCTTTGCAGATCTGCTCAAGAGAGGAGAGTTTTCTGTCTCCCCACTTCTCCATAAAAGGTGGTCAACTCCTTTATAGCATACTTCTGTATTTGAGAAATAACACTATATATGGCCATTTCATGAGTTGTATCTAGAATTTATCACTAGTTTACCCTTCTGAAAAAATTTGTTAAGGCTTGTTTCACATTGGCGTTTGCTGATCCGTCAGGCTGTTCTGGCTGGGGGCAGCCTGTCGGATCAGGCACTAACGGAATGCTGTCCGGCCCCATTAACTATAATGGGTCCAGTGGTGATCCGGCTATGATTCGGCAAATATGCAGAGAATCGGCCTGACAAATACTGCTGTACGCATCAGTTTTTCTCCGGCCAATCCCCAGTAGTCTATGCCGGAACAGCCTGCCGGCAGTGTGAAACATGCCTTCGCAATTGAATATGTATTGCAGTCATTGAAAATACTGAGTAATATGATATATAATATATAGTATTCTTAAAGTACCTTTAAGAATAGAATGACAAGGTTGTGAGCTAATTTTCAGTCCAGTTTGAGTAATGACAGAGATAAGGGAGTTATAGAAGACAATATAGAAATTGACATTTCAAGCAAATACTACAGAGGGATGATATATTGGGCCATTTCTTAATATATAATTTTATTCATTGCTCATTTTGTCATTTTGTCCTGTAGGTCATATCTGACGTTAATCTTACCCCTCAAAGACATAGGTTAATTTGAGAAAAACATAAAACGTTAATAAGAGCAAGAAAGTGGACAGAGATGGAATTTTAATATATGTTCCAATACATGTTCCATTTTCTGTTCTAAATATACAAAAATACCAATACTGTATGTGGCTGAATGAGCAACAGATAATGCCAGAATATATGGACAGTAGTACTTGCCTTGGGCTTTATGCTTGGCGGAGCTAAAGTGCCCATCTGGCAATTCTGCAAATGCCAGATGGGCCAGTGCCAGAGTGGGCCATCTGCTCCTGGGGCAACATTAGGCCAAAACATTTTGGGCCCTAGATTGAAGGTTTACCCAAGGCCCTGAAAGTAGTGACCTTTGCAGATACTACTATATCAGCCCCATTATTCACTCTCATAGGCCACCAGCCAATAGTCCTGAAGCCGATGAGGGATCGTAGGCGGTCATGAAGTGATGACATTATCACAACCACCTGAACCTCGTCAAATCAGGACACAGGGATGCAGGCAACTCAGGCCACAGGACAGAAAAGAGGCAGTCAATTATGGGGTAATACAGAGAAGGCAATATGGGGAAGAGCACTATAGAGGGCATTATAACTACTGGGGGCTATTTAGAAGGACTGTATTTTTACGGGAGTTATTACAGGGTGATATTATAAGTGGGTGTAATCCTTAGTATCTGCTCTTATTCTGTATATATGGACACTGCACAGTACCACCTCTGCCCTGTATACTGGGTGTAATTCTCAGTATTTTCTCTTATTCTATATACAGTGCCTACAAGTAGTATTCAACCCCCTGCAGATTTAGCTGGTTTGATAAGATGCAAATAAGTTAGAGCCTTCAAACTTCAAACAAGAGCAGGATTTATTAACAGATGCATAAATCTTACAAACCAAAAAGTTATGTTGCTCCGTTAAATTTTAATAAATTTTAAACATAAAAGTGTGGGTCAATTATTATTCAACCCCTCAAACCACCAGAATTCTGTTTGGTTCCCCTAAAGTATTAAGAAGTAGTTCAGGCACAAAGAACAATGAGCTTCACATGTTTGGATTAATTATCTGTTTTTCCAGCCTTTTCTGACTATTTAAGACCCTCCCCAAACTTGTGAACAGCACTCATACATGGTCAACATGGGAAAGACAAAGGAGCATTCCAAGGCCATCAGAGACAAGATCGTGGAGGGTCACAAGGCTGGCAAGGGGTACAAAACCCTTTCCAAGGAGTTGGGTCTACCTGTCTCCACTGTTGGGAGCATCATCTGGAAGTGGAAGGCTTATGGAACTACTGTTAGCCTTCCATGGCCTGGACAGCCTTTGAAAGTTTCCTCCCGTGCCGAGGCCAGGCTTGTCCAAAGAGTCAAGGCTAACCCGAGGACAACAAGGAAGGAGCTCCGGGAAGATCTCATGGCAGTGGGGACATTGGTTTCAGTCAATACCATAAGTAACGTACTCCACCGCAATGGTCTCCGTTCCAGACAAGCCCGTAAGGTACCTTTACTTTCAAAGCGTCATGTCAAGGCTCGTTTACAGTTTGCTCATGATCACTTGGAGGACTCTGAGACAGACTGGTTCAAGGTTCTCTGGTCTGATGAGACCAAGATCGAGATCTTTGGTGCCAACCACACACGTGACGTTTGGAGACTGGATGGCACTGCATACGACCCCAAGAATACCATCCCTACAGTCAAGCATGGTGGTGGCAGCATCATGCTGTGGGGCTGATTCTCAGCCAAGGGGCCTGGCCATCTGGTCCGCATCCATGGGAAGATGGATAGCATGGCCTACCTGGAGAATTTGGCCAAGAACCTCCGCTCCTCCATCAAGGATCTTAAGATGGGTCGTCATTTCATCTTCCAACAAGACAACGACCCAAAGCACACAGCCAAGAAAACCAAGGGCCTGGTTCAAGAGGGAAAAAATCAAGGTGTTGCAGTGGCCTAGTCAGTCTCCTGACCTTAACCCAATTGAAAACTTGTGGAAGGAGCTCAAGATTAAAGTCCACATGAGACACCCAAAGAACCTAGATAACTTGGAGAAGATCTGCATGGAGGAGTGGGCCAAGATAACTCCAGAGACCTGTGCCGGCCTGATCAGGTCTTATAAAAGACGATTATTAGCTGTAATTGCAAACAAGGGTTATTCCACAAAATATTAAACCTAGGGGTTGAATAATAATTGACCCACACTTTTATGTTTAAAATTTATTAAAATTTAACTGAGCAACATAACTTTTTGGTTTGTAAGATTTATGCATCTGTTAATAAATCCTGCTCTTGTTTGAAGTTTGAAGGCTCTAACTTATTTGCATCTTATCAAACCAGCTAAATCTGCAGGGGGTTGAATACTACTTGTAGGCACTGTATATGGACACTGCACAGTACCACTTCTCCTGTCTTGTATACTGGGTGTAATTCTCAGTATCTGCTCTTATTCTGTATATATGGACACTGCACAGTACCATGTCTTCTGTCCAGTATACTGGGTGTAATTCTCAGTATCTGCTCTTATTCTATATATATATATACACTGCACAGTACCACTTCTCCTGTCCTGTATACTGGGTATAGTTCTCAGTATCTACTCTTATTCTATATATATGGACACTGCACAGTACCATGTCTTCTGTCCTGTATACTGGGTATATTTCTCAGTATCTGCTCTTTTTCTGTACATATGAACACTGCACAGTACCATGTCTTCTGTCCAGTATACTGGGTGTAATTCTCTGTATCTGCTCTTATTCTGTATATGTAGACACTGCACAGTACCACTTCTCCTGTATGCTATGTGTAATGTTCAGTATCTTCTCTTATTCTGTATATATGGACACTGCACAGTACCACTTCTCCTGTCCTGTATACTGGGTATAGTTCTCAGTATCTGCTCTTATTCTGTATATATGGACACTGCACAGTACCATGTCTTCTGTCCAGTATACTGGGTGTAGTTTTCAGTATCTGCTCTTATTCTGTATACTGTATATGGGCACTGCACAGTACCACTTCTCCTGTCCTGTGTACTTCGTGTAATCCTCAGTATCTGCTCTTATTCTGTATATATGGATACTGCACAGTACCACTTCTCTTGTCCTGTATACTGGATTTAATACTCAGTATCTGCTCTTATTCTGTATATATGGACACCGCACAGTACAATTTATTAAATATTAAGACTTACTGTAGAGATTAATTAAAATGCTAACATTTCATGGGTTTAATACATACAGTAAGTCAGTGTATTTTGATGCATTGGTCACATTGTGTAATAGCTCTTTCTCTTTAAATTTACTACTAAGAGTTCATTTTCTTTGATCCACTCGCAGTTGTACAAGTAATGCACTTTAAAGAGCAGAACATTTATTTTGTTTTCATTTGCATTGAAGATATGCAAAATGTGTGCTCGTGACGAATGCTGGAGGAATAAAACCCGAATAAAAATTGCTTTCTTCTCCTCTCTGTGCATTTAATTACCACAAAAGCATTTCTTCTGATCTCACCTAGACAAATGGCAAGAAATATAATGTCAGCAGCCCTTTAAAGCAGCGCGGTGCTGCTGATGATAACGTGAATAATGCTTAGCTTCTCATAACCTGCTTTTTCATGCTCACAGATGTAATCTTCTCAGAATTACACAGCCATAACTGCAGGAGATAGCAATTTTGTTTAATTGCAATGAACCACTGGTGTATTTCTTTTGCTTGTACACAGTTGGCATAAATAATACAATAGTAAATTATCCTAGTAAAATTATTTGGCCTTCCATCTAAGAGTCTTGTGCCTCTCCAATCTATCCTTAACTCTGCTGCCTGGTTAATCTACCTCTCTCTTTGTTTCTCCTCGACTTCCCTCTTCGTTTCTTCTCAGCTTCTCCAATCTATCCTCAACTCTGCTGCTTAGTTAATCTACCTCTCTCTTCGTTTCTCCTTGGCCTCTCCCTTCTTTTCTCCTCGACCTCCCTCTTCGTTTCTTCTTAGCCTCTCCAATCTATCCTCAACTCTGCTGTCTGGTTATTCTACCTCTCCCTCCATTCCTCCTTTGCCTCTCCATTTGTTTCTCCTCAGCCTTTCCCTCCGTTTCACCTTACTCTTCCCCTTGGTTTCTTCTCGGCCTCTCCCTTAGTTTCTCCTCAGCCTCCCCCTTCATTTATCCTCTGCCTCTCCCCCCTACCCCCTTTTGCACAGTGAATTCAGTTTAAAAAAACACACTAACAACTACATAAAAGGCCATCCACAACTTGTCCCCTCCTTAAAATTCTGACCTGCTTTTCTGGTACATCCCCACACGTAATCTCCAATCCTCACATGACTTCCTTTTTTAATCTGTTCCTCACATAATCATCTACTGGATTTCTCATGTACATCCCCCTTACTCTGGAACTCACAACCCCAGCACATCAGACTCTCCCCCAACACCAACATCCAAACCATCAAAAGCAACCTGAAAAGCCACCTCTTCAGGAAAGTCTACCACCTGCAATAAGCATGCTGCCACCACACATCCAGATGCGCAGCTTTCACCCTAACCTAGTGTCTCCTTCCACTCCATTCCCTTGTAGATTGTAAGCCTCAGCAGACAAGGTCCTCTCTCCCTCTGTATCGGTCTTTTAACAAGGTCCTGCTTTTTGTACTTTGTTTTATGTTTGTTTTACATAGTAACATAGTTTATAAGGCAGAAAAAAGACATCTGTCCATCCAGTTCGGCCTGTTTTCCCACAAGTTTTACATTATGTATCTATACCCCCTTTAGATGTACCTCACCTTGAGATTAATGGCTCTTCCAAATAAATAATATTAAAAATATTTCTTGCAGCAGTTATGTGCCCCTGGTTAATTTATATGTATGTTGTAAGGATGGTGGATCAGTGGTTAGCACTGGTGCCTTGCAGCATTGGGATCTTGGGTGCAAAGCTAATGGGACAAAATCCTCCAAGTTTTCAAGTTATCCCCTATCCACAGGATGAGGGATAACTAATTGGTCAGTAGGGGTCTGACCACTGGGACCTCCACCCAATTATGAGATTGGGGGCGTCCCTTTCCCCCATCCTAATAGAGTGTCAGGCCACATATGTGCCCTACTCCTACTCTATGTGCTCCATGCATTCTCTATGGAACTGATAGCCAAGTAAAAGGCTCAGCTACTTCTGACAGTCCCATAGAGAATACATGGCAAGGAAGGGTTAATTTGTCCTGTGGCTCCTTCAGTATAGGATAACAGGACACCCGTTATCTGGATTAATGATGGTACCAGTTAGCTATCATCTAGTTATCTTCTACCCTGTGGATAGGGGATAACTTCAAACTTTAACTAAATCCAAATTATCTCGCTGTTACTGGTCTAGAAAGAAGTACACTGTTACTGGTCTAGAAAGAAGACACAATTATCCTAAAGGGCATCTTGTAATTCAAACCCTTGTTATAGATTTTGCATTGAGGTCCAGTGTACTGTATATGCCAATTTTAAAACTGTGTGTGCCAAGTTCAAAAGTTATCCCCTGTCCACAGTTGGGAGTACAGTGTATCTGCCTACATATCCCAGGAAGTCCCATAGAGAATAATACAGTGGCAGTGCTAGACCTGCTCCATTGACACAGGGGAATAGAAGCCCCTTTTTGGGATCAGTGGAGGTCCCAATGGTTAAGCTTGGCACCATATTTTTAACAGGACCTAGTAGGCATTTCAACTACTCTGTGGTACAATGTTTGTAATATACTTATCATTCTGAATTCCCTGGATCAGCCTCTAATGATCCAACGCACATAAAACTCCTCTTTTGAAAATTCTGTTTATGTCAACGTCACATCCCTACTGCCTCAAAGTCGTGTGGATTGGTTTAGGGTCAGACTGGAATTCCCTGGGCCTCTCAGAGGAAATTATTTTCTGGGTCAAACCCCTATATTATCAATAAAGTCTAATAGATTTTGATTTAAAGGAATTCTTTTTCTTCTGGACCTTTGAGAGGCCCACTATAGTATCAGAGCCTGGACCGACCATAGGCTCCTCTGGTTCTCTGGTGAGCCAATCTGATTTGGATTGGTTGCTCTAGAGCCCGGTAACGTGATGCCCCTCTTCTGAGAATTTTGTTTCTACATTTGTCATGTCCTTTACCAGGTTTCCGACCTGGGCTGTGGATGGGGCTTAATTTCCAGTGTTGACTTGGACAAAGCCATTCCTCTGTCCAGCCCATGTGCAAACTCCCAAATCCAACTCATCTGGGCATGTGGCAGGGAGAAGGCTAGTTGTGGCCTTGTCCACAGCACTTTCCCTATCCTGGGCTATGGAAGTGAGATCCCTTTCAAAGCCAAGTCTGGAAGCCTGGTGAAGGGCAATACGTTAGTCGAAACAGGAATCTCAGTAGAGGAGCGTTCCAGAGCAACCGATCAACACAACTTTGAGACAAACTTTTTTCTAAAGGCAAGACATGGGTAATTAAGATTTATGGGGCCTACTGGGTCCTGGGATACCCCTTAAATTTACTATTCTCCTTACAGAACATACATTGTACAGTGATGTAAAAAGATTTTTTGTTATATACCAGCCCTTTTAACATTCATTTTCTTTTTCTGAACGCCACATGACTATAATAACACATTATATTGTGATATATTGTAGCAAAAATATTCAAATATAAAGCCATAATGAAGGCACTGAAAAATATGCTTTCAATGTAAAAACCATTACACACAATGAATAGCTGTTTCAATCAAATAAGAGGTTTATTAAACTAAACATTTACATATATATGAAACTCTATAAAATAGACTTTCTGTATCATCGGGTCCTAATAGAAAAAAAAAATAAAAATAACAGGATTTAGAGCTAAATTAGGGAAAGTGACAAAATGTTCCTTGACGTTGACTTCTTTTGTATTTATAATTTCCCTTTTATCTGTCACATCCCTTTAATGTCCTACCTCCCGGCGAGATACAAAATAAAGGGTGGAAGTACTGAAGGCTTTCATATTTGTGACTCTCTGCCTAAGAATATTGCTCAGCCGGCGTGTCTTCTTTATTCTTTTCCGATGTCCCTCTTCATTGAAATGCTGAACCTGGTGCGGGATGATAAAACTGACAGATGTCCTGATTGAATCTAAGCGCTGATATTATTTTCTATCCGTTAATCCAGTGATTCTCTTACAGAGCCAAAGAATGTGCTTTAGCCGAAGAGACTCGCTTAAGGATGATCGATTCGTACTCTTGAAATACAGTTTAACAAAATGTACTTAAATTGGTGCATTAAATAAACCGTACCGGATTCTATGGTGGCTACATCTCTAAGTAGATGTGGAATTAGTGCTGGGAACAATGAGGCATTCACTGACAGCAAGCTGCCATTGACTTTTCCAAGAGGAATTGAATAGATATTTCACCCTGATTTAACCTGCCAATCAATGGAAAGATGGCTGCTGGAAATAAATGCAATTTGAGGGATGTAACTATCTGATTGCTCATCTTCAGACTGTTTGGGAGGAATATACAAGTTCACTGTTTCAGAACAGCGGGCATGACTTTTACCAACTGCATTATTGGAAGAGATTCATTGCATAACTTTACTATTAAACCATGGATTTCTAGGCTCCTTGGATGCAATACAGTACAATTAATCTGCAGAATTATCTACAGTAGAATCCTGCAATAGCTCTATAGTGGTTTGCAAAATGACCCAAAATACAAGTATTTTGTGTACTCCCTAGAGATTACAATTTACAAATACCAATATCTATCTATCTATCTATCTATCTATCTATCTATCTATCTATCTATCTATCTCTATCTACCTACCATATTTTTCCAACTATAAGACACAACCTCAGATCAGATCCCATCAGACCCTCAAGCTCCATCAGACCTCAGATCAAACCCTCAACAGACCCCCCCCCAGTTCCATCAAACTCAAATCAGACATTCATCAGCCTCAGATCAGCCTCCAACCACTATAAGCCTCAGATCACACCCCTGAACCTCCATCAGCCTCAAATTAGACCTCAGATTAGAAATTAAAAAAATAAATAAATAAACTTACCTCTCCTGCTCTGGACAGCACTACCACTCTGTAGGTCTTACACTCACCACTCTTTAGTCTTCTTCTGGCCCACGCTTCCTTTGACTTGATGTTGAACAGTGCCAGTTTATAGTGTACGACTATGTGCACTACGTCCTGACATTGTACACAGTCATGTTTCTACATGCAGTTTTGGAAGCTAAAATCAGTAACAGCAGCGAGCACTGGTCTATTTAGGTCAAATGTTTTGGATTAGAGATGAGTGAACCACTCGAGATTCTCATATTGGTGGGAATTAACAGTGTAATATAATATTTAGTGTGCTGACCAACTAACTTCATAGATAAGCTATTCCATTAGCCCTTGATCCTCATATTGGGATAAATAAACTGTGTAATATGACCGTTAGTGTGGTGTACACCTGATTTCATAGATAATTTCATAGGTGCTGCCACACCAGAACATTGTGAAAAATGGCCCGTTACTTCTGGCCATGTGCTTAAGCCACTATTCTCATGCTGCCACTCACCTGATTCCACATCTCTGCTATCTTTGCTGCCAACTTCTCCTACTGCCGCCCACTATCTTTTGCTTTAACTGCCACAACAGTTGCCCCTTCATCTCCCCACTTGGTGACCGGGACACTATGTTGACTCCTCATGCTGTTGCCACCCTCCCCAGTATATGACCGTGCGACTGTGTTGACTTATACTGTTGCCACACTCAAAACTACAAGTGCATCTTAATAAATTAGAATATCACCAAAAAGTTTTTTTTTCAGTAATTAACTCAAAAAGTGAAACACATATATTATATAGAGTCATTACAAACAGAGTGAACTTTTTCAAGTGTTTATTTATGTTAATGTTGATGATGGCTTGTGAATGGCTTGCATCCAAGGAAAACCCAAAATGCTTTCTCAGAAAATTAGAATAATTAACCCAAAACACCTGCAAAGGCTTCCTAAGCCATTAAAAAGGTCCCTTAATCTGGTTAAGTAGGCGACACAGTCATGGGGAAGACTGCTCAGTTTACAGATGTCCACTAGGCTGTCATTGACACTCCACAAGGAGGGTAAGCCACAAAAGGAGCTAAAGAAGCTGGCTGTTCACAGAGTGCTGTATCAAAGCATATTAATGGAAAGTTGAGTGGAATGAAAAAAGGGTGGTAGAAAAAGGTGCACAAGCAACAGGGAGAACCACAGCCTTGATAGGATTGTTAAGAAAAGGCCTTTCCTAAATTTGGGGGACATTCACAAGGAGTGGACTGCTGCTGGAGTCAATGCTTCAAGAGCCACCACACACAGACGTATCCAGGACATGGGCTACAAGTGTCGCATTCCATGTGTCAAGCCACTCATGACCAATAGACAATTCCAGAAGTCGCTTACTTGGGTCAAGGAGAAAAAGAACTGGACTGTTCCTCAATGGTCAAAGGTGTTGTTGTCAGATGAAAGTAAATTTTGCATTTCATTTAGAAATAAAGGTCCCAGAGTCTGGAGGAAGATTGGAGAGGCACTCAAACCAAGCTGCTTGAGGTGTAGTATGAAGTTTCCACAATCAGTGATGGTTTGGGAAGCCATATCATCTGCTGGTGTAGGTCCACAGTGTTTTATCAAGACTAGTGATGAGCGAATCGAAGCGGCAATATTCGTGATTCGCACGAATATTGCCCGCTTTGGCTCGGCATCCCGAGGCAGCGCGGATTCGTGATTATTCGTGTGTCACTGCAAGTTTGAAATGCCCGTTTTTTTCAGCCAATCAGCATCAAAGGGAAGCCTGTGGGAACGCCTGCTGTGATGTAACAGCCCCTATACCTCCCCAGCAGTGATTGTCTGGCAGTGACATGTGACCTAAATTTACATAAGGTAGGGACCTGCACAGTGTCGGACTGGCCCACGAGACGCCGACCTGAGGTCTGATGGGGGCACGAGACGCCGACCTGAGGTCTGATGGGGGCAAGAGACGCTGACCTGAGGTCTGATGGGGGCACGAGAAGCCGACCTGAGGTCTGATGGGGGCACGAGACGCCGGCCTGAGGTCTGATGGGGCACGAGACACCGACCTGAGGTCTGATGGGGGCACGAGACGCCGACCTGAGGTCTGATGGGGGCACGAGACGCCGACCTGAGGTCTGATGGGGGCTGAGGGCATATCCCGGCCTACTGTAGCACTGATTGGCTCATATAGGTTGTCTGTCAGCCTTGAAGCCAATTAGAGCAAGCTCCCCTTCCCCCACACTTCCTCTCAGGGTCATATGAGCCCCCTTCTTCTTCCTCCCTAATGCTTTTTTCCTGCCAACATGCTCAGTAAAATGACGCTGCTCACTGCTTTACTACATTTGTCCGAAACAAACCTGAAAAAGTTCTGGTTCATCTGCCATCGGAAAAATTCCAAATTTCTTATCTTTAGTTTGGATGTGAGAGCTAACTTTGTTTTTTGCACAATACACCCCCAAAAAAAACTGTCATGAGATGGTTGGAAATGGCCATGTAATATGAAGCTGAGGTTCGGCGTTTTTATTAGAGATGAGCGAATTGATTCGTTGATTCGTATCGAATCTTGGGAATTTTTAGCTGTGAAGCGAATATTAGGTGATTCGCTTCGGCTTTGTACGCATTTGCTACGTAGTTTGTCCTATCAATTATACGCTATTGCTACGTATAAGTTACTCTATACGCTGTCGCGTACAAATTCAATTAATTTGCGATGCAGACTCCTCCCTGGTAGCTCCGCCCCCTTCTCCAGCGTGCGAGGAAGACGAGGCAACTCAGGAAATTAAGATGGCGACACAGCAAGGTCCTGACTGGGGAGGCATGGTGTGGGGCACCGACCCCTATGAGGAGAAGGAACCGGAAGAGATCTACGTCTCTCAATATGTCCGGCAGCCTAAGAAGTCGGTTGAGGTGCCCGCTGAGGTGTTCACTCCGCTGGCTGACACGGCGGAGGCGGCAGGAGTTCCCGCTCCACCGTGGAAGGACTACTCCCTTCGTCAAAATTCTATGGTCCCCGAGACTGTCACCCGGAATGCCCTGACCCTCTGGGAATACAAAAAGCTGGTAGAGGAGTGGGTTGTTCAGGTGTTGGAGCACCCACGGTCCGGTGACCCTAAGCTGGAACGCCGAAGGGGTACCATTATTTGGTTCAATGTGGAACGGGGAGTAGGTTTTATCGGCGATGAGGAGACGGCGGAAGAGTTATATGTGAACCGCCACTCTGTAAAGCGGCCGTATCTTTCGCCCGTCCACCACAATCTCCACGCAGTGGATTACGTGGACTATACCCCCATGAAGAGCCTCCAAAGCCCATTTGCTACTGGGGTGAAGCCCCCACCTACTCCTGCAGCGCCCCCGGAAGACTGGATTGAGGAGGCCCAGGCCGCAGAAGAGGCTCGGTGTTCCCTTGGGACTCTGCGATCTGAGGAGAA
This sequence comes from Rhinella marina, assembly GCA_900303285.1. NCBI lineage: Eukaryota > Metazoa > Chordata > Amphibia > Anura > Bufonidae > Rhinella > Rhinella marina. Next base: position 247,980 of record ONZH01019825.1, on the reverse strand, counting down.
ATCCCATTCCCAAGCTCAGCTGGAACCCCTGATACCCGATTTGCCACCGCCGCCGATCCTTCATGTGGGACAGATGACCACCAACAGTTTTGTGTACCAGCCATCGGTGGTACAATACCAACTGCCATGGCAGGTGCAGGCCGCACAGTCCGCCGCTCGCGGAAGACCGTTACCAGAGCCCTTACAGACGGAGATTCTGTCACCTTGTATGCCGGCAGGAGGATCTGGCCACTACAAGGTAATGGGCAAGACCCAAGTTGCCACGGCCCTTTCCAGTGTGAGCGCCCGGTCACTACCAAGACCATCCCTGATAGGTCGGTAGGGGTCTGCTGCCGCAGCCAGTGTCGCTTTCATGAGGCAGGAGCGCCCTCTCATGTCTTTAGCTTCAGCAGCAGTGAAGTAAGGATCCTGCAGCTGTTATGGGAGCCACAAAGTGGACTTAACCTGAAGGGTGAGCACTAGTTGGCATGTGTTCTTATCTTTGTTGCCCTGCGTTTGTCCTCACCCAGGTGGCCATGGATTGTCAGGACTCCCCCCATCAAAAAAAAAAAAAGTTTTAACCAAGTTGCGCAGACGTGCGCCTCATCCCTTTTTTCCCCCTTTTCAGGTTATTGGGGAGCCCTTTGAAAGAAGGTTTTTTAAGGAACCTTTGCTGCTATTTTTTTACCCATTTGGATTACAATTTTACTTATGTGGATTACAAATTGCAACTGAGTTTGGGACTCTGCTCCAGTTCTATGACAAGCGTCAGAAAGAAGAAAAGAGACTTAAATGTGTCCGTGAGCAGACTAGATAGGTGATATTTAAAATGTTTACATTATACATATAATGTATTTGCACTATATTGTTTGCACTGGATTGTTTGCACTAATGTTTTTATATGGGTCGTCATATTCACTTTATAGTATTGTGGATGATTTTACTATGCCCATAGCCGGATAGACAGCACCTTACTTGTTCTACCTCAAATATACATACTGCCTCTGAGGGCGATTTCAGATCTGACCATTTACACTGGATCTGGCCCGGGGTCCGCAAGGTGTCAAAACGATGGCGCAAGCCACGGATCACCTGCTGGATCACCTCCTTTTTATGCTGGTTCGGGTGGCGGTGTGCCATCGTGAATCGTAATCCTGGCGGTCCATCAGCCGGACTATGCATTTCAGCTGTGCAGCAGAGCTAAATGATGAGGATCGCCTGGATGCCATTTTAGAATATTCGCTCTGCCTCTGAGGAGTGCACGCCGCGGCCTCTCGTTGTACGTGCCTGCGTATTACGTAATCGCTTAGACAATAGTATGCTGAGGATTCGTAAGCTATTTGTACGCTCATGCGTACGTCTTCTAAGAAGTTGCGTACATTTTTTAACTGTACGTTCGTTATTAGTGCGCAAATGTTCACTAATAGCACATAATAACGTATATTTTATACGCAAATACAACGAATCTATTCGTCGAATATACGAATCTTAGGAAAACTTTGGCGAATGTTTGGCGAATAATTTTTTGAATGATTCGCTCATCTCTAGTTTTTATCTGAATTTTCTAAACACACATTCATATCTTCTTTTACTGTGCTTTCTGATTGCTCTGTTGGCTTTTTATCAACTTAATGTTGTAAGAGTAATAAAAAAAAATAAAGTGTATACCAGCTATTAACTGCGGGGTGCTTCATTTTTATTGTTGCCTGTAAATGATAGTGAAAATGTATATTATATCATTCTGTATACCTACTGTTTTATTATGAATTAAAGGTTCTGTTAACTTCTGTATACATTAATTTAGCGGAATTAGGTGATTGTACTTCAGAAACACTCAGAAATGTCTCTAGGTAATTGAAAAGCAATTTGCATGTAAATGGAATCTGTTCTAATATAGATTAGTGCTGCCCATTTGACCCCTAAGGACCTGACCAAAGCAACATAGCAAATTCACAGAGGACTGAATGTTTGTTTGTCTTCTCCTTTTCATGATCCTCAGGTTAATTTGCTTCATCCTTGGTTGTTAACAGAGGACCTAGGTACAGGGTATCCCAGGATAAGTTCTCACTGCTCATCAAAAGAGAGGAGTCCAACCTGGCCTGGGTCTGCCACACTCATGGTGGTGTGTCTCTATTTGACTCCTCTGCAACAGCAGAAGAAGCATTGAAAGTCGGGCCTGCCACAACAGCCTCCATCTTAGCACCCTCTCCAGCAAGGTCTCCCTCTCACTTCCAGAGGAAAATCGTGGGGTTGATCAGTGAGAAGGTCTATGAGGCGCTCCCAAAGCATGAGGAGACTGGCCTCTGGCTCGTTAGAAAGGTTCTCTCGTCGATGATCTGACTGGCCCCCAGTAGGAGTGGTACCTATGAGGAACGCAAGTGTAGGACTGTAAGGTCTCCAATAGTCAGTGTTATTGAGCCATGGAGGAATGGAGGACATGGGTGTCGACTAGTGGGTTGGCAGGGAGACCTCCATGGTAGAAAAAGGAGAAAGACAAAATATGACAAAAATATTGGCTTAATGCAATCATTGGTGGGACCCTCTCAGGTGGAGTTTATTAAGGGCAGATCAGCAGTAGCCAGGTCCACCACTGCTCTCAGCCAGGGCATACTCCCATTCTGCTTGCCATGGGAGGGGTGCTGGACACTCCTCTGGCTTTTTATCCTCAACTTTTCCCCTTCAAAAGGAACTCAGCAGGGATATCCCTTATCGCCACTTTTGTTTGACTTAGCTTTAGAGCCCTTGGCCCGCCTCATGGAAGATTCTGATTTGTATTCAGGCATTATGATTGGCAAGAAGGAATTCAAATCAGCACTGTACGCTTATGATCTCCTGATTTTCATGTCCCAATCCGAGCTTCATATGCGTCCCCTAATAGACTTGCTAACCCATTTTGGTTCCTTCTCAGGTTATGTATTAACTCCACTAATAGTGAGATCCTTGAATTGCAGGCCAAGAATTTTCCCCAACTGTTGCATGTCAATGGTTTTGCCCCCCACTTCAGTTTAACAGCAAATAACTTATTTGGTTTTAAGTAGACTACCCAGCTCACTATACAATCTGAATTACCCACCTCTCAGAGGGAAGATAGTGGCAGACCTGAAGAGACGGCACTCACTCCCTTTGTTATTTCTGGGACGATGCCACTTGGGTAAATTGTTGAGTTTCTCCAAGTTGTTATATTCCCTTCAAACCCTTTGTATCTTGATTAAACATGCGGATGTGGCCACTGTTAATGTGGCCTTCAATAAGTTTATCTGGTCAGGTAAACGCCACCATATTCCTCTACAAAAATGATGCTGTGGAAGCCTTGCCTTATGAGACATATGATGGATGGGCTACACAAGAGGGAACACTTTTCTAACAGAGATTTGTAGCCCAATATGATGGCTCCTTGGGGCCTGGTGTCTTCCAACCTAGCAAACCTTCCTACAGAAGTCAAGAACGTAGTGTTAGTAAAGGACACTGTGATGATCCCACTGTGGGAACATCCTGAGTTTCCACAATGGAGACATGTAAAGTTTTCTGGGGGCTGGCAGGAAAGAGGGATAGTCAGGGTGGAACATCTGATGTGGGGAGAAAACGCTGGTATACTGCACAGGAACTGAAGGAAAAGTACCAATTACCAGACTCCCATTTATTTATCCAAGGGATTTATCTAAGGAAGCACTTATGACTACCTTTGATGATCTAGTGGGACCTACTTTGTGCTTAGTCTCTCTCCTTCGGCACTCTATAGAGCCATGTCTAGCAACTTTTTGAAAGTGTTGGCATCTAAGTTTCTTGCTAAATGGCAAGGAATTACTCAGAACGCAGAGATTAGGGAGAAAGTTCTAGAGGGGTGGGCAAAAATTTGCTCCTATTTTATTAATCAAGAATTAACTACAATGGCTACATGCTCAGAGCCATATACCAGTGCCCATGAGGTGCAATGTAGGCAACCTCCAAGGACAAACCAGCTGTTAAGGGGTTTAATACTTTTTATTTAATTACTGGTTCATCCTATTGACATGACGTTCAATAGACCCAAAATATGCAGTTTAGTATGCAGCAAATTCTGCTTAGCTTTTGGGATGACCGTGAAGATAATTTAGGCCGCTGTGCTCTAGTCTGACACTGTCAATAAATTCCTGAGGAAGGTTGTCTGGCCAAAACGCTGCATTACTGGATTAAACACATAACCTGACTATCATCATTGATATGTTTGCTGCCTTCCCTCTTCCTTTACTTTGTGTATTATGGACATCAATATATTTTTGGCTGAACCTGTTGGAAACAGCAGGTTTTGCCAATAACCTAATGTGTGTGGGGAGCTCCTGACTCTAAAAATATTTACGAAAAACATATACAAACATCCTGCACCATGTGATAGTAAAATGTGCGGAAGTACAAGGCTAAATTTAGAAATTCACGCAAAAAATGCATTAAAACAGTAGATTCAAACAATATATGGACTAAGCCCTCACTCTATAGATAAAATCTGAGACTCTTAGCCAATACATTTTGATCAAGATACATCTGTGCCCACCTACCCAGCGCCACGGTGGTCTCAGTCCAGGCAGGTCCTACGCTAAACCTTCCTATGCGGTTGTGCATCTATGTTTAGATGCGTAGACCCTGCACATATAGTGTGCTGCTCCTAGTTACAGTACCTCTGTGTGCATCAGCAACCAATGAGAGGAGGAGCACACACACCTATATGTACCACCTTAATCAAGGTCGCCTCTTAGATAGGTGGGGCAAAAGTGCACATGAATGCTACTCCCCTGGTTATAGGAGCGCATTCACACCAGAAGGTGCTACACCTTCCAGAGACAAAAAATATTTACGGAAAACAGATACAAACATCCTGCACCATGTGATAGTAAAACGTGCGGATGTACAAGGCTAAATTTAGAAATTCACAGAAAAAATGCACTAAAACAGTAGATGCAAACAATATATGGACTAAGCCCTCACTCTATAGATAAAATCTGAGACACTTAGCCAATACATTTTGATCAAAATACATCTGTGCCCACCTACCCAGCGCCACGGTGGTCTCAGTCCAGGCAGGTCCTACGCTAAACCTTCCTATGCGGTTGTGCATCTATGTTTAGGTGCGTAGACCCTGCACATATAGTGTGCTGCTCCTAGTTACCTCTCTTTTGTACAATATGCACAAAATGTATAGCATTTTTTACAGGCTAAAAAATGCCACCAGGGAAAATTTGCATGCTGCCGATTTGTTGCATACATTTTTGTGAGGGTCCCATTGGAGCCTTCAAAAATCCATATGCTTGCCACAAAAACAACCTCAGTAATTTTCAGTTGAATATATTTTTGCAACAAATCTGAACCTAAATCTTCAAATTAGGAGAGCTATGCATATTTCTTCAATGGCATAGCCAAAGGAGGTGTAGAGCTTGGAGCTGCACAGAGGACATGGATGGGCCCAAAGTCCCTGAAGTCTTGTAAATGACAAGTTTTGTAAATGGCACATGATAAGTTCAGGGCTGGAAAACTTCATGTTATGAATCTGTACCTCTCTATTCCTTCTCTGACTAGAAGCAATGGCCACATCAGTAAAATTACTTCAGTCTTCCCAATACTTCGGATGTCAACTTATTAGAAAGGTGCATGTGTCGTACACATCTTAGATGGTGAAATAGTACTTTTAAAAAAAATCTTATCTGAGATTTTATTTCAATATGCCACAGGCATGGAGGTTTTAACTCGCTCTATAACCATGGTCTCGGAACATCCATTGCACACACTCTGAGATGCAATCTAAGCAGAATGAGCGAGATCTTGTTTTTTCTTCTCTATTTTGTTCCTCATTTATCTCTTTATACATTAAGGCTTCTTAATTAACTGTCTGTAAAGAGGGCTGGGACTGGTAAGTTGCTTCTTGAAAGCACATCAAAGCGCTCCATGGAAGCATACATCCATTTGTGTAATAATTAGAGATAATGGAGACTGACATACCACTTCAACATTAAACCAGAAATCTCATTTGGAGGTCACCTTTCTTTGATGGGTCTCCGCTAGTCATTAGCTGATTCGAGAAAGGTATCTTCTATTATTCTTAATTGCAAAAAAGGAATTGCTCAAAGGAATTGTGTTATAAGTTACTGAATGTATATCAAGCTAAATGAGTTATACATTTTAATATGTTTTGCATTTTAAATACAGTAACTGGATTGACAAGTCATTAAAGTAAAAAATTAATTTCCATGTCTTCAATTAAAATTACATGCTGCCTATTATCCATTCTTCAGAAACCCTGAGCTGAATTTGACACTAGAATAATGATGTATATAGATAGACAGACTGAAATACGGGTGAGATAGGGAGAGAGAAAGATAGATAGATAGATAGATAGATAGATAGATAGATAGATAGATAGATAGATAGATATGACTTAACACGACTTAGGTGCAAAAAGAGAGTTTATTAAACTATGATAAAAAAAATTATGTACACAAAGATATATAAAGATGAAGTAAGTAACACTCATTGAGAGTCATCAGATGGGGCAGCTCCACTTCCAACAGTGTTCAACATGGCACTCAGCCAAGTCCATATGATGCAAAGGTCTAAAGTTCACTAGGATTGGTATTAGATAGACTATTTACATGTATTCCTATTATAGAGTCTCCATCTTGGACCACCCCCCGTAATCTCCAAATCTGCTACCTATCTTCCTTTACAGGTAGTAGCTTTCCAGATCACGGTGGAAGGAAGCTGTTATCAGCATGAAACCTCACTGGCTTCTGAATTTTCACCACTAAAATGCTGTAGTCATAAATGACCATGGCATCTGCATGGTTAAAAATCTGCGATCATCGTTATCGCCGATCGCATACATTAGTCCTGTGTGTCTGCTGTTTGAAAAAGCAGAAACCCAGAGGCGAACACAGTGAACACAATATTTAAAGTCTGCCATACATTAAGGCTCCTAAGGGCAGCTTTTACCATGACATACTTTTACAAATTCACAATGGATATGTGTCTCCTTTCTGATGCAAAAAGAGTCAAAAGATGAAACTATTTTTAGGATGCACACCAGAACAGCTGCAGAGGAGGGAGGGGGGAGGTTGTGTGTTTATAATCATTTCTCGAAAGCTATTGCATATCTGTCAGAAGTGACAACTACTTGTGTCCCTCTTTACATGCAATGATATCTGTGACAACTATGAAAAATGAAGCACATCACACCCGGAATGAGAAATGACTGATAGAACTGGGTCATTAGACATACCGCATTGTCAGACACTTAATTAGAGAGGAGCAAGTCAGTCTCATGGAAAAACAAACCACCTTGAATTAAGACATCAACATGGAGACATTTTCTACTTTACCGCATGAATACATGTATGACAATTTGCCTCTTGTGATTTATATTTTTGTTCCTTTTTTAGGTATGTCATTTTTTATGTTTACATAATGACATTTTTGAGACAAAAAAGAAATCCTGTAAAATAGAGATTTCACGAAAACAGAACTTTAAGTGCTTATACTGTAAGTGTCTAATATTAGAGGTGCCCTATTCTGTTCAATGAAGCTGAGCTGCAATACCAGGCACAGCCTATGGACAGGAGTGGGACTGTTTTTTGAAAAGAAAGAAGCCATGTTTTTACAACTCTCTACCCCTTTAAAGGGTCTGTGTCATCATGGACAATGGGGGCATATTGCTAGGATATGTCCCCATTGTCTTATAGGTGCGAGTCCCACCGCTGGGACCCGCACCTCAAGAACAGAGTCCTGAAAGTGAAGGAGGGTGCACTGCCCATGCACAGCCGCCCTCCATTAATTTTCTATGGGGGCGGCGAAAATAGCCGAGCACTGCCTCAGGTATTTCCATTGGCTCCATAGAAATGAATGGGAGCGGGGGCCACGCATGCGCGGTATGCTTCCATTCACTTATATTGAAAGCTGGCTTGGTGGTGGTCGGACCGGAGTCCTCCAACACCACTTTGCGGGGCTCCGTTCTCGATAAAGGTGTGGATCCCAGCGGTGGGACCCACACCTATAAGACAATGGTGGCATATCCTAGCAATATCGCCCCATTGTCTGTCATGAGACAAACCCTTTAAGGCTGATGTGAGTAAGCAATGTTCTCTCAACACAAAAATCAACACAGGATCGTATCAAAGCCATATAAATACCCAAATCATGTGTTTAAAAAGGATCTGTCACCGCTTGTGATATGTCTATTTTAGCAAATGCTTGTAGTTCCCTTGAAGTGATAGTTCTGGAGTGTATTTCTTTTTATATAACTTTACCTTATGCAATTCCTCTGTTATTCCTTCTAGAATTTTTTTAAACATTAATTGACAACTGGAAGTTACCACTTCCCTTGTCACACGGGTATGTGCCTATGCAACCTGTCATTGTCAGCCCGGATTGGACAGTGTCAGAAAGTATAGACATACCCCCAACTAGTAACTAGATTGTATGAAGAAGCATTTACTAACATAGACTTGTGAGATCCAAATATGTTTGTTGCAGTAAATATCTGTATTCCCCATAAAGTCAACAAATATGGAATATCTTTTCTTAGATCCACCTGGAAATCTATGGCTGTTACCATTTTCCTTGTCAATAGGGATTGTCCCTAAATAATCTAATAATGTCAACACTGTTTGTGCAGTGTCATCTAGTGTATGAACACACCCTATTGACCAAAGGAATGGAGTTTTACATGTCCAGGTTGAATATAAAGGATCCCATTTATTAATTCAAACTGGAAATTGATTTGTTTTCAATCTAATCAAATACAAGTCTTGTTTTATGTTTCATACTATCCTGAGGGGCCATTTCCATGTCGTATATGTCATAGATGGGTAGATAATGTGCCCTACTGTGCTGATTTCTAGATATTGACACAAAATATGCTACACAATTACCTATATTGTAGATAATTTTTAGGATAGCATAATAGTTATAGAGGATTTCTGAGCTGAATGAAAGTGGGTTCCTCAAACCCACCTTTATTACAGAGAACACACCTGTAGAAGAGCGTTGGTCATCTACTTATTGTTCCAACATTGTGTTTCTACATCTTCTACCCACGTCACTTCCATTACCAGGTTTCCAGCTAGGACTATAATTGAGATATCAGTTACGCTGTTCATGAAGAATGGTGCATGGGCAAACTCCTTATTCCTCCTCATCTTGGAGAGGAAAAGTTGTTGGCCCTGTCCACAGTGTAATTGATGACCTACTTCTGAAGCCTGGTAAAGGATATAACATTGGCAAAAGCTGGATTTTCAGCAATTAAGACTTCAGGAAAGTTCTAGAAAAAGGGGAGGGGGTCATTTGAATTTTTATTTTTTATATTTAAACTTTTTTTTTTACTTCAAGTCACCCAAGGTGACCATAACAATTGATAATTAGATTGATACTTGTATTCTGTTATCAATATCTATCCATTACAGAATACAGGATTCAGTATATTACAATGCAGTGCTGCCACATGCAGACTTGCATTTGAATGCAGTAATAAGCCTGGAAGCCTTGTACAGGCTCAGGCCTATTATTAGTATGGGACACCTTTACCAATCTCAGCCAGGATAATGTGGCCCAGACCAGGAATGCAGATCCTAGTTTTATTGCTCCCAGGGTTAAATGTCTGCAATCGGCTTTACCACCAATCGCAGACATTAGCCTCAGGCCTCTATTGGGTAAAACAGCAGAAACCTGGCAGTTATGGTGCCCTCTGCACTCACAAGCAGGCACCATCTTTAAAAAACTAGACTTGAACTATATATGTATGGCAGAGGTCCAGAAAATGCTAATTTTACCTGGGGAAGTCATGTACAGTACTATGGTTCAGAAAGTAGCAGGTGGCTATATCTACAAAATATATTCTGCATCAAGTTCACCTTATGAGCAGACTCTTTGAGCAAACACAAAGCATTACAGTGAGTGAAATTAGGTGTAAGGCAATAAAACCATATGATCTTCTGGTAGCCAGCTGTTCGTGATATTAGTGCCTTATAACAACATTCCTCTACATTTCATTAACAGCAAGAGATTCTAAGCATTCCCAAAATATCACTGGTGGCTTTTCTGTAATTTCATGGATCCTACGTTCCAGCCACCTGCAGATCTGGCACACAAGTGCTGCTATGCACCGGAATATCACATGTTGGACAGATTCTTTACTACCTTTGAATATTTCATTTGCGGTGGATTCCATTTAGAGATGAGAATGAGCAATCATGAAATCCCTACTGAACATTGATAATGATTGTTTGTTAGTCATGCTGTAATGGAGTGGAAGAATATGCTGAAAGCATCGGTTTATGATAACGAGTGAAACGGAGCAAATTCCCTCAATCATAGATGATTACACGTAGGATGGCAGCAATCTGTGTGCTGTGTGAAATCTGCAAAACCTATCTTTAGATATCTATATTTCTTCCAGCCCTATATTTCCTCCTAGCTTCAAAACTTTGAGTATACAGCTACAGAAATAGAATAGGACAGGGGAGTAAAGAAAAGGAAAGTGGCCCCATAGCAAAGTTAAATGGGTCCTCTTCCAATGCTGGTTCAAACTACCACACTTCTAACCTTCCTAAGATAAAAGGACTTAATGCTTGATTGCCTCATCTCCTTTCCATGATCCTTGGATTAATCCCCCAAACTGTTGATTGATAGAATGATAGGGCATGGATGGAAGTTTGGAGGTTCCTATCCAAAAATGGACACCAATTTCATTGGAGTAATTAGCTTATAAATGACATGAGGATGACTTTTCAATTATATCTATACAACTATTTTTCCTCTCTGTCATCAAATTCTCTATGTAAAATGTTAATCTCACCTACCTTTCTTTTTTTTTTTGTCCTGTTCCCATCCACTCACATGTCTCATTATGACTTGGCAGATGAGACATCATCATCTGCAACAAGCGAATCAAACAATGTCAGGGCAGGTCTACCATCTGTATGGTGTATTTGAGTGGTCAATAGGATGAAAAGAAGATAAGGCAAAGGAGAGAAACCCCGGGCACTATGCTGCCAAAAGGAGGGGTGGGTAGAACATAGGTGACATAACATTTCTAAGTAGACACTTAGAAATGTATCTGCTGCCACAAAAAAGAGAGAAAATATTTGATCCCAAGATGTACTGTACTGCCAGAGGGATTAAATAATTGGTAGAAGGGTTTCTTTTTCAGGAAATGCATTCTCTGCTCCCTGCCTGACAGAGCAGAGAGTAAATTCTGAACCAGCTATTAGAGAAACTGAAAGCTGTGCTGGGAAACGGCTCAATATTTTAACCAAGACCAAATGATTTTTAGTTCAAAGTGTACAATGCAATCATTGCCACCAAAGGTGTATGTAGCCTTTAAAGCAAAGTTAAATGGGTTCTCATCTAATGTTGATTCACACTTTTAACTGCCTAAGATAGGAAATGATCCCTTATTGGTCTACCTTCTTTGTATAACCTTTGGGTTAATCCACCCTCACCCTTGATTAATAAAATTATAGGGCATGCATGGAGATTTGGAAGCTTCTATCCAAAATTGGACTTTACTATATATTGATGACCAGTCCTTAGGAGAGATCATCAATATCAGATGGGTGGGAGTTTGACACCTCTCTACCACCATAACTAGCACTTTGAACAGAGATTCATTGAAACTGTAGTGGCTGTTCCATTTAAGTGAACCCCTTTAATGCTTCTCCATTGCTGTCTTGTGATTCCTTTTAGAAGTTTCCATTGCAGATTAAAAGAAAAATAATTGTACATGCAAAACTATGTACACCTCATAGTTTCAATACCAAGCACAGCACAATCATATCCATTAACTTGTTAAGCTGCAAGAAGGTTGTGGAGCTCACTTGAGTGCTGCGGCCTCTTCAAACAGCTGATTGGCAGTGGTGCCAGGAGACAGACCCCCTGAGGATAAGTCATCAGTAGGGATGAGCGAACCCATGGAACTTCGGGTTCGCTGGGTTCAGCCAAACTTCAGGTCAAACTTCGGGTTCGAAACCAGAACTTGACCCCGAACCCCACTGAAGTCAACTTCACTTTTTCACTTATGGCATTCTTAAGGCAGAAAGCAAAAGGGAAACCTTTAGAGGCATTCCATGATAATAGAGGTCTATGGGCAGCATAATAGATCTGTTATGTTGCTCATAGACTTCTATTATAATGCCTCTAAAGGTTTCCCTTTTGCATTTCGTCTTCAAAATGCCATTATTTTCCGCTATAACCGTATGGAAAATAATAAAGTAATCAAAAAAACACCCGAACACAGAACCCAAACCTGGACGTGAAAAAGTCTGGGTTCGTGTACCTGAACTAGCAAAGTTCTGTACAAACCCAAACTTTGCAGTTCAGGTGTGCTCATCCCTAGTTATCAGCATTAAACACTCAGACAATCTACCAGTCAATACTCAGTGGTAATTTAGTAGGTTATGGTGACCATAATTTCAGAAAACTACTACTATTACTTCTCATTAACAACCACTTCGCTCTTATGACAGTAAACATTTTCTAGCCAGTCTCCTGTAGGTAGTCAGAATATCAACTTTTAAATTGAAGTGCACTATAGTATAGTAAACTTTTTTCAATAAAAAAAATCTGAAATATATTGGAGGAGATATAAATAATTCATGATTGACTTTCATTTGTAGGTACAGTGTTACATACAAACTCAATGACATTTAGATATTACTGAGGTCGCATTCATCTCAGTGCATTCATGTTCCTATAGTAGCAGTAATTATAGCTCAGTTCTGCTCAGTATTTTGCAGCTTATTCTTCTCAACAAGCCAGTGACACAAGTTTAAGAACTGCTTGATTCCCATCTTCTACAACTCCATTAAATGTCAAGGTGCATGGCTTTTAAATTACATTAACTGTAATTCACCGGATGGGTTAGTAGATGTGATATTTATTACATTTCTCTGCATACTAGCTGATTCCTGTAAGGACAAGAAAAGTATTGAAAGGACAAAGACTTAATAAACATCATCTACCGGATCTGGTTTTTCATATGGTTGATTTACTAGAACCGAACTTCTATTAAGTTATCAAAATACTTATGGTTATGGAACTATTATACACTATTGCCTAAAGCTGAGATGTCTCCAGAACACAGATTTCATTGGTCTAACAGTAATGTTCTTCCAGTGATGCCATCATTTCATTGTGCTGATTGTTTAATGTTTTTTGCAAGGCTGAAGATACTGCCGATGTTGAAAGATAAGTAAAGGGCAAATTGAAGTAGAAGTTAAGTCATCTGCTCTTTGGTAATGAAAGTGTAGGCTTGTCTAATACAAAAGCTGGGTCCAGATTGTGAAATGGTATAATAAAAAGATATACTGGATGCAATCTATGGCTACAGATTTTAGACTCTCTTTGGTTCCATGCTTATTTTGATACCAAGAATTCTGACCCAACTAGTATGAAGAATGCAACCTTAATAACTTTCTTCATTATTAAGAGTGTTTGTCAATAAAGTTGTCATGTTCTAGGGGTCAACGGAACCCTTGAACATATTACGAGACATGTTGAGCTAACTTGTGATTTGCAAGTTTGGCGTTGGGGCTATCTAAGAATTCCGTAATGGATTATGTTACCATGGACCAAAACGGAATTCTATGACGGCATACCTTGCTGAAATTAGAAGTCACCTCTAAGATGTACTCTAAGCAACAAAGGTAATATTTTTTTAACAACTATTCACAATCAACAGCACAAAAAGACTTAGATATCTCCAAGAAAGCCTTCCGCAGAACACCAGCAGTTAAGATAAACCAGCTTACAGGATGGTGTTATATTTTATTGATAGAATTTTTCCCCTGTATGTTTATATCAATTATATCTAAAAGGCAGCTATAGCAAAATAAATAGAAAATAAATTATACAGATATATTAAATGGACAGGACTGTAAATTAAATTGAATTCTCCCTCTGACTCTTAAAAATCCACACATATACGCAATGAATTTGTGCAACGTTATGTGAGAGATCTTAATAACCACAGAGCTCTTCATTTTATTAGTAATATTTCTCTGAGAGAAATATTGCATCTTGGTATGTAAGAGCCTCAGGGACTTTAGCTAAATTATTTAGCTGCACCCAATGCTAGACTCGCTTTTTTCATGTATCACAATCTGTCAGCTGCTAACCTTTTGTTGTAGTCCACAGTCTGTACTTTCATCTTCCGTCTGTACAGGCAAAACAATATGCTCACCTTTAAATGGGTTGTACATGAATTAAGAATGGCTGAAGTTTTAAAAGGAAGCTTACTTACCTGCTTCCCGGTGCTGGCTCCCCGCTCCTTTTTGTCTCGGTCTGCAATGCTCTGCAGGGGTCCCTAAATGTCAATATCTGGTTTGACATTCTGGTTTGCCAATCACTGTCTTATCCAATCACGGTCACACAACTGTTGTGTCATGTGACCATTTGTCAAGAAGTACTGGGAGACGGCACCGCCACAGCCTGTAATTGGCTTTGAGGGAGCTTAGCGGAACATCACAAGCTGAGGAAAGAAGACGTGGGGAGCCAGCAACTGGGAAGCAGGTAAGTAAGCTTGCTTTCACAAGTCTGGCCAAATTGAGGGGAATTAACAAATCTCTCATTCTTGCAAAACCCATTTAAGGGATGGGAAAATTTGTTGCTATCCTATGATGATATTGACCCCTTTCAACCAATCTAGATCAGTCCACCATTACCATAGCTTGAAATTGGTTAGTGATTCCATTTTATATCAAAACAAATTCAATACAATATGATGATGTGCAAGCAAAACCCTTGACATATGGTACTGCAATTCACATCACAACCACTGGGTGGCCACATACACACACATAGCATAGACATCTCATTACAGAGTGTCATAAAATAATGGGGGAGATTTATCACGCAAAAAGCATCATTTTTTCTGGGGCAATTTGCACTAAAATACTGGTGTTCATGATTTGCACGACTTTAAGTGTTTTAGACACTTTTAGAGCTGATTTATGAAACAAAAGGGTGTGGACAAGCAGGAAAGGGTGTGGGCATCTTAAAAAGCATTTTGGCTTTGTATGCATCAAAAAATACATCAGTATTTTGGCACACAATACTTGTGTTAACCCCTTGAGAACAATTGCAGCAAATGTAAGGTGGAAGTTTGTTCTGTAATAATGGCACCCACTCTAGAAAAAAGAGAGTGCCATGGCTGCTGGGTTTTTGTTGTAAACAGCAGACACCCAGGTATAATGTTTGTGATCAGCAATAACGATCATTGAAGAGATTTAACCCCTCAAAAGCCATATCCAGTTGTGACCACAGCATCTGAAATGGCCATTTCCAGGAGCTCTGCACTCCCCAGTCCCAGATAGCTCCCCTGCATGATGACCGGGGAATCTCTTCATTCCTTGTGGTAGCCTCATTCCCTGTGAAAAACCTGAGACTACCCCAGGAATACTTCCCATGGAGAGTGACCTGTGTCAGGGCTCTATATGAACTTACTGAATGGCCCATAGGCTGCAATGGTTATTCCAATATAACAATTTAAATGTTCAAGTCCTGTAAGGGGACTTAAAATATGTTTAAAAAATGTAAAAAAATATTTCTAAATATTCAAATTACACTCTTTTCTCCATTATAAAAATAAACTATACAAATAAAGATCATTTGCACCATAATTTTTTTGTTTCTTTTTATTATGAGGAAAGGGAGGGAATTTGAATATTTATGTATATTTTTAAACTTTTTTTTTTACACATTTTTAAGTCCCTTGACTTGAAGACTTGAATGACCATTTATTATATTGCTTGTCCTATTGACTGCAATGAGTTACCATTTCAGCCTTTGCTATTGTTGTGGTAGTCTTGGATCCTTCAGAGGCATTGAGGTTACCAGAAGGAATGAATGGCTCTCTCGATCACCTGGAATGTGGAGCCATTCAGGACCTGGGGGTGGAAAGTAGCCTCAGATGCTGGAGTTACAATTGACCACTGCATCTGAGGGATTACATGTCTGTGATTGGTGTTATATGCAATCACAGACATTAGCTTTGGGTGTCTGCTGCTGAAAACAGTAGAAACCCGGTAGCTATGGCACCCGCTGTACTCTAGAGAACAGTTTTCCACAATAAATCTACAGTGGGTGTCATGAAAGGGTTAATAATGTTTAATTCTGAATAGCTCTCCTTTGGACTTTCTCAAACCTTGGAAGGTTAACAACTTGGAAGCAGGCAAGAAAATAATGCTATATGGTGATAGTGTCCATCGATGGGCTTGCAAGGGTCCTTCTTTGTACTCAAATGTTAGAAGTAACAACACATCAGATTGAAATTTCTACCTTTGATGAAAAATGTATCAGCTCTCCAGAGTGTGATATTAACAATAACGCTATTCTAAAAACTTAGAAGAAACAGTGAGTGAACTTGCCATGCTTCCGTGGATTCTGCTTTGTTGCCAACAGTCATATTCAAAGTTTTCCAGAACAATTTTAATTTTTAATGGCCTTGAGCCTGAGGTACAAAGTGATAAAATGTGTGATCAAAGCAGGTTCATACCTGATAAATGATGTAATATTAACACATAGATAATGATATATTTAACTAATTAAGCATTATGAGTGATTGATTAAAGGGGTTGTGCAGCAATATATCTGATCAGTGGGGGTCCGACACCCAGCACCCCCGAGATCAGTTGTTTGAATAGGAGGCTATTCTCCATGCAAGCAGTGTTTCCTGTTTTTTAGACTGCCAGTCGTCTTGGTAGTTTCCGCAATGCAGTGGAATGACAAGTACTCTCTCCATACACTTGAATGGAGCAAGTATTTGTAATTAAACTATGATACAACTCCAGAGAAGATGACAGGCAGTGTAATGAAAAGGAAGCAGCACCCACATGGAGCACCACCTCTTCTTCAAATAGTTGAGTGGCAAGGGTGCCAGGTGTCGGACCTCTGCCGATCTGATAATGATGAACGAAGTGAGCTTCGGATACTACATCCGAAGTCGTTTAGTTCAGAACTTCGGATTGATGCTTTACAGAGATCCGCCTATATACAGCATTAAAATGTACAGGCTCCGATGAGCTGGTCAGTTATTTTTGAAGTTGCGCAAGACTTTGTTGAATAACTTCGGTAGTTGATTAAAATTTAAAGATTGGAACCAAACTCGCTGAGTTTGGTTACAAGTTTTAAAGTGGTTTTTCACTTTAAAAATCAACTACCGAAGTTATTCAACAAAGTCCCGCATGACTTTTGCGAATAATTGACTATACGGATCTCCGTACAGCATTAATGAAAAGTTTTGAATGAAGCAACTTCAGATGTAACATCTGAAGCTCACTTTGCTCATCACTATTGATGACCTATCCTGAGGATGTCATTAATATATTTTGCTGCACACCCCTTTGAAAGTGCAAAAGACAGCTCCTTCAAGTGCATTAACATTGCACATGGTGTAAAACAAATGATTGCAGATGTGATCACCTTTGAAGATCTCTACTGTGGTATTTTATACAAGGACCTCTAACAGAGAACTCTCATCTGCAAACTCAACTCTCTACTAAAATATTTGAAAATTATTTTCTAATCCAGACATTTCCTTTAATCATGTAATTTTGATATTTTGTTTAATGTACTGTATGCTATTCTGCTATGTACAGTACTTCAGTCCTATTAATTAAATGTACAGTGAATCCAGTATGTTTGAAAGAGAAATGAAAAGCTTGATTAACCATGTTAAAGGTCATTTATATGGCGGCAAAAAGAACTACGAAGACTGCTTTGTGGAAGGATGTGAAACTACAATGTGTGATTCAGAGATTAACTCCCTTTCCCCGAAGTGTAAATATTTGTTCTGTTTCTCCTTGTGGGAAGCCACAGAACTGGCATAGGAAGTCTTATAGACCAGGTGCAACATATTTTCAGGTTTTCAGGAATGCCGAGTGGTGTGGTGCGGCCCTTAATAGCCTCTGTGTGTGTCATGCTGCTCCTACCTGGATACTGCCGCTCCCTAGGGATAGGCTTCAAAGCAATAAATGGGTTGAGTAATAGTGGAGTTGAGTCCAGACTTTATAATGTTCAACAACTTTACATGAATAAACTTGCATCCAGTCAATATTTAGACTTTTTCTTGGTTCCAGCAGGTTTTGGAATAAACTGGTAGGCAAACTTGAGTATTCTGCTTTATTTTCTCTCTGCTGTGCTAAACTCGGCTTTAGTCTGGAAGCTTGACTTTAGGTCTGTTCTAGTTCCTCTGGATTGGGGTCCCTTTGGCTGTTGACCCCTCACAATATTCTATCTATAAATCAATAAGGAGTCAGGGGGCTCTATGAGCTGCTTCCCTCTGAAGAGACTCCTGCTGCAGGAGGGAGTCTCACCTTGCTGCTACATCTGGCACATCTCCATCTGACACTACCCTAGACTAACTAGACTCTTCCCACTGCCCCTACCTTTGTAGGAAATGGGACTGGCCCACTTCTGCCCAAAAGATTTGAATGGTAAGTTACATTCTATCTAGAGATCTGTCTGCCATATATCCACTGCCACCTGCTGGTGAACCTGGCACATTACATGAAAATAACATTTACAAAGAAAGATTATTAATGCACAGTGACAAAGGACCTGGAATAAATACACAGATGACATTATGGTTAGACCATTAGAGACAATAGCAGGGTGTAGGAATGGTAATGCCACCCTGAGGTTTTACACAGATAATGCTCCCTGGGTAAAGGGATATGCAAATCAGCTCTTCTCCATAAAAATAAAGCTGTAGTGCTACCTAGTGGAGGTAGTTACTCTATGGCTAAACCCTTTATAAGTCTTGAAGATGAATAAAAATACTGGCCAAATCAAGATCTTTATTAAAAAAGAAAAGAAGACTTTAATTTAAGGAAGGGGGGTTGTTACTGTTTCCCCCTGTGAAGAGTCACAGAACTGTTATAGGGGGTCTCATAGGCCAGGCAATGCTCCCTGGGTAAATGGATGTGTAAACCAGCTGTTCTCCATGACCTGCGGCTTTCCAGCTGTTGTAAAATTATGCCCTGCTGTAGACTGATAACTGTAGGCAGTCTGGGCATGCTGGGAGTTGTAGTTTTGCAACAGCTGGAGAGCCACAGATTGGTCATCCCTTATATAGTCAATGTCTGTACTTTATCTATGTAGAATTGACCATACAAATGATCCCTGTGCTTAGCTAAGAATACGTGAGATTTGGATATAGTTGCCACTGGCTGAACAACATTGGTTAAACATGTTCGTAAATGTTTATACTGTAATTATGGTTATATTATGGCGCTGCACAAGCTTAAATACCTTTAGATGTCTATAAATCCATATTGTACCTCCATATGCCTCCAATTTTATTAAGAGGTTTTTAAGGGGAGTCAGTCAGCAGTTTTGACCCCTTACAACTGCTGACAGTGCTCTATAGCTTACAGGGGAAGCAGTCTTAGCATGCCTGGGTTGATTATATAGATTGCAAGAAAACCAATTTTTAATTCCTTGGGTGTCAAAATTGCAAGTGCCTTGGAGCTGGTCTGCTAGAATATCTTCACTTGTGGCTGATATGCCACAGATTTACTGTGGCTGTTTTTTGTGGGTCAAATCTGTAGAGTGCCAGCAAACAAATCTGCAGCATAAAAATTACCTGAAGTGCAGATTTTGAAAGCTGTAGCATGTCAGTGTATGCTGTGGATCTCCATTGAGAATTAACACTTTGTATTAGAAGAACCATTTTCAAGGCAAAATCCTCTAGTCATATAGTACAATGTGTTCAGTGTCCTCAGCTCCCTGCACTGAACACTTCCCTAGTCTGTGAGTAAATGCTCCAGGAGTCACCTGATTGGACACTACAACTGTCAATCAGAGCAGGGTTGGGTAAGTATTCAATGAAGAAAGTCATGGTCTGCACTCAGAGGGACTGCCTTCATGGCACTTAAGTTGGATTTCTTGGTCATGCAACCTATACTACTCCCCAAACCCTACCCCGCACCCATCACCATATAGCTCTGACAGCAGTTTACAAGGTTTAAATCTGCTTGATAGGCTTCCTTTATACTCCCCCATGAAAAGTATCATATTTCATGCCAACACCCCAAATTCAAATATAGCTAGCTATATCTTTGTCTAGGAAGTAGAAAAAAATATTTACAAAGCATAAACATCCCTGGGGCGGTATGTGAGGGACTTTTTTCTGTGCAGAAGAGAGTGGGGCTGACAAGAGTTAATTGCGATGCATTTTAGGACATGAGCTACTGCCCACCTACAAAAGGAGAAGAAATTCTTGCAGATAAGCAGACAAGTGAGTAAAAAAGGAGTTTTTCATTTGCGAGATAACACCTTTCATTTCAAATTTGTTATGAATACAAATGTTTTAAAATGTGAATTCAAAAGATTTGAGAATTAATATGATTATGCAGGCTAAGTGAATAAATATGTTTACTAAGTGTGATTAAATATGACACGACAAATCAAATACTGAATAATAAAATAATAAAATCATTAGCCTAAGTATGGAATATTATAGGGTGAGACTCCGTCAATCATGCTATAACACATGGCTGCCTACCACATAATAACACATGACGGACACCCCAGGATGTACAAGATATAGAGCAAATCAATACTTGCATCCTACCTCGGATGACGTTCGAGCTGGAATTCCCCAAATGTATATGTGTTACAGAGTTTAAACCTTTTATCCTCTCTCTAGTGTGCAGTACGTATGTCCCTAAGATGTGGTCTTATCAGCACAATGGGGGTACTACATTACAAGGCACATCATTACACAGAATGGTATTAATGAAACGGAGCAGAATTAAAAGGACAGAACTAATCAGTAGTTAAAAATACTCTTACCATACAACAAAATATATAAAAATGTACTACAGTAATTATCTAACAGATGCCATATTATTATAGAGAAAATCTCTCTTAGAGACATTGGAGAGAATATCAAATGACAATCAATAATTTTGCATTCACAGAGCACCATATGGCAGTACATGAAGTTCATACAGCCCAATATATTGTCTTGCACATGGCTTGGTTAACAAATGCTTTGCCGGATAGATTTTTAAATTCTGGATACCTGAATAGTTTTATCTCTGTAATACTGGGACAGCTTTACTAATACTGATTTTTGACTGTGTCACAATCTGACACTATCCAATCAGTAATGTTATTTTCAGACTTTTTACACCTCGCTAGACCTTTATCGAAGACTGTAAGTAATTAATTCATAACTTTTAGTAGGAATAATGGCGAAATGACACAATAAGAATAAATGCTCCAGATTAGTTATTACAGAGGGGATGCAAGAAGTTCCTAAAACATACATGTCAGGAGCGGCGACAGTTCTTCTCTATAGTGTTGAGTAGATGATAAGATAGGAGGGTTTTTTCATTGTTGTAATTAAAGAACTCAGCTGCCTAAGAGAGCATGCGAACAGAAAAAAGGGATTACACGCTCAATGGCTATATATTGACATCAGAAAAAAAAAGACCATTAATTGAACTTAGTAATGAAAAAGCTTAGATAATGAAATCACCGACACTGCAGAGGAGCCAGAGGCATGCCATAAAATAAAATAATTGGATTAAGATGCCATTAAAGGAATGCCTGACCAAACATTTAAATGTGATCTTAGATTTTTAAATACTGTATAACAACAAATAGGAAAAGAACATAGAAACTGTGTTTCAGTTGGAAATTGTTAAGAATTCCTGTGTAATTATATTTTCAGATTTACATCCAAACTACTAAATCAAATCCGGTTTAGTTTCCTCTAAAGGAATTGTTTAGGGAAAAAATAAAATATTTTCTGAAACAGTATCACATGTGCCCATGGGTTAAATCTGATACTGCAACTCAGCCCTGTTCATATGAAAGAGATAAACTGTAATATCAGACCAAGCCTATGGACAAGACTGGTGCAACCCGTGATGTACTTCGCCTTTCTCTGCCAAAGCTCCAACACTGCTCCTAACAACACCCAGCTAGTTTATAGCTCCGCCCATCCAGCTAGTTACATAGAAACTCCCCTAATCACTGCCCCTAACAACACCCAGCTAGTTTATAGCTCCACCCACCATCTAGTTACATAGACTCTCCGCTATCACTGCCTATAACAACTCCCAGCTAGTTTATAGCCCCTCCCACCAACTGGTTTCATAGACACTCCCCTATCACCACTTCTAATGACACCCAGCTAGTTTAAAGCTCCTGCCACGAGCTACTTACATAGTCACTCCTCTATCACTGCCCCTAACAACTCCCAGCTAGTTTATAGCTCCTCCCACCCAGCTAGTTACATAGACACTCCCTTATCACTGCCCCTAAAAACACCCAGCTACTTTATAGCTCCTCCCACCCAGCTAGTTACATAGACACTCCCCTATCACTGCCTCTAATGGCACCCAGCTAGTTTATAACTCCTCCTACCCAGCTAGTTACATAGACACTCCTCTATCACCACCCCTAACAATGCCCAGCTAGTTTATAGCTCCTCCCACCCAGCTAGTTTATAACTCCTCTCACCAGCTAGTTACATATACACTCCCCTATCACTGACCCTAGCAATACCCAGCTAGTTTATGGTTCCTCTCACCCAGCTAGTTACATAGACCCCCCAAGGCCTGCTGACCTGCTGTATATGCACAGTATATGTGCATTACTTACTATTACTTACTAGGTCTCAATTTTTCTCTCAAACACCAACAGAGAGAAAGAGAGAGACCCACACATAATACTTCTCTGACAGAGACATGCGCACTAGTTCTCCTTCCGAAAGGACAAGAATACTGAGTGTCTCAAGAAAATATTGCCTTGCCATCATTATGGAAACGGCATACAGAAGTAAACATGGCACATGTGTATTATCATGAGATCTGGGATTTGGAAACAAACAAATTGACTAAGTGTTTTCTAGTGGCCTGGTACATTCCAACTAAAGGTCAGTATGCATATACAGTTACTTCATACTTCAGGAACACGGCCAGGTATCAAACATCACTAAGTGGAAAGGACCACTAAATGCCCTGTTATACAGCATGAGACAGAGATTATGACACACTCAATAAAGACTAGTGATGATCGAGCACTGCGGTGCTCGTATGCTCGGGTGCTCTGGCTGAGCACTCAGGGGTGCTCTAATGGTCAGTCGAGCACCCAAGCATAATTGAAGTCTATGGGAGTAAACCAGGTTTACACAAGTGCCCAAAGTTAAAATAATACAAACAGACAGACACACAGAGACACTACTTACCTTCCCTGGCAGCTCCCTCCTTCTGTCCAGCCAGAAGACGGCGCGCAGAGTGGTAAGTTTCACCACAGCGCCACCTGCTGGACAGTAAAAATTACTACAAAGAAGAAGCCTGAGGAGGTAAGTGGTCTGTGTTTGTTTGTTTGTTTGTTTGCTTGTTTGTTTTCTATTTTTCAGGATCGTGAATGGAGCGGACTACGTCGGATTCGGTGGATTACGTCGGACCAGCTTTTTTATTTTTTAAATAAAATGGTCAAACAGGGGTCTGGAGGAGTATTTATTTCAATAAAATATTTTATAAGTGTGTGTGTGTTTTTTACAACATTGCAGTTTTAGTAATCACGGCTATCTACAGACGGCCCTGATTATTAATACTGGGCTTAGTTCTTGCCGGTGTTTTTTTTTTTTTTAAATAATTAAATAATTTTAAAAAATGGCGTGGGGTCCCCCCTTTTTTCCTTCTCCAGCAAGATACAACCAGCAGCGGCAGCCTGGCACTACCAGGGTGGGAAGGGACACGGTTATTGGCCCTTCCCAGCCTAATGGTGCAGCCGCCCCAGAACCGGACCCTCAATTTAGAAGGTCCGATCCTGCAGGTACCCAGCTCTTCCCGGCACCCCTGGTGGCGGTGGGCGCCAGGGTAATAGATGTTGGGGTTAGTGCTGGCCATACCAGCAAACACTAAGCCCAGTATTAGTAATCAGGGCTGTCTGTAGATAGCCATGATTACTAAAACTGCAATGTTGTTAAAAAAAAACACACACACACACTTATAAAATATTTTATTGAAATAAATACTCCCCCAGACCCCTGTTTGACCATTTTATTTAAACAATAAAAAAGCTGGTCCGACGTAATCCACCGAATCCGACGTAGTCCTCAGCATTCATGATCCTGAAAAATAGAAAACAAACAAACAAAAAAACAAACAAACACAGACCACTTACCTCCTCCTCCTCCTCATGCTTCTTCTCCTCAGCAGTGGAGCCTCTTCATTACATTGCGCCCTGTGCTGGTGAATGAAAAAAACTATACCTTGAATTCTTCAATGAAAAAAAAAAAACGTGATAGGTGACGGATCCGTCATGAACTCCATTGAAAGTCAATGGAGAACGGATCCATTTACTATTGTGTCACACCAAACGGATCCGTCCTCCATTGACTTTCATTGGAGTTCTCGACAGATCCCTAATGACCCCAATGCAAGTCAATGGGGACGGATCCGTTTACTATTGTGTCACACCAAACGGATCCGTCCCCATTGACTTGCATTGGGGTCATGATAGATCCCTCTAGGCCGAACACCGAGTGGACCCGAGCGTAGGCATGCTTGGCCGAACAGCGAGTTCAGACGAGCATGCTCACTCAACACTAATAAAGACTTTTCAAAACAGAATTTGAAAATTAAATCTGATAAAATGTTCTGTCTCCAAAGGATGAAATTCATCACTTGTTGCTCCCCAAGCTTAAGTTACTTTTAGCTCTATCATGTGTATTGTAAGTGTTTTTTTTCTATTTTAGATACTAACCAATAATTTCATAAGCAGTGTTACATAATGCAGCCTGAATTCATGATGATAAGTAATCCTACCACACAGAGTTTCTAAAACTGCCAAATGGGAATACTGAGTAATGTAATGTATGCGCTGGGTGTACATTGTGGCTGGCATTTTGTATGTGGTAATGGGTGACAATGTTATAAGTAGCACTTTAGGAAGCATTGTTTAGGGGCACACTGTTATAGTTTGTAATCCACCAAAGACTTCTGTGAGGTTGTGCTGACATGAGCAATGGCAATTAGAGACCAGGAAACAGTTCTGCAATTGTGGAGAGCAATTTAATGTAATAGAAAATGCAGTTAACACGGAAAATACAAAATTTCAAATATACCATATTATGTAAGCTATATTTAAGTTTTTGCAATATGCTGTAGATGAGTGAATTAGAATCTAACAAACCTTGTTTGTGATTCATTTTAGGCAAATCACATACAGAGAACCATGCATAACACTTTAAATTTGACAGATAAGCCACTTCCCTTCAAAAATAACAAGAATAATGGGTCTCAGTATTACACTTCCCTTCTTCTTTGAAAAGAGCAAGAGTTCTGAGTATTTCAAAAGAAAATTGCCTTGGTTAACTGAGTGACATTTGGGTTACTTTTGGGGGCCCCCTTTCTCATTCGGGAGACCAACAATTGTGCGCAAGGAGTACAGTAGTCCCACCAACATTGCTCTGCCTTTTTGGGAAACATATATGCAAATTTTAGCATCTTATCTGCTGGCATCAAGTAGGCTTTGGAAGCTTTCACATCGCTTTTTCATTTTCTGTTCTTCTAAACTGTCAGAAGAACAGAAAAAAAAATCATGATCCTGAAAAAACAAAAACAAAAAAAAAACGGATCATATGCATCACTTATACATTTGTTTGTATCAGTGATGCACAATATACCCTTTTTTACGGTATTCTGTAAAAAAAAAAAAATATCAGGATTCTGTTACACATCTGGCATCCATTTGAGCCATTTCCATCAGAAATCTGTTTTTTTTTAGATGGAAAAAAGTCCTGCATGCAGGGCTTTTTTCCGTCTTAAAAAATGGATCTCAACGGATACCAAATGTGCAACAGGATCCTGCTTTTTTTTTTCTTTTCTTTTTGGGAGGAAAGCTAATTTGCATACATTTTGGTTTCTGGGAAAGATACTTAAATTATATTCAAGAAATGTGTTCATCTTCCGTCTAGCATTTTTTCTCTGTACGACATCCTGAGAGATGAAAGTTCATGGGAAAAACATAAGTTTAAAAGGACCTATGAATTCTGTCAAAATGTCTGTTTTAGTAACTACTTGTATCCTTTTTGTAATAAAAATTCAGGAGCATCTATTTTTATGTCTCTCTGATTCCTCCAAGAAATTATGAATGAATATAATTAAGATGTGAGAACCTCCGTATTTGTTCATAAGGTTAATGTTACTTTTGTATGTCCTATTCCCCGTATATTGTCTTTCTATTAATAATATTTCAACTGTCAATGAAAAAAATATGGCATGACGTTTAGCACACGTTCTACATAGCTTGAAGCAAAGCTGTCCACGTATTCAATGAGCAAGTTAATGTGTAAGTTATATTTGTCTAATACAATGGTTAAGAACATATTCATTGTTAGGAAATGAAGAATAATTTGTATTGGAATGAGGTTTATTTGCTTGTTTCTCTTCAGATTGTTTTAAGACATAGTAAAGCTGTAGACGTTGTAATAATATTACCGTACATGCATTTTGGAAGTCTGTTTCTATGGTAACCGATGTTGTAGAAAAAACAACGAACCTGCTGAATATGGCTCACTTGTTTTTGTATTTTCAGACAGTACTACACTTAATTACACTCGGAGTTTTAACTATTTAGACATAATTATATAAAAGAGTCTTGTAATGAAAAATATTCTCTATTTTTCAAAAAAGCACTTGAAGCTGAAAACTTCTGTAGTTACATGTAATCAAAACTTTAGAACAACGGAAGTTTTCCATAAGATCTATCTGTATAGCACAACCTGCTGTCTGTTCATTTACACATTTCTCTGTCCATTTAACTCAGGTGGTCCCACATGCTCATTTCCATCCTTAAACTGATACCAGTTATATCTGCAGTTAGAAGCTGTGCCATTTACAAGGAAAGAGCTGCAGCAGAAAGAACAAACCATCTGAATTGTGATAGGGGAGAGCTCTAACACAGCCCTGAGATGTGATAGGGAGAGAGAAGCATCAGAAAAGAGTTGCCCCCTGACCATGGAAAGGACTGCAGCAGGAAAGACATTTCCCATAAGTCGTGATTGGTTGAGAGCTGGAGCAGTAAAAATTGACAAGCAAAAGTGCAATAATATTTTAAACTTTTGGCTTTCAGTCTCCATATCTCACCATCCACTACAGCTTGGAACGTGAGATTCTCATAATTTTAAAGAAAATCGTCTTGGCTATCTCATACATAAATTGGACTTCCAACTATTTAGCATATGATTAGTTATGCAGATTCTTCTCATGTAACTGCATTGTTACTGTTTTGCTCCTGGTGGTGGAACAATTTTTTTCTTCTTGTATACTACAAATTTCAACCTGTTCTTACATTCCCTAATAGCTCAATGTGTTATTGATTGATTCTCAAGTGAAAGGTCACTGGTTCAAATTCGAGGAGCAGCTATCAAGAAGATTTCCCAAGAAAAGAGAAACATCATCATACAAGCTTTATCGATAGCGGTGTCTCGGCCGAGAAAATTGCAAAACTTCATCACATGAGCCCCATGACAGTTGGTAGAATACGAAATGAAGTCTGTCCATCCATTCCAAACCCTTAAAGATCAATAGTGGCCAATAGTGACTGAGGCACCTAAGTGGTTTAGAAGAAGGAAATACCTTTAGTCGCCAGTCGCCCCAGCCCTGCCAGTAGAATATTCTTAGCAGGCTGCACCTTTCTGACACAGCCTGGTGGTTACTATCAGTATAGTACTGACAGTATAATTCACTGTACCGCATTAGCAATAAAAATATATTACATAAGCAATAAAAATATCACTTATTAAAGTCCCCTTGTGGGTTTAGTAAATGGTTATAAAAAGGTAAAAAAAAGATTAAATAAAAAAATTCCAAGTAAAAAACAAATCACCCTAAAAAAATCCCCTCTCCATATTTGGTACTGCCTCATCCATAATTACACATACTACACAATTATTATGTCATTAAACCTGTATAATGAACATCATAAAAAACAGGCTGTGTTTTTTCTTATTAGACTCAACACAAACTTTATATAATAAAAACTCCATTCCATTCCCCTCAGAAAGAGTTAACAGGTAAGTTTCTGGAAATAAGCTCACATCATTTTCTAGCCAGGAAACCAAATCAGAGGGAAAAAAGATTAACAGACAAACAGATCCTGGTAAATAATTTAATATCCCCAGGTTCATATTTTAGTCCATGTGAATTTTTTGCCAATCAATCGGCTATTAGCTCTTTTGGAGTGAGTCGAATTAACCCATTGACCTTATTTTCTAATTAACTGATTGTCTCTGGCTTTTCCCTTTTCAGTTTAATGGAGCCAGCTTTGCATGGAGATTACAAAGCATGCCCAGTCTGAGGCAATTCATGAGTGTACAGCACAGTACAAATCATTTTGCATCTACTATACACACTAGACAATATTTCACCATGTGTTTGTTTTCCAGAATGAAATCCATAATGGAATGTAGCTTTCTATAAAGAGAGAATACCCTGGATAAAGAGAATACATTGCATGTTTTGTTTCCTTATTTGTAGGTATTTAATATTTATGAGGGAAGCTGTCATATTATACCAAATGGGTTTTATTGAGGTTAAGATGCTTTACTTCTATTTCCACAGGGTTTCAGTAAGAATACAAGATCTAAAAATATATGATAAAACTATAAAAAAAAAGTCCATAAAATACTAATCAATATCACTTCAAAAACTATACCTATTCCTCACACTGTAATACTGTATGTCAAGAGACAAACTTGCTTACGAAACCCATTTTAAGGGAGATGATGCAGTTCAAAACTAGAGTGTGATATCATATCACAAAATCCATTGAAAGTCATTGAAAAACTTAAATAGAAAATGTCCTGCTGCTGTGTTCGGGTGCAACCTCTGGGACCCAAACCCATATCCAGAACGGGAGGCCCCTAGTCATTGGAGCATTGCCCGCGCTTGCGCAGTGTGATCTCCTCTCATTTCTATGGGAGTTCAGAAAATACTTGTCTATTGCCAGCAGTCCCTTAAAACCTAATGGAACGGTGGCCATGCTCCAAAAATAGCTGAGCGCCCTTGCTCAGGTTTTTTTTTTTTTAAATTCCCATAGAAATTAATGGAGAGCATGCGGTGCATGCATGATGAGCTCTCCTTCACTTTTGAGGGCCTGTTTTATAGATTAGATTTATGTTTTATAGATAGATATATTTGGATGTAAATCTAATTGGCTAACCAATTAAATTTGTATCTTTAGGATATGGCACCAAAATCAGATGGGTGCTAGTCCCACCTCTGTGACCCAGGATTTTGATGCCATATCCTAAAAGTACATATTTAATTGGTTGGCCAATTCAATTTACATCCAAATAAATTCAACCTTAATCAATCCAAAGTACCCCAATTGCCCTTACAGGCTGTGGATGGGGTCTCCTAGGACTATACATACCTAATTTCAAGCTCTTTAACACTAAGACTTCATTAGTAATGTCATAGTGGCAGTGACAAATATTGTTATAGGCAAACAAATGGTTGGCAGTTTTAACAAACAACCTATCTAAAAGCACTGTACACTGTTGATTTCCTTTTTTTTAAACAGTCCAAAAACTTTTGATTTTCGGCCTTTGTGTAAACACAGGCACCGTCTGGGGTCATGTGATCTTCTTCCTTCATCTTTCTTGTCTTCTGTTCTGAAAAATGGTTGATGCCTTTTTGAAAAATTTGACCAAATGGAGAATTTGGTTTCAACACAAAAAACTATTTTCCGCATCTCTACCCCACACCTTTCCATAGAAGAGGAATATATAGAGCAGAATTTGTTATCCGGGGATACCTTTCTACAGTATATCAGCTCCACATTTGAAATATCTATGCACAATTAACCAGTCTTCTTCCCTCCAGAGCAAGCAGCGTCTCTACCTCAGTACTTTCCAAAATCAGTACACCAGAAACTCTATATCTAAAGCTGCCCATACACATTAAACAGAAGTTGATTGATGGTTGATAAGTAGTAAAAGGAATCATCTGAAGAGAGTAGACACAGCCATACACATTTTAGTCCATATTGGCCTTCGCAGTTGTTCAAATTGGCCAAACATGTTCAATGAAACCCGGTGGTGGACGAAAGATCTTTTTGAAGCAAAATCTCAAAGAAAGATCTTTCATCCAACTATCAGATAAAAAATTCAAACGTGGTAGACTTTTCAGACGATAATGGTCTGTCAATGTTCAGCTAAAATGATTGATCTTTGTCAAATTTCACCCAATGCACTTTTGTTTTGGTTGAATTCATACATTTTGTTCAGACTAATGTATACGGATACCTTAAAGGGAGTTTCCTGGCTCCAAAAACTGATGACATCCTCAGAGTAAGTCAGTAATATCTGAACAATGGGGCTGGAAAAACCCACTTGCCCATCAATCAGTCTCCAGCGCTGGAGCTAGTTGAAAGGAGCAGGAAGCAAAGCTCTTTTTAAAGTGTAGTGGCTGTGCTGGGTTACTACTGCTTGTCCCCTGGTAAAATTAATGGGAGCTGAGCTGCAGTAACCCGGCCCAACCACAACACTTTAATAGAGCTGTGCTTCCTGTTCCATTTAAAATGCTAGTCCCAGCAATGGAGCCTGAAAAATACATTTAATAGTGAGTAAATAGTACCATTATCCTCTTTTTATTATGATATCATGCCTTATCTTTTGCACTTTACAGATTTGACCTAGGGAAGGTGATATAAGGTACCCAGATACTGTTCACCTAACTATTACCACCAAATAGTACCCCAAGTGCTGTTGTCATACTGTACAAATAAATACAGCACACAAATTATATTAAAGTTTAACTGTCATATTTTTTTATTTGCTAGTTTATTAGAGCTAGGCATGTATACCTGAGTTAGTCTGTCAATGATTATCAAAATATCTGTAATTACCTTATAATGCCAGCTTTCATTAATGTCCCCTGTCCCTTTCCACTGGTCCTTAAAATCCTGTTGCTAGGGCTTGTCTGTCTTCCGTCCGTCTTTAGTGTAGACAGACACTATATATTGCATTCCTGCATTCTTCAGAGCGAGGAGGTATGTCTCTCATTAATTGAATCAGTAAAAAATTTGTATGGGAAGTGAGAGAAGGCAGTTTTGGCATCAGAGAACTGGCAGAGGAGCTATCTTGAGAAGATCCTCATATTGTAGGGGTTAAAACAGCTGTAACTAAGGGAAAAGCTCAAGGAAAACAATGGCATGTGAAAAATCTAACGATTAACTTATGCATAATGCTGCAGCAGCAATAAAATATGCTAAAATTAATGAAAAAATTTGCATTTACACTAGAGATGAGCGAATCTATTCGTTGATTCGTATCGAATCTTGAAAATTTTCAGCTGCGAAGCGAATCCGAATATTTGGAGATTCGCTCCATTAACATTCGAAAATGTTCCTAAGGCCCCTTTCACACGGGCGATGTTTCCGCGCGGGTGCAATGCGTGATGCGAACGCATTGCACACGCACTGAATCCTGACCCATTAATTTCAATGGGGCTTTTCACATGAGTGATGTTTTTCACGCAGCAGTTCGCCGTTGCGTGAAAATCGCAGCATGTTCTATATTCTGCGTTTTTCACGCAGCCCTGGCCCCATTGAAGTGAATGGGGCTGCGTGAATAACGCATTGCATCCGCACACAAGTGCGGATGCAATGCGTGATTCACTGATGGTTGCTAAGAGATGTTGTTTGTAAACATTCAGTTTTTTTTCACGCGCGTGAAAAACGCATTGAAACGCTTCGCACCCGCGCGGAAAAAACTGAACGAACGTACGCAATCGCAGTCAAAACTGACTGCGATTGCGTGCGGATTGGTGCGGATGCGTGCGGATTTTCCTGAACGCATCCGGACCAAATCCGGACACGCTCGTGTGAAAGAGGCCTAAGGCTTTCTACGCATTCGCATTTGCTATTTTCCGACAAATTGTACGCTAATGCTATGTATAAGTTACTCTATACGCTGTTGCGTACGAATTCAATTACTTATCAAACTTTTACTGTTAGTTCGTTATTCATGTGCAAAAGCCGGGGAAGAAAGCGGTCACTTGACCTAGTGGGCAGGGCTTGCTCTGATTGGCTCAGGCTCGGTAAGCCAGTGATGCATCACTTCTGCTGTGACTGCTGAGATGAGCAAAAGCACTGTGTGTGAAGTTCCTAAAGACAGACCTGTGTTGTTGAAATTGGGGTGTAATTGTTCAGGGAATCCATATTACACATCAGGGATACTGCAGCGCAAGTGCAGGGCCAGTGCAGGGCTAGTAATTAATCAGGCAGGGAGAGAGAGACAGGGAGAGAGATAGGGAGAGAGACAGGGAGAGAGAGGGACAAAGACCAGCTGCAGGGCCACATGGATAAGCAAAAGGGGTCCAGTTCCAGCCAGAGCCGGAGCTTCTGCCGGGCTAACCCACCAAGGCAAAAAATTGTAGTGGAGGAGAAAGTGGATGAGGTAGTGGAGTGGATGGCACACTCATCTCAGTCTCAGCCGGATGATCTGCTGTCATCTGCTGATACAGTATTCATATATAGTCAGGGGTCAGACTCAGAGCGTTCCTCCTGCTCCACCATTCCTCTCCAGCAAAGCCCGTCATTTTCGTACGCAATTTGTACACTCATGCGTACGTGTTCAAAGAAGTTGCGTACCTTTTAAAACTGAACGTTCGTTATTAGTGCGCAAATGTTCACAAAACGCCACATAATAACGTATGATTTGTACGCAGATTCGTCGAATAGATTCGTAGAATATACGAATCTTATGAACAGTTTGACGAATGAATAAAATTTTGAATGATTCGCTCATCTCTAATTTACACTTTAAATATGCTATGATAGAATGACAGAAAGAGAGCTACCATTGAGTCCTTTCAGTATCCCTAATTTACTCAGAATGCTCTTAAAGGGTGCAAATATAGAAATCCTGGTCTTAATTTATGATACATCACACAGTGGCAGGATATTTTTTTTTTGTTTTTCAATGATTTTTGTGATGTGATATCACACTCAAGTTTTGAACTGTGTCATCTCTACTTTAAAATGGGTTTCCTAAGCCAGTTTGCCTGAAATACAGTATTAGGCTTTTTCTACATGGTCAGTATTTGGTCAGTATTTTGCATCAGTATTTGTGAGCCAAAACCAAGAGTGGAACCTACAGAGAAGAAGTATAATAAAAATATATATGCCTCTTCTGTATTTTGGACCCATTCCTGGTTTTGGCTTACAAATACTGATGAAAAATACTGACCAAATACTGACTTTGTGAAAGTGACCTTACAGTGTGTGGGATAGGTATAGTTTTTGAAGTGATTTTGATTAGTATTTGATAGACTTTTATTATATATTTTTAGATCTTTTAGACTACTTTAAACTAACGTCAGAAGACCTTCGCAGGCTGTTCAGTACAGAACAGCCTGCTATAGTTCTCCAGATCCAGCATAGCTGGATATTGCCGTCTGCCCACTGTATCTCATTAACTATAATGGTAAATGGCAGCCATCTGGCTACTCCTCAGCATAGATGTCGAGAATTGGCCAAACGAAAACTGTGTTGTGCAGAAACTTTTGTCTGGCTGAATCCAATCATATATGTTGGGGAGCAGCGAAATCTCTGCTGGTTCCCATTATAGTCAATAAGGTCCGTGGGAAGATGGCACTTTGCGGCTATGCCAGATCCAGAGAATTCTCTGTCGGAACAGCTTGACGAACGTCTCAAATTCTGGTTTGAAACTAGCCTTAACCGCCATTTGCACTTTCTTTTAATTGTCAAATTTTTCAATATTATAAAATGTTTTAATAAAAAAAATGATAAAAAGATATATTATCTAGAAGTCCTCTAGCAATCTAGTGGCAGAAGTTCTTTCCTGTTCCATCTGACCCTTCTATTAATACGATCCATCTTTAATCCAGTCTCTATTGTCCCGCTTCTATATTATCAGCTTCCAGAAGCCTTGTTAAACTGCGATTTCTGATCCAGTGAAAATGCTGCCATTCTTAATAATGCTAAGCTTTCTGTAAGACACTGACTTCCCCCGTCTAAAGTAAGAAAGTAAATCTTATGAATTATTCATGGCAGAGGGGGGAAAAAAAAGGAAATGTTCTGCTGATAACCTCAGGTATGTAAAGCTTACAATTTGGAAGCGACTGATAAAACTGGCAGGCTGTTAAGAAATATGAAATATAATATCAGTAATCCGACATCAGATGTAAAAGAAGAAAATTCCAGTAAACACGCTGAATTCTAAAATGTTTATTTAAGGTTTAAGGTTTTTTATGGCATTTTGATGGTGTGAGCTCATAAATTCCTACTTGGAGGTGATTTCACTTACCCTATCATGGTGAGCACTAGGATATTAAAATGACTGCACTTTAAGAAGCTGTTCCAGCTGGCATCACTAAATTTAGCTGTGAAGTGTGACATTGGGGAATTTGATGCAGATTCCTCTCCTTTCACTCAACAGCTCTGGCAAAAGTCAAAGGAATACAATGTCATTACTCTGCCGCCATCCTCATTCATCGCTTCCTGTACGGTACAAAAACGTCTCCAACAGAAGGGAATTCATCAGTTGCATCAGGTGACAGGTCTATAATGTAAGATGGGAGATTTTTAATATATTCTATTATAATTAGTGTTGGGAATTAAAAGCCAAATGAATTGACTTCGATCCAAATTTCAGGAAAAATTTGATTTGCCACATTTCCAAGCCCTTCATAGTAACAAATCTATTTTTCCTGAAATGGCAGGGTGACATATGACTTCACCACGCCTGGTCCACATGATGATGTCATAACGTCACCGCACAAGATTTTACATGGTGTCTTCAATCAAGATGGGCGCAGTGGCCTATACGTGAGCAAATGGATAAGGTGAGTATTTATTTATTTATTATTTACCCTGATTAACCCCTGAAAGGCCTAAATTATTGTCTCAAATGCCACTAATAGTGATGAATGTGGCATCTGAGGAGTTCAATGACGTGGGGGTGCCTACAAGCACTAATATATGTAGATGCTCAATGGCATAGATAGGTTTAGAGTATGACCTGCCTGACTGAGAGTACCTTGGTAGGTGGCCACAGATGTGTTTTGATTAAAATATATTGGCTGAGAGTCTCAGATTTTATTATATCAGAGTGAGGGCTCAGCCTGTATATAATATTTGCATTATTTTCAGTGACTTTTCTTTTATAAATGCCGCTATTCAGAGCAACTATACAGGTGTGAGATACTAAGGGCTCGCCAAGGTGTTTGTCCATGAAGATCAGGCGGCAGAACGGAGCATCCTCATCTTCGGGGACATCATGACGC
Source organism: Rhinella marina (assembly GCA_900303285.1). Taxonomy (NCBI): domain Eukaryota; kingdom Metazoa; phylum Chordata; class Amphibia; order Anura; family Bufonidae; genus Rhinella; species Rhinella marina. Next base: position 212,704 of record ONZH01019825.1, on the reverse strand, counting down.
AGGTACAAAACCCTGCTTGATGAGATGAGTCGATTCTTACAAATTGTTTAGCTCATGTTTAATCAATATACAATAGATATAAATCATTGAGTGGCCAATTGAGTGACTGCAAGCAGAGATTAACCCCTTGACGACCGCCATCTGTGTATATACGTCCTATCTGCACATGCACCGTGCAGATAGCACGTATATACACGTGCAGGCGGCCCTTTAATTAAAGATACTGCTCCTGCAATCTAGCAGGAGCAGGTCGGGTCCCGGCTCATAGGCAGAGCGGGGACCCTGAGGAGAAGACAGGAGCGGTTTATTACCGCTTCTGTCTTCTCCTCAGCCGCAGGACAACCTTACCTGGGCGCATGGAGGAGCAGGAAGGAAGCGGCAGCGCCGCTTCCTGTGTTAGTCCCGGTGGTCACGTGACCGCCGGGTGTCTCGGGGCCAGAGCAGTGCTGCAGGGTCTAAGGAGACCCTGATCAGCTCGGCCTGTGTCTAATGAGCCCCCAGGGGGCTGTTTTCCCCTGTAACTGGGGCTCCTGTGGATGCCCCAGTTACAGTGGAAACAGTGAGGAAAAAAAGTGTTAAAAAAAAAAGTCAATGTCCTCCAGAGGTCTTTTAATGACCTCCTAGGGGACATATTTAGAGTTGATCGAATCCTAAAATATTCGGGGATTTGAAATTCGGCCCGAATTTTCCGCTGGATTCGTGGGTTCGAGCCGAATCACGAATCCCATTAAAGTCTATGGGAGACCCGAATATTTTTGCAGGGGCCAAAGGTTCTGCACAGTCAAGTTTGCCCCAACATGTGAAAACCTCAGAAAAAGATGGAAACACCTTGCAAATGAATAGGAAACACCAGGGGTAGCATGTAGGGATGCCTCTGAGGCTCCCTAATTGCACCATTTTTTCTAAATCTGGCCAATAGTCTGGTGATGACCCCAAGGCAATTTTCAGGGACACGGTAATGGTGACCCACTTAAAAATGCTGCCTGACAACCTGGCGGCGAACCTCTGATTGTCTGTCTTTCAATAAGATTGCAGTGTAAAGCATGGTGGTGAGCCTCAGTATGACTTTTTGGATGGAGATTGCATGTTGTCACGTACTCCCTGGAACCCCATAGTCACCCCTTCTCTGATGTGCTACCCCAGAACATTCTCTGCCCCAATTCGCAAGACCTTTTGCAGTCTCAGTGTGCTGACAGTGGGGATTTACCAGTGTTGTCTGAGGAGGTGGTGGACAATGGCGAGACACAGGTGTCGGGGGGTGAGATAGTTGAAAGTGAAGCAAGTTACATTGTGGACTCCTTGTGGGGACTTTCTCATAATGGGACAGATTCAATTGTGTTTAGAAAGGCTGATTAGCTTCCGTCAGCACAGTGTGTATAGAACCTCATGGCCTTTCATAAAAAATAGTCTGGCGATGACCCCAAGGCAATTTTCAGGGACACGGTAATGGTGACCCACTTAAAAATGCTGCATGACAACCTGGCGGTTCACCCCTGATTGTCTGTCTTTCAATAAGATTGCAGTGTAAAGCATGGTGGTGAGCCTCAGTAATAGGATTGCAGTGTAAAGCATGGTGGTGAGCCTCAGTATGACTTTTTGGATGGAGATTGCATATGGTCACGTACTCCCTGGAACCCCATAGTCACCCCTTCTCTGATGTGCTACCCCAGAACATTCTCTGCCCCAATTCGCAAGACCTTTTGCAGTCTCAGTGTGCTGACAGTGGGGATTTACCAGTGTTGTCTGAGGAGGTGGTGGACAATGGCGAGACACAGGTGTCGGGGGTGAGGTAGTTGAAAGTGAAGCAAGTTACAGTGGGGACTCCTTGGGGGGACTTTCTCATGATGGGGCAGATTTAACTTGGGTGGATCAGGCACAGGAACAGATCAATTTTTTTTTTTGTGTTTATTTAACTTTTATTTAGCACAAATAACCACAGAGATATTTATTTGTTCTCTTCGCTGCGCAGTCTGGCGTTGGGGTTCATCACTTTGATGGCGAGCTTCCGCTCTCTCCACAATGGTCTTTCGGTTCTTTGAGGAGACGTTGTGGGCGATTTCTGCACAGAAGGACTTGTTGCTCATCAACAGAACCTCGAGCTCCTTGACATTGTGGACCAGGAATTTGCGGAACCCTGTGGGCAGCATGTGTTTGGTCTTCTTGTTGCTACCGTACCCAATGTTGGGCCTTAGGATCTGCCCCTTGAACCTCCTGCGGGCTCTGTTGTCAATACCTCTGGGTTTACGCCAGTTACGCTTAATCTTTACATCACGATCTGATTGATCACTGTGTTTATTATCTCTGTAATGTGACATCACTGTGTTTATTATCCCTGTACAGTGACATCACTGTGTGTATTATCCCAGTACTGTGACATCACTGTGTTTATTATCCCTGTACTGTGACATCACTGTGTTTATTATCACTGTGTTTATTATCTCTGTACTGTGACATCACTGTGTTTATTATCTCTGTACTGTGACATCACTGTGTTTATTATCCCTGTACGGTGACATCACTGTGTTTATTATCACTGTACTGTGACATCACTGTGTTTATTATCTCTGTACAGTGACATCACTGTGTTTATTATCCTTGTACTGTGACATCACTGTGTTTATTATCTCTGTACTGTGACATCACTGTGTTTATTATCCCTGTACAGTGACATCACTGTGTGTATTATCCCAGTACTGTGACATCACTGTGTTTATTATCCCTGTACTGTGACATCACTGTGTTTATTATCTCTGTACTGTGACATCACTGTGTTTATTATCCCTGTACGGTGACATCACTGTGTTTATTATCCCTGTACTGTGACATCACTGTGTTTATTATCTCTGTACTGTGACATCACTGTGTTTATTATCTCTGTACTGTGACCTCACTGTGTTTATTATCCCAGTACGGTGACATCACTGTGTTTATTATCCCTGTACGGTGACATCACTGTGTTTATTATCCCTGTACAGTGACATCGCTGTGTTTATTATGTCTGTACAGTGACATCGCTGTGTTTATTATGTCTGTACAGTGACATCGCTGTGTTTATTATGTCTGTACAGTGACATCGCTGTGTTTATTATGTCTGTACAGTGACATCGCTGTGTTTATTATGTCTGTACAGTGAAATCGCTGTGTGTTTTATCCCAGTGCAGGAAGAGGTAAGTGGTCTGTGTTTGTGTGTTTGTTTTCTATTTTTCAGGGTCGTGAATGCAGAGGACTACGTCGGATTCAGTGGACTACGTCGGACCAGCTTTTTTTTTTTTAATAAAATGGTCAAAGAGGGGTCTGGGGGAGTGTTTATTTCAATAAAATGTTTTATACTTGGAAAAAAGGGGGGGGACCCCACGCCATTTTTTTACAAAAATAATTAAATAATCTTAAAAAATGGCGTGGGGTCCCCCCCTTTTTTCCTTCGCCAGCCAGATACAACCAGCAGCGGCAGCCTGGCACTACCAGGGTGGGAAGAGACACGGTTATTGGCCCTTCCCAGCCTAATGGTACCAGCCTGCAGCCGCCCCAGAGCCAGACCCTCAATTTAGAAGGTCCGGTCCTGCGGGTACCTGGCTCTTCCCGGCACCCCTGGTGGCGGTGGGTGCCAAGGTAATAGATGTTGGGGTTAGTGCTGGCCTGCCATACCGGCAAGCACTAAGCCCAGTATTAGTAATCAGGGCCGTCTGTAGATAGCCCTAATTACTAAAACTGTAGTATTGTAAAAAAAAATACACACACACACAAGTATAAAACATTTTATTGAAATAAACACTCCCCCAGACCCCTGTTTGACCATTTTATTAAAAAAAAAAAAAAAAGCTGGTCCGACGTAGTCCACCGAATCCGACATAGTCCTCTGCATTCACGACCCTGAAAAATAGAAAACAAACACACAAACACAGACCACTTACCTCTTCCTGCACTGGGATAATACACACAGTGATGTCACTGTACAGGGATAATAAACACAGTGATGTCACTGTACAGGGATAATAAACACTGTGATGTCACAGTACAGGGATCGGCGTCTCGTGCCCCAATCAGACCTCAGGTCAGCGTCTCGTGCCCCCATCAGACCTCAGGTCGGCATTTCGTGCCCCCATCAGACCTCAGGTCGGCGTCTTGTGCCCCATCAGACCTCAGGTCGGTGTCTTGTGCCCCCATCAGACCTCAGGTCGGCATCTTGTGCCCCCATCAGACCTCAGGTTGGCGTCTTGTGCCCCCATCAGACCTCAGGTCGGCGTCTTGTGCCCCATCAGACCTCAGGTCGGTTTCTTGTGCCCCCATCAGACCTCAGGTTGGTTTCTTGTGCCCCATCAGACCTCAGGTCGGTTTCTTGTGCCCCCATCAGACCTCAGGTTGGCGTCTTGTGCCCCCATCAGACCTCAGGTCAGCGTCTTGTGCCCCCATCAGACCTCAGGTCAGCGTTTTGTGCCCCATCAGACCTCAGATCAGGGTCTCTCCTTCCCCCCCCCTCAGACCTCAGATCAGCCCACCCAGCCACTTAAAAAAGCATACTTACCTGCCCTGCCGTGCTGCCGCTGCCATCAGGTTCCGCGCTCCACTGTCTTCCCTGCCGGCTCGCACTATGACCTGACGCTGCGTCAGGTCATAGTGTGCGCCGGAAGGGAAGACAGTGGAGCGTGGGAGCCGAGGACAGCGGCAGCGCAGCAGGACAGGTAAGTATGCTTTTTTTAAGTGGCTGGGTGGCTTGGGGCCTACTGGAGGATCCTCCGGTCCTCTGGTGGGCCAGCCAACACTGTATAGCAGGCTTATGAAATTGTTTTCCCAACTCACTGCACCGTGTATTACAGATTAGTAAAATTCAGCGGACAATATAGATACGCAGGTAATATTATTTTTCACACCTATCCCAAAAAAAAAATTTACGCCGTTTGCGCAAATAAAACTGGAATCTACAGATCAATACGGTATCTATAGACTGTGAGGTATATAGCAGGCTGATGAAATGTATACCCTAGTCACTGCACAGTCATGCACAGGAATATATCTGTTTACAGATGTATAGTTTGAGCTATGTGACTGGACAAGGTGTTGAGCTATGTGGCTGGACAGAATACAGGCTTACAGCATATACGGAATTTTTCTCACAGAATCAATTAGTTTTTAAAAGACTGTTGGGGCTTCCTATCCTGCACAGAATACAGGCTGACAGCATATGCTGTATAGTTTTCTTCACAGAATCAATTAGTCTTTAAAAAGACTGTTGGGGCTTCCTATCCTACACAGAATACAGGCTTACAGTATATACTATATACTGTTCTTCAGAGTATAGTCTTTAAAAGGACTGTTGGGGCTTCGTAACCTAACTCCTAACTAACTGCTTGCTGCACACACTACACTAGCTAACACTGTCTGTCTCTTCTCCTTCCCAAAGCACAATGAGGCTGATGCTGCAGGTCCCTACCTTATGTAAATTTAGGTCACATGTCACTGCCAGCCAATCACTGCTGGGGAGGTATAGTGGCTGTTACATCACAGCAGGCATTCCCAAAGGCTTCCCTTTGATGCTGATTGGCTGAAAAAAACGGGCATTTCAAACTTGCAGTGACGCACGAATAATCACGAGTCCGCGCTGCCTCGGGATGCCAAGCCGAGCCGAAGCGGGCAATATTCGTGCGAATCACGAATATTGCCGCTTCGATTTGCTCATCACTAGACATATTATTTGTAAAAAAATAAATTAATATATAAGTAAAAAAATAAAAAACAAACAAAAAAAGTGTAACAAAAAAAATTAAACACGCAGTCGCCAATGGAAACAGTCACCATAGTCGCCCCGTTAAATAAAATCTATACATGTTATATATCAAAACGATCGTCATCAAATAGGGAACCCATTTCAATAATTAATTTGTGTGCCAGTTTTAATATTTAAAAAATAAAAATCTATAATTAAAAAAAATTACTTTTTTTTTAATAAGAATTAGCGGTTTTTGTCTAAATTACACCTAAAAAAATATAAAATATTTAAAAAAAAAAAAACATTCTAATAATAAGTCCTAAGTGTGAAGTAAAAAAAAATTGCAAAAATTATTTTCGTATTCAAACAAAAAAAAAAAAATTAGGGTCACTAAACCACCATGTGCCCAAATCAAAAAAAGTTGCCTGGACATTCAGGCCTTTTATAGGTCCGGTCATGAAAGGGTTAAGAAGGCTGTAAGGAATTGATGTGAATAGAGTAGAAACTTGTATGACTTTTCATTATACAACAAATATGATTGGTATTGAATTATGGGTAAATGTATAATATACAGGGATATTAGGTGATGGCATATCAAAAGGAAAAACTATCTTCTCACAATCTGTGTGGGCCCAAACCTCAACAGGCTTCTACATTTGTTGAGTGGTATATTCTTCTGGAACATATGGTTGTTTTTATATTACTAATTAAAGCCAATACAGATACATATTATTTTTAGCTACTGCTAAAAACATTCAGAGAACTGCCTGATAGCAGTCTCGGGTAATGACTTCTATGGGAGAGTAACATAGTAGCATAGTGACCTGCAAAGAGGTCATTGTACAGTGAGGAGGAGGCAAGGTGTAACAATCAGCAACTGTGAATGGTGTGATTTTATGCTATATATTTGTTACGTTTCACTGTAATCTTACACTTGATGGTAATGAGATCATTGCTGAAAAGTGATCTATACGGAAAATAAATTGTCAGACTATTATGAGGCTCAGCAGTCAGTGAAAACTGCAAGATTTCAGGATTTAAAAAAAATAGTAAAATAGAAAATAAATTCCCAAATTTGTTTGAATAAAGAAAAAAAATTGAGTTACATAAATTATTTTAAGCCACCACAGCAAAATGGAGCAACAAAGTAAATACATATTTATTCATTTTCACCTTCTTTTTGCTCATTTGTAGTAAACAGTGTAAATTAAAGTTTAGAGAAAATGGCAAAAAATGGCAAAAAAACTGCAAGCGTGAGTTTATTTATAGACAATAAAACAATATAAGGTCAATAATAGTAATAACAAAATCAAAACTGTATTTATAATTTATAAAGGTAATAAAAGGCTTCCATGTACTGTACAAAGGAAATTGCAGAGAAACATCATTTGACTAGTTGAAGCAGAGAAGACTTGCAAGGTGAGTTTATACACTCTAGCAAAGTGACAGACTTGTAATTTATCTCGCGAAAAAAACTATACATCTGAAACAGTTGTCTTTACTTAAACTACTGCTATCTACCTTACCACCTAGAAGATTTATTACAAAAGTCAGTTGTGTAGGAGAAAGTATCTTCAAGAAGAATATTTTATATATACTTCAACATGAAAGATAAGGCTCTGTAAATGTACACATAATAACTGTAATAGGAAACAGCTAGATAAATGTGTGATAATAAGGGGAGTCCCATTATTATGGACACCAGCTAATATTTGAAGTAAACATTGTGTGTGGTATGGACAGCAGGTAGATGGCCAGGGAGTGACTCAATAAGGTCCTGGTAGCTTGTAAAGTGAGATTTTTAATTGGTTCTTACCCTTTAACCTCATGTAACTGCTTAGTGATGTCTACACCTGACCATGTTTCTGAAATATGAAGTCACTGTACATGCATACTAACTTTTAGATGGGGCTAGGAGGGTAGAAAACACTTAGTTTTTGAAAAGAATGTTCCGCTCCATTGAAGACATCATCTGGGTAAGATGTCTTGCTACCATCATGCCTTTTTGTATCATATGGTCATCGGCCGAGTACCATGTTGGTACCTGGTCAGCATAGTTTAGTAAATACATAAGTCGTTACAGGTATCTGGAGCCCTGCTGACTGAAGTGTATCCAACAGCTGCTAGAAGGGGTCTCTCGACGATCGACTTGGTCTCACAGATGCTCATTTAGTTTCAAGTCTGGGAAATTAGGGGGCCAAGGTAGTACTTGGAAAGTCTTCGTCATGCTGTTCCAACCAATTGCAGATATTTCTGGCCATATGACATGTCCACTCCAGGGAAGAAAATAAACATGTCTAAGTGAACGTGAGCTGCAAGGATGGATTCCTACCATAAATGTTTGAAGATGCCTCTGGTCTGGTAGCCCCTGGTTCATTGTGGTGTGAACTGCGCCACTTCAGCATGGCGAGCTGCTTTCATGCACTTTCATAGCCGACTCTCAACTCTGAACTTGACTTGTTCAACTATTATATCAATGGCACGTGGTTCTCTACAGTTTCCATATCTCATATATACAATGGTGCCATTTGCCCACTCACAATACACTTTCACCACAGCAGCATGAGAAAAATTCACAAACTGCGGCATTTCACAAATACTGACATCCTCTGAAAGTCAATAATCATCACTTTTTGCAACTCTGATAAATTGTCCCTTTTACCCTTGACAGCAACGAGGGATATGTGTACAGACAGCCTATTATACACCTTGTATACCCACCAAGCCAGCTCAGCACACATGAGTTCCTTCATGAGCTATGCCCTGTCGACGTCAAAAGCAGGAAGTGGTCATAATAATGTGACTCAAATGTGTATGAAGATAATTGTATTTGGTATATATTCTGTGACCATCCCCTTCATCACTCCTTTCAATACAATAGAACATCAATACAATGGAACAATAGAGCTTTTTTTTCAGTGAGCTAGACATGGTGGCAGGTCAAGCAGGGGAAGCATGTACCTCCACTGCTGTGAAACCACTAGGGTCTTAGGGAAATTAGAGTCCATTGGGTGGCTATGAGCTACATCACCTTACTTTCTATGAATATTCTTGCTCATCCTTTTGGTCTATATTCAGGTCATATAAATTTGTATTATAGAATACAAATGTAGCTTGCATTTAAGAAACTGAGAACATAGATGTATAATGATATCAGCACTGGATGAGGCAATTATATTGTTAAATGGACTGATCCAGAGTGAGGAGCAGAATACAACAAGACTGACAAAAGGCAATTGAAAGTGGTTGCAAACAAGGTCATAGTAAATGAAGAGTAATAACTGTTTAAACGTCAAAATCAATTAGTGCAATTATCTGGCTGCTTTCTTTAATGATTCACCCCGCTGTAGATAAACACATTTTTTACCCTCCTTATTCACTGAACTGGAAATATCAAGTGTGTGTAAAAATAATTGGATTATGGGAATATTTAGAAGTTTATGTTGTGTACTTAATCTTGTTATATTAGTCTGACACCTCAAGGTCTGCTAACAAGTGAGAGAAACAGACCCTTATGTCACATTGACTTTCTCTACTAAAGTGGTGAGCGGCATAAAATACGAAGGCCCTAGTGTCTAAAGGGTCACTGTACTTTCACACAATTTAATTTCATAGACAATGGTGTAAATTGTAAATTTCTAAATCACTTAAAAATAAAATCTGCCTGCATCCAACCAAAAAAAGCTGCAGAATTATGGCCACTAGGGGTCTCACTTCCACCTGTTGTCAGGCAAGATCTGACACAAAAGATTGTTCACAGGAAGTGGGGGCATGTCAGAACTACGGTAGCTGAGATCCTGAGCTTGATAGAAGCCCTGCTTATTCATAGCATTTGAAGATTATAGGAGAATCCTAGGTTTTTGTTCTGTGAGCTCCAGAGCTTAAAAAACACTGTGAGAAGTTAGCATAAGCACAGATGATCTGATATGGCTACCTGATCTTCACAGACGCCAACTACAGATGTGCTGCTGATCTCTGAGTACACCGGGAAGTAGAGCCAGGGCTACTCCATTCAAAGATGGCACTTACAGGTCCCCAACAAGATTTCTGGCCTTTTCAATAAAGGGTGAGCAGTGGTCCAGCCCCTCGGGTGATTTTAAACAAATTTGATTTGCTAGAATTGATTTGCTTATCTCTAGCACAGAAAGGCCGATCTTTAAAGGGATTTTGCATCTTGAACGGCAGCTGAGCTGCAGTATGATGGCACTGCTGCTACACAATGGACAGAGCCTTGTGATTCTAGATCTGTCCATTGTTTTATTTCAGGCGTCAATCAAAAACAGCTAACTGTTAGGGTTGCTGGGAGTTAGTATACCCTTTTAATTTTCCACCAGTGAAAGACTCTCAAAATACAAGTTCAATACAATATTGCAACATGAAGCAAAACCCTTAACCAGCTACAACCACTGGGTGGCCACACGTGCATAAATATTTCCTAGGTATACATCTATTGACAAAATATCACAAAATCATATTTTTTTTTACAAGCTGGTATTTTTGTGCCACATCTCGGGATGTGTTATGTAGTCATGTCAAGAGGAACGGAAGGACCGATCTTTAGGCTCTGCTGTGTGGGTCCACATGCCTTTGAAAAAAAAAAAAATAAAATTCTTCATACTGAACATCTCGTTCCCATCCACATTCTGTCTGGAACACCACCAAAATGTCCAGAAATTGTCAATTTTAAAGGAGCACCCCCACAACACTCTCACTTTTATTCTCTGACCTATTAGGTACATGATGTAATCTGTAGTGAAGGTAATCACTACCAGTGATTGTATTTGTGAATTATAACCTCCCTTCTGAATTATAACCTCCCTTCCTTAGCTTTGTCGTGTGACCAGCACTGTGATTTCCATCTGACACAGGAGAGGAGGTCAGTTACTTCTCTATTCATTCCTATCAGACTGACACTGAGGCTCCTATAGTAATACATCGAGAAACTGACTTCCTGTCCACACATAAGATTTATTTATTTATTATACTCACTTATATAGTGCTACTATATTCGGCAGCGCTTTACAGATATTAGCCTCAAGCTGTCCTCAATGGGGCTCACAATCTAAGTTCCCTATCAGTATGTCTTTGGAGTGTGGGAGGAAACCGGAGTACCCGAAAGAAACCCACGCAAACATGGGGAGAACATTCAAACTCCATGTTGATGTTGTTCTCGGTCAGATTCGCTACAAGGCACCAGTGTTAACCACGGAGCCACCGTGCTGCCCATAAGAAGCTGTGTTATTTAGATAGTCAGAGTGCTGATTACAAGTGTTGAGCTAGGATGCTCAGCCAAATATGATATTCGGCTGAGCATGGCGGCGCTCGGAACCATGCGGTGCATGAGCGCCATGCTCAAGTCCCCTTCCTGCACGCTAATTAGCCAATTAGTGTACGGGGAGGTACGGCATTCACTGTAATACCAGTAGCCATGTTGGCTACTGGCATTACAGTGATTGGCCGGCCGGGAATGTGTCATCGGGTGCTATATAGCACCCGGTGACACGTGACCTGGCTCAGAACGAGTCAGGGAGAGCAGCTGCAAGGAGGGACAGATAGTGTAGGGATAGAAAATGGCTAGGCAGGGCTAGTTTTTTTGTTGACAAGACCCAAAAGCCCTATTAAGGGCTATTATATCTGGCTGCAATATATTATTTTTTGGGAGGGTCAAAAATTGTGCAAGGTTGCCTGACCTAAACACCACTTGCGCAGCGTGTGCATTATAATTTTTCTATATCCTATATACCTGACATCCGTTGCTATTTTTTTGCCGCTAATCAAGGCGACATTACCTGCACTGCGTCTGCTGTATAACATTTGCGCAAGGAGGGACAGATAGTGTAGGGATAGGATTTGGCTAAAAGACCCAAAAGTCCTTTTAAACACTATTATTATATCTGGCTGCAATATTTTTTTTCTTTTGGGGCAAAAATAAAGTAAGTTTGCCTGACCGTAACACCACCTGCACAGTGTGTGCATTATAACATTTATGTATTCTATATACCTGACATCCGGTGTAATTTTGTTCTACTGCTAATCAAGGCGACATTACCTGTGTTTTGCGTCTGCTGTTTAACATTTGTGTATTCCACATATTTCTGACGTTTGCTGTAATTTTTCATACACTTTTAAAAAATCTGCGCTACTGTACTTGTGACAAACTTGCATATATACCATTTAATATGTGCAAGGCGAGCAGTAAGGGACAGGAAAGTGGACGTGCTGTTGATGGTGCAAGCAGAGTCCATGGCTCTGGGCTCAGTGAAACTGTGCCTGCTGGAAGAGCACAAGAAACAAAGTCATCCAAAACTCCTAGCTTCATGTGACATGTTTGCAGGGGCGGTGCAAGACACCACTCTTGATGCCACACCAATGCGACCAGGTAGTCGGTTGGATTGCAGCAGATAATGCTTCCAGTCGGTTAAGCATCACTCTCTCTTCCACAAAGTCCAGTCTCAGTAGCCAGGAATCTGGTCAACCAAATCCTCACCCTGATCCTTCTTCCTCCCACCATGCAGAGTCCGGGCAAATAAGTAGCTCAGCAGCAGCACGTCACCCATAATTTTTTAGACGGTCAGCTAAGCAGCAGGACCTCACCCATAATTTTTTAGATGCTCAGCTAAGCAGCAGGACCTCACCCATAATGTTTTAGACGGTCAGCTAAGCAGCAGGACCTCACCCATAATTTTTTAGATGGTCATCTCAGCAGCGGCACCTCACGCATAATTTTTTAGACGGTCAGCTCAGCAGCACGTCACCCATAATGTTTTAGAGGGTCATCTCAGCAGCAGACCCTCACCCCTAATGTTTTTGAGTGTCAGCAGCAGGCCATCAATCCGAATTTTTCAAGGGTGTGTCTGATGCACTCCTTTATGTGTAAAGGGTGTATTGGAGTGCATGTTCCTTGTAATTTTTGGCAGCCCTTTCACTTTTTGCATAGGCTTTATGAGTGTAGGAGTCCCATGACATGAACAATTGTACCACAATGTGAATGAGGCCCTCCTTTATGTGACATACCGGTTGTATCGGAGTGCCTCTTCCTTGTAATTTTTGCCAGCACTTGCACTTTATGTACAAGTAAATATATGTTTCCTAACAATATTTCATCTAAAAGCAATGTTAGATTTGGTTTTGGGGGTATTCTTGTCATTCTATAAAAGTGGTGTAATACTCGGACAACATCGTTCTCAGCAGCGACTTTGGAGTCCAAGATGCATCCAGACATCCTCCCGATGCTGTTCCCAAACCATTTCAGTGGTGTTTCCACCATTTTCTGACCTTTCCCTATGAACCAGACACCCTCTCCTCTTCAGAGCAGTGGGTGCCTGGTTTAGTGCTCGGGTTCTCCCATTGACTTCCATTGTGCTCGGGTGCTCAGTCGAGCACTCGAGCACTGCCTAGTGTTCAACCCGAGCACCGAGCACCTGAGCACTACGGTGCTCGATCAACACTGCTTTTTTATTTTATTTTTTGGTGGGATTGTGTTTCTTTAATGTAAATGATCATAAACCTCACTCTACTTTGCAGTCTTGCTTGTAGGCCAGGCACAGAAGATTGTCCATGTTTCCCAAGCCCCAACTTCTACGATTGAAACAAAAAAATATAGGCATACCACTTCAAAGTAGGGATGAGCGAACCCATAGAAGTTCGGGTTCGCCGGGTTCGGCCGAACTTCAGATCAAAGTTCGGGTTCAAGTCAATGGGGACCCGAACTTCACTTTATTATTTTGTTTTACAACATGGTTAAAACGGAAAATAATAGCATTCTTAAGACAGAATGCTAAATAAAATGGCCATTCAGGGGTTCAAAATAATTTAAAAAACTCACCTAATCCACTCGATTGCGCAGCCTCTTCTTTCTTCTTTCTGCAGGACCTGCAAAAGGACCTGCGATGACGTGACCACGCTCACCATATGGTGACGTGATTGCAGGTCCTGCAGAAAGAAGAAAGAAGAGGACACCGGTGGCACGATCAAGAGGATGAGGTGAGTTTTTAAAATTATTTTTAACCCCTGAATGGCCATTTTATTTAGCATTCTGTCTTAAGAATGCTATTATTTTCCGTTATAACCATGTTATAACGGAAAATAATAAAATCACCCAAACACCAAACCCGAACTTTAGTGAAAAGGTCCGGGTTCGGGTCTGGGTACCCAAACTCGCAAAGTTCGGTACAAACCCGAACTTTTCAGTTCGGGATCGCTCATCTCTGCTTCAAAGCAAATACCCCTAGTTCAGCACCAATGCCCAAGCCCATTGTTATTGTTGGTCTACTGTCTTTTAGCTAGGTCTCCATTCCTTTAGCCCCTATACAACTGGAGCAGCTGCACAGGCGGTAGGTCATACCCCATTAAAACCTATAAAGTGCAACCATCCATACAAACAGGACACATTATAATAAAAAGTCATTGAAACTCGTATAGGCAGCAGGTGGCAGGAACGCAATAGAAGGACTGATTTCTTCTCAAAGTCAGAAAACAAATGTATAACTACATTTACCTTTGCACCGCTTCATTAAGCACAACCTGTAATGAGGAGAGCAGAGCCGTCAGAGTCTCTTACAAGAACAAATGGTGCTGATGCATTTCAGTGCTCACTGAGGGCAGATGCTTCTTCACTTCAGCAGAACAGTTTGTTGTGGGAGGCCCGGGGCTTTATGGCTTGTGATCACTCAGTGGAAAATGTGGACTTTGGCATGGAGAAGTGAACAGCTCATATAGCACATTTAAAACAAAGTAAGACTTCCTCTCGGCAGTCATCTTTTTCTTTTTTTTTTTGTTTATCCTGACAGGCAGGTATTTACTGTAACAAGATGAAGAGCTTGAGGATGTTTTATTCAAAGTATCACAGAAAAGAACGATGTGCTAAATGTTATATGAACAATTCACAAATGAGAGAGAATGAAAAGATAAAGTGATAGATACTCCGTATGTAATGCCAACAATGAAAACTATTCCAAAGAAAAACTGGTATGTCATCCATAAATCAGGTCAATACCATGTCCAAAATAGAAAAAAAGTAGATAATTTAAAGGGAATGTGTCATCAGAAAATGGCCTGGTTGTTTAAAACATACTTTATGAAGATTTTTTGATGATGTTATTTTCAGTGTTCCATGTCAATATCTATATTTAAACAAAAAACATAAATCTTACAGGTTTCAGTCCAGCCACTAATCCTAATAATAGGCGTCCCTTCTTGGTCTGTACAGATCACTTTACTACAATTATGTGCTTATTTGTCTTTAAAACCTGCCTATAAAGATATCACCTTTGTATACAGATAAGACAGGATCCACCATTTACAATAGGGGATTGTCAAAGCTTAGCTATTCTTTCCTTGTACAACGACCTCTGCACAGGGCACAGAGAATGCCTGGAAAACTCTTTCATAGAAGTTAATGAGGTCCCCACCTGAGCATTGTGTCTATGGCCCATGTGTTTGCCATAAAGATATTCTCTTTATGCTGTTAAGAACAGCTCAGGCAACATGGTCACCCCCATAATTATGTTCAGGAAATAGAATTAAAAAATTGAGAAAATAAAAATAGATAAGGCTAGTGTTAGACTTGCTCTAGATTACACTTGCTCTTGATCACCAATCAAGTCTAGGAGGGCGTGGACAGAGGTGGGAGAACAGAGCCTCTAGCAGCAGGAGCACTGCCCCGCTGCTCCTAGAGGCTAATTTGCATATAATAAAAGTTCTTTTTGTGCAGTAACAGGGCATGGATTAAAACTAAACTAGGCTATTTAGGTTCAGCTGACATGAATACATTGCTATTGTCAGCCCGGTTAATATTGTTATTTCTTCTGATAGAAGTCCATTAAGGTAAAACAGCCAATTAGGCAAGGTGCGGCGCGGCCCAGTGCACAGTTGGGGGGCAACAACGGCGGCATGGCAGAGGGAGATGAGCGCTTCCATTGTGGTGGACATCTCCATAGTTATCTGTATCGCCGTCCTGCGGGGCAGGGAAGGGAGAGGCGTCTCCCCTGCCCGTTCCTCCGTTCCTCTGATAGGCTACAGGCACTGGGGGGCACTGGGGGGAATTTCTTACTGGCACATGGGGCACTGGGGGCATGTTTTACTGCACATGGGGCACTGGGGGCATTTCTTACGGACACTGGGGGCATTTCTTACTGTCACATGGGGGCACTGGGGGGCATTTCTTACTGGCACATGATTTGGGGGGCATCTATAGCGGTGAGACACTCTTTACTGGCACATGATTTAGAGGGGGAATCAATGGGGGGAGCACTTCTTACTGGCACATTATTTGGGGGAAATTTTGGGGGCATCTTCTGGCACATTATTGGGGCACTTCGTACTGGCACATTATTGGGGCAATATGGGGACACTTCTTACTGGCACATTATTGGGGCACTTCTTAATGGCATATTATTGGGGTGTACTATGGGGACACTTCTCACTGGCACATTATTGTGGGGTACTATGGGGACACTTCTTACTGGCACATTATAGGGGCACTTCTTACTGGCACATTATTGGGGTGCACTATGGGGGCACTTCTTACTGGCACATTATTGGGGGCACTTCTTACTGGCACATTGGAAGCATTATTATTTTTGGGGCACAGTGGGGACATTAGTACTGTTGGGGGCACTATTACTAACAAGTGCACTCTGGCAGAGAATTATTAACTGGGACTTTGGGGGGCACCCTGGCACAGTATGAGCATAGCACAGTTATTTCTGGGGGATGTTATGTTTACACTATTACTGTCAGGGACACTATTTGCTGGGAGCAGTTATTTTAGGACACTGTGTGCCAATAATTATTGAATTGCACTATCTGTGTGGTACTAGTGGCACAGTACTGGGGGTGGTAGGATGATTTGTCCAGAAGATGAGAGGATGATAAGTAAGTAATAAACTGTCGTGTCAATGTAGCCTTACCCTGTATGTTCTGTAGTGATATACGTAATGTTAGGAGGGAAAAGGTTAGGGTGAGAATTTGCCATTTTTTGACTTGGCCGGCAGAAAAGCTAGGTGCACCAGCGCTGAGGGAAGCGGGGGGGGGGGGCCCAAGTTGAATTCTTGCACCAGGGCCCATGAGCCTTTAGCTACGCCCCTGGGTGAAACTACAACTCCCAGCATGCTCCATTCATTTCTATGGAGTTCTGAGAACAGCCAAGCAAGTATGCATCTTGGGAGTTGTAGTTTTACCACACCTGGAGTGCTAGAGGTTAGCCATCACAGATCTAGACTTTACACATAAGAGAACGTACATTTGGTGGAATTGTTTGAATGAGATCTAGGCAGAATCCATCTGATATCAGCTTAAAGAGCAATTCTAATTAAATTGAGAATAAGGGGATATCATTTAGATGGAAATTTAATGGATTTTCAATAAAGCATGTTTATTCTTACAGAAAACCTGATTATTGCAGTGTGACATCTCCATATAGCAGAGAAGCATAGTCAGTGCATTGCTGTCTTATAGACTTACATGAAAAATTGTTTTAATAAAATGCTTTGGGATTGGATGTGCATGCAGTAGGAAAACGCACGCGCTGATAATGCCGTTTTATGTTACTGATGTGCCCACAAATGCACTTATGCTGATAAAACAACATTATCTAGTGGAACTTGTTAAATCTGCTTTACTATGAACAGATTTGAATTACGTAACATATTCCCCATGTAACAGGGATGCAGTTCGTTATTCTATTCATTTCCCATGATACTAAGAATTTTTCTCCATTTGCTGCGCGGTACATGTTGTATGTTGTTGACTCGATTATCCATTAAAATCTCATAGGAGGCATATTTCCTGTAAAGTCCTCTTATTGGTTTTTCCATTGTGGTTTACACGTTTGATATATATAACCCTAAGTGTTAAAGCGTGCTACAAAGGCACTTCTAACAGCAGATCTCACATGAGGCAGCTTGAAGTCAATAATTCATTATTTCCAAATTTACAGCTGAAATATAAAAAAAGGTCACGAACAAGCAATTCCACCCAAGTTTATAATGTACCAATTATCAAAATAGTAAAGGAAACTACAATATACCCTATGGTGCATTGCCTTCTGTCATCTATTGCCTTCCAAGTAGATTACTTATGCTAATATGTCACATCATTGTCATAATTTGCTTATCGTAATGTCAAATCTTGGAAGTTTTTTACACCCCACCACCACCCCAGCTTACTCATGGAACCAATAGAACAAAAAACTTCCAGCAGTACTTCTGAAATACGACTTTGCCCCGCTCACGCCAGGTCTAAAATTGTGGGCATGAGCGGGGAAGGGGACGAGAGGGCAGGCCCATCTCATTCACCATTTTCTATGCCTGTTTTAGGCATAGAAAAAGGTCTAAATGTAAGACCACTCAGAAGCTGTCTTACATTTAGAACTGGCACTAGATGCTCCGAAAGAGGCCGGCACCTGTTCATAACTGCAGCGGATCCACCGCCAGTTTTGGACTTGATGAAGACCGGCGTCTAAAACGCCGCTCTTATTAAATGTGCCCAATAGTCTCTTTCTGTCATGCTGCCATGAAATTTCAAGTCCCTGAAAAACGATAATACATTAAAGATCCAGTTGACAGAAAATGTTTTGATTTCCTTTTTACCTGCAACAACCAACAAATTTCATTGATGGGGCCTAGGAAATTCACATCTTCATCTTTTGAAGGGAGAACTCAGGGAGTGTTTGGTACAGGGTGCAATTGTTTTGAGCAACAACACACCCTTTACCAGGCCATCCACCCTTATACCACAAACTGGTCTGCAATTCTGCCCCCTCTTGATGGTCCACCCTTCTTTGGGCATCATTGGATCTAATGACAAAAGCACAGGAGGTTGCTTTCCAGGAGAATGCAGAACTCCAAGCTGTGACCGGGAGATTCACCAAGTCTAGTGGGAGACCATAGGGTCTTTCATTTGCCCAGGAAGCTACCAAGATGTTTCTGGAGAGTTGGCAAGTATGACCTTTAACCGTTACTGACCTTTCAGTGTTTGGCTGTGTGAACCTGTGTCATCATCACATGACCAGGACAGATGACACTTTAGTAGCAAATTATGAAAGTTCTCATTTATTGGCAGTAAGAATAGATGATGAACATCAAGCAGAAATCATAACTAGAATATGAAAAGTACATGGCTTTCCATTGTACAATGAGTATGCCTTAGGTTCTGTTCACATATGGGTCATGGCTTTCATTTGTAACATATATACCGGATGGACCACAAAATTCAGTCAAATCTAATGGAACTGACTGCAGATACTCTTTCAATGGCTATGGGAACCTAGTTTTATTTTCTGAAGATGGAATATCCATTTAATGTGTGGTATGAAAGGGGTTTGGTCACACACTTTGCCCTTCCTGTTCCTGCTTATAGTCCTGCTTCACTAACCTATAAAGAGATGAAACCCTCTGTTCAGATCTTTATAGGCTTGAAAAAGACATTCTCATTTCTGAACTTTCATCTGAAATTTGTACGTAGAGATACCATTTCAATCAAATGAATAAAAAATGAAATCACTTTTAAGGAGTTTTCAAAGACTTTTTGAATGATGATCTGTCCTCTGATTGACCATTGGGACCCTGCAGATTAGCTGTTTTAGAAGGCAATGGCGCTCTTTTAAGCGCCACAGCCTTCTCACATCTTTTCCTCAGCCAGTGACTTCACGTTCATCGGTCACATGGCCTGTTCAAGTGAATGGGGCTGAGTTACGGTATCAAGAACAGCCAGTGTACAATGGTCGGCACTGTGCTTGGTGAACTGTGTGAAGGCTGCTTACAGATGCGCTGGTGCCATCTCAAAAAGGTGACATGCGGGGGTCCTGGGTGTCAGACCCCCACCGTTCATATACTGATGATCTATCCAGAGGATAGGTCATCAGTTAAAATATCTCGGAAAACTATTTTAAGCTGCTGTCTGATTCATACACATTCTAATTGGGTCACGTTAGTTCCTTTGACAGAGCCACCTACAAGGTACAATTAACTAAGCTGACTTTGCTTTTTAAGAATTTCCCTATTAATTACAGCAAAAATCTATTCATGTAGGCTTGCTTTAATTGCTACAAATTGCCGAGCAGAGAACTGGCACTGGTACAAAAAGATTACTCTGCATTATTGCATCTTGTCTTGACCGTCTGCTCTTCCTTTCTTGGTCAAACTGAACAACTGCTTCTTTGCAGTCCTGTAACAGAGCAGAGAGTGAAAATTGCTGTGTTTGGAAAAAACGGCCTGATGTTATACCTCTAGGCAAATTACAACATGAAAGGTATGTAAAAATATATTTTTTCATCTATATATCTCTATTGCTTTTTCAATATATCATACATTAAAGGTGTATTCCCATCCCTGACATTCCCAGTACTGTATATCGCTAGGATATGCCATCAATGTCAGTCAGGTGCTTATATCTCAGGAAAGGACCCCAGGAATTGGAGCAAGTGCGGCCACCCACTATTCACTGCTATGGGAGTTCCAAAAATATCTGAGCAATGGATTAGCTATTTATAGCAGTTCCTCAGCGAAGAATGGAATAGTGGCTCTGCTTGCGCGGTGCGTTCTCCATTCTCAGGTATAGGACTTCCGAAAATAGCAGAATGTAAGCAATTTTTGCAATGAATGGAGAGCAGCATGTGCAGTGTGCTGTCCTTCACTTCAGGGCTTCGGGGCCCCTGGGTGGGATCTACACCTATCAGACATTGACCAAGCCCTTTAAGCTGTCTATAAACCATTAGTTACCAAAAAAAAAAGATTAAGCTATATGTTCTTCCAATCTCCAGTACAAAAGTACAACTAGTAAATAATCCCATTTTATATTAGTGTAGAAAATTTATTGTCTCTAAATATATGGTGCTATAATTACACTCATTATAAAAAGGGTTATCAACTAGAATTTTTCTTTTTTCTGGACAACTTACTTTATCCCTAAAATCCTGGACTCAGGATAGGTCATCAGTATCTGATTGGTGGGAACCCCGTGGATCAGCTGTTTGAGAAGGCACTGGCGCTCCTGCAAGATCCCAGGCATTCTCTCAGCTCACCAAGCACAGCACCGTAAATTGTACAGTGGCTGTGCTTGGTATCGCTCTCAGCCCTATTCACATGAATGGGGTTGTGCCGCTCCTAAGCCACGTGACCGATGAATGTGCCTGGCCTAGGAAAAGCTGAGAGAAGGCCACGACGCTCACGGGAGTCGGACCCCCACCAATCAGATACTGAAGACCTATCCTGAGGATAGGTCATCAGTAGTTAATTCCCAGAAAGCCCCTTTAAGAAAATGCCACAAAAGGTGTCCATGAACTTTAAAGTGAACATTGGAACACTTCAAAATTGTCACTGGATTGTTCACTAAGAACCTTCTAAATGAGCATAGTATTCTATTCCCCTCCCCATGTTGGGTTATTGTACACATTTCTTTATATTATATAAACAAATTGGTTTAAAAGAAATCCCAAGACAATGTATAAGAAACAGATGCATCTGTATTTATAACAAGCTAAAAAGACATTCATGTTCAACATGTATTCAATTATCCACTTACAAATCATTTCTCCAAACATCCAGATCTATTATTATTGCTAAAAATTAACAAATATATTATATTTATAATAACTTTTTTATTTAGAACACTATCATACAGTACAAACAACCATAATTTAGTGAAAGTAAAATATCATGCTTTAGAAATGTAATGCATATTCATGCTTTCCGAGTCCAAAAAGAAATTGAAGATGACTGTAAACTAGAAACCTGTTTAAATGTCATTTTACAGTGGTTTGTCTTCTGTCATGTTCCGAGTCCCATTGTTTAGCTTGTGCTCTTCTAACGACATATTAGCCTCTGGTTTAGTCCAAGGTGGTCTATGAAACTGCTTGGGGTGAGGAAAAAATAATTTCAGGGTGACAAAAAACAGCCAAAAGACAAGTGAAAAGTTAACTCATTTTTCCCTAAAAAATTTACAATGGTATGTAGATAGGTATCCAGTAAAATAAATAAATAAATGGGTTGGCCAAGCATTTAATAATGATGATCTATCCTCAGGATAGGTCATCAATATGTAATCATGTGGATTCCACTCCTGGTACCCCTGACAATCAGCTGTTTGAAGAGGCTGCAGCGCTCCTTGCAACTCATCAATTGTCTGTCCATTGGATAGTGGCTATACTTGGTACTGCAGCCCAGGCCCATTCACTGGAATAGGATGGAGTTGTCATAGGCCATGTGACTGATGGCAGTGATGCTGATACCAGAGGCCTAGGAATTGCATACTGATGATAGGTCATGAAGAACTAACCAAACAAGTATTTTCCTGAAATTCAGATCGAAGTCCACTTTCCGAACTTTGATTCGCTCAATACTACCCCTATCTAAACTAATCTTCTGAAAGAATGAGATACAGATAATGAGCTCACTAAAGTATCAGATTTTGTGCTGTCTATAGAAGTTTATGGATAGGGGGAATGGAGGCTGACAATTATTGTTGGGATAGAAAATGTTAGTTTTCGAGTAGGGGGGGAATTGAGCTGATGAGTTAAGAAAGAGACTTTTTTTTTCTTACAAGATATATCACAAAGTTTCTTATATTCCCCTGTACTATTGATTTGTGGAAAGTTGTGTGAAATGTTATTGGCCATTTAATAAAAAAGAAAAAAAAATTCCTGTGCCTCAATTTTTGCAAAGCCAAATTCCACCTTTGACTTTGCTTTATAAGGTTACTTCATACTAGCGGCACGGGTGTCTGGCAGGCTGTTCCGGCGGATGACTTGCCTGACAGATCTGTGCTGCCACTAGTGCACGTGTGTGGCCGGAACTACGCTCTGGCCCCATTCAGTATAATGGGGGTGGGCCTAGGGGCGGATTTGCCATAGACCTTACAGGGAAATTTCCCGGTGGGC
Source organism: Rhinella marina (assembly GCA_900303285.1). NCBI lineage: Eukaryota > Metazoa > Chordata > Amphibia > Anura > Bufonidae > Rhinella > Rhinella marina. The sequence goes on along the minus strand of ONZH01019825.1, from coordinate 190,124 downwards.
CGATGCCCAAGGGGCCGCCTGGGCCCTCCTCACGGACGGCCAGTGGAAGTTTTTGTGGCTGTATTTTGTGATAGACTGTGGTATTTGGCTCTGTTGGGGTGGTATAATGTGCCACAATATGACATTGCTGGCCCTGACTCCCATCAATTTGGACCCGACTAGAAAATGGGGCCACTTTTAGCATTTTTTCCAGGGCCACTTTAAGTTCCCAGTCCGCCCATGGGTGGGCCGGAGTTCTGGCCGCAGCACGGCAAACATGCAGAGAGGCGGCCGGACTAAAAATATGACATGCTAGTGTGAAAGTAGCCTAAGGGTTCATGTAAAAAATGAATAAATAAAAAATCAACAACATATTTTGGCTTCATACAACAGCTGAGTAGTACATAGCTGTATTATAGCCCCCACAGATTTTTACACATTAATTCTCTTGTAGAAGCATTTGCTGTACAGGAGAATTAGCCTATAATATAGAAATGTATGGCACTTAATACAACTGTGCACACAAAGCTTATGTTGCTCCATATTATGGACATGAGGAGAGTTTTTGTGATTCTGTATAGCCTTTTGCACATTTTTCTGCCATGTGCATTAGGCCTCAAGCTGTATATACCGAATTAAAAGGGTTTTCTGGAAGTAGAATATTGATGACCCATACTCAGGATAGATCATCTGTATTTGATGACTGTGGGTCTGACTCCAATCCCTGCTGATCAGCTTGAAGAAGGTGTGGTGCTCTGGGGAGAACTACAATCTCTTCCTAGGCCAGTGGCATCTTGCTTATCAGTCACATGGCCTATATATAGTTTGGTCCCACCAATCAGATATTGAAGATCTATCCTGAGGTATCCTATCAGAAAACCCTTCTAAGGGGACCAGATTGAATATACAAAACTAAATAAACCTTTAAAGTAACTGTCACAATGTTGCAATGTACCTGAAAAGTTGGCTCTAATTCAATGGTTTTGTTTGTCAGTGTTGCATTAATCTGATGTAATCTGCAGATTTTTCCATCCTGAAGCAAAGAAAAAAAACAGAAAAAATTAGTCAAACTTTTCTTCAGTAGAATGTAATGGTATTAAAAAATCATCAGATGGAAATGATTAATAAATAACATTGAGGCATATTTCCAACTGACTTGACCTCTGTAAACTGGAACATGATGTTGAATAGACAAAGATACACTAGAGGAAATGAGTGAACCGTCATGCTGCCGCAAATCACAGTGGAGGATTGCTCCTGATGGTTAAGGTTAGTAGTTCATCGACCACAGAATTCACCGGGCAAGGGATGACTAAGAAAAGATGACAGATGTCACCAACCATCTTACAGATGCTCTCCACAAGGAATACAGTGAAATAAGAAAAAATAAATGAGATTTATGGAAAATTAATAATGTACCAATATCATCATAGTAATGGAGTCCATGTCAGGGCCAGTTCACACAGAGTTTTTTGGCACTGATTTTGAAGTATTTTAAAATGAACTCCAAAACACTCCTGAAAATAGCCTCCCATTTATCTTAAAGGGTTTCTGTCACCAGATTTGGGCATACTAAACAGGATGGCATTTGCAATGTGCAAATGCCACCTGATGCCCAATCTGGTTTTCTTACAGTAATCAGATCAGCCGTTTTCTTAAAAAAAGCACTTTTATAATATGTAAATTAGGCGTACTAGGTGCAAGAGGCGTTTACCTTGCACCTAGTAATCGCCGTGTTCCTACCTCTAGTGCCGCCTCCTTCTTCCTGATTGACAGGGCCAGGCAGCTTGCTCGATGAGCTGCCGGCCCTGACCTCGATCGAAATCCCGCGCCTGCGCCGGTAGGCTAATCTGCGCAGGCGATAGTTCCCGGCCCCGCTCCCTCTCACTGCGCCTGCGCCGTGCGGAGTAAAAGCGGCACAGGCGCAGTGAGTTCCGCCGGCCGCCCGGCTCCCGGGTCTCTCAGTGCGCCTGCGCAGGCGCAGTGAGAGAGCCGGGAGCCGGCGGAACTCACTGCGCCTGCGCCGCTTTTACTCCGCACGGCGCAGGCGCAGTGAGAGAGGCAGGAGCCGGGCGGCCGGGTGAACTATCTGCGCCTGCGCAGAATTTAGCCTACACGGCGCAGGCGCGGGATTTCGATCGAGGTCAGGGCCGGCAGCTCATCGAGCAAGCTGCCTGGCCCTGTCAATCAGGAAGAAGGAGGCGGCACTAGAGGTAGGAACACGGCGATTACTAGGTGCAAGGTAAACGCCTCTTGCACCTAGTACGCCTAATTTACATATTATAAAAGTGCTTTTTTTAAGAAAACGGCTGATCTGATTACTGTAAGAAAACCAGATTGGGCATCAGGTGGCATTTGCACATTGCAAATGCCATCCTGTTTAGTATGCCCAAATCTGGTGACAGAAACCCTTTAAAGGGAAGTAGCACTTGTTTTTTTCCGATTAGAAAAAAAAAAGCATGCCCTGTCCTGGGATTGAATCATAAACTCCCATTGACATGAATGGAAAGAATAAAAAAAATAGTATGGAAGTGAACACCCATTGGTTAAAAGAAAAAAGTGTCAAAAAACAGCATAAAAAATGTCAAAAACCACATGAAAAAAACACGGAAAAAATATATTATGTAAACATACTTCAAGAGAGATTTCAGCACCAGATAGAAAATGGCCAATAATAGACTTTGGCAAATTACTTATTTCTAAAAGTAGGCCCTGTTGGTCATGATTTTGAAAACATTTCTCCCAGGACCTTTGTAATTAAACCATAGTGGTCCATGAAGTCCCCTGGAGCAGGGGTACTTTGAAGTCTGGACATTTGTGGACATTTGCCTATTTACCCTGTGCCAAGTTCTTGCTTTCTTACTTTATTTCACTTGACAGGGTTAACTTGCATTGTTTAATACTGTTTAACTGCAGTTTATATGTATGTTATGATATATATCCTGTTTATTTGCACTGTGAAAATGGTTAATGAATATTAAAAGACTTTTGGGACTTTGAATGAAAAGCTGATAATTTTCCACAGCTTCCATAGGGTTTAAAGAGGAACATGTTTTAAAGGGAAAAGGCCATAGGGCCTCTGGTTTTGTTTACCACCAAAACCAGACAAAATGACAGTTTGAATGTCTGGTTTAGCTCTGTTGTTATATCTGAAAACCTGTTTGTGGCTGGAGAAACTGCCATTTTGGCAATGTCATTGCCATTGGGTATCTTTGAAGCACTATAAAAGTCTATGACAGATGCAAGTTGTAATAATGTATCTGTTTGCGCTGAGTTTCTACACTCCACCCCTTCCACTAAATTAGGGAGGAGGAGACGCCCGGGTTTATCAATGGGCGTCTACATCTCCCTGGCTGTGCCGCGATCCAATCACATTGGAGAGCTCCACAGCCAGGGAGAAAAAAACTCCTTGGCTGTGACGCTCTCCAATGTGATTGGATCGCAGCACAGCCAGGGAGAAGGAGACGCCCATTGAGAAACCTGGGCGTCTCCTCCTCCCTGTTCCGATGCTCAGTATTAGCATACTGAGCGAGAGAAATACAGGGGGGCAGAGCGGGGCGCAGAAGCAATATTTAGAAAAACTGAACCCAGTGTCAGAAGCAGCGGGGGTTGCCCTAACAATAAAGGTATTTAACTAAAGTAACTCAAACACATGAAAGGTCCTCTTTAAATTCCACAGTGCCTCCCTAACAGTGGCAACCATAGTACTAGCCATTACGAGTCAAGTGCGAAGCCCCCAGCACCCCCATGCTAGCCACAATGCTCCTATAATAGAGATTGCTGCCCTAATCTGCACAGGACTTAACTTTTTTCCGGGCTCCTGATAGTGATCTAACATCAGAATAAGTCATCAATATCTGATTAGTGAGGGCCTAACACCCTGCACCCCCACAAGGAGATGTTCCCTTTACCACTGAAACTTGCACTTTGAATCGAACAGAAAGCACTGCTCTGTTCAAAGTGTAGTGGCCACGCTAGAATAACAAAATCTCAGCTCCCATTCACTTCAATGGGAGCTGAACTGCAGAAACTTGGCACAGCCATAACACTTTGAACTGAGCAGTGCTTCCTGGTCCATTCACAGTGCTGTGCTATTTCCAGCTCTGGCAGGTGCAGAGAACATCTACTCATGGGGGTGAGGGGTGTTAGGCCCTCACTGATCAGATATTGATGACTTATTCTTGTGTTAGTGAATCTGATCCAGAGCCTGGAAATCCCCATTAAACTTTTACTGATGGTAACTGAGGTATTTTGTTTCTTTTTTCACCTTCCTAAAAACTTAAGTAATAGTTCATTAAAGGGGCTTTGCAGCTTAGGATCCAACAACCCCAATGGTCCTAGACTGTGCCCATTATAAATCACAACAGCCTTTAATACTTACTTTGCTGTCAATCACTGTTGGGTGGTTTTTTAATGGATTGGTTTACAAAGAACTTCTTAGACCATGTGAATATTGAAGACATATGTGTTGTATAGACCTGGGATGTGGGGCTTCAGAATTGGTTCCACAAGACAACCTATATGGCTACTAGATCCCCTATCTGTCACTGGGGATTAAGAATCTTAGACTGTATTCATGAGGATTTAAAACCTACAGCTGGGTAGAGACAAAGAAACAGCAAGATCCACTGTTCCAAATGAGAAGGGAGATGATAGCATGGTCCAGTATCAGACAAGCCTAACTAAAGTTTTCCTACACGGCCTTCTCTCCTTTCTGTACTACTCTGGCCCTAGCCTAATGCTGACAGCATGGATTACATGTAAATTTGGTTACCCACTACTCACCATTAAGCCTAAACACTACCACCTAAACGAAGCCCATCTGCTCACCTTAGCAGTTTATTAACATACATATTGTATCATGTTCTTTCTTACTAGGTATTATGTCTATAAATCTTTACTATGCAGGCAGATTTGTCATTTACAATATGTTGTCTCTAAAATGATAATAAATTGCTTTGCTAGTCTGACTTTTATGGAAGCAGCTGCTTTTTATGTCAGTAAATGATACAGTCGATCTATGCATTAGTCAAAACAGAAAGTTGAATGATTTACTTGTACAATATGAGCTTTGACTTAAAGGGTTGTGTCATCTGAGACATTGGTGTTATAATGCTAGCATATTCCAAAAATGTCAGATAGGTGCAGATCCCACCTCTGGGACTCACACCTATCTCTAGAACAGGGCTCCAGAAGTGAAGACCAGTGAGGGAGTTCCGAAAATAGTCGAGTAAGAGTGCTCAGCTATTTTTGGAACTCCCATAGAAGTGGATGGAGAGCACATGGCACATGAGTGGCCACCTCTCCATTCACCTCTATGGGACTGCCAAAAATAGCTAGCGCTTGGCTATTTTCAAAACTCCCATAGAAGAGAAAAGAAGATCGCTGTGCTTGCAGGGTGCACTCTGGGGGCTCTTCTAGAGATAGGTGTGGGTCCCACCTTATCTGACATATCCTAACAATATGCCACCAATGTCTCAGATGAGGACAGAGCACCAATGTCTTTATTTGAATTATTGCTTTTTTATTTATTTCATTTCAACATCAGTAGTATGCAGTGCATCATTTCAGGCCCTTACTGTGGGATGCCCTTTATCAAGCTGTTCTGATGTTGGTACACATGAGGGTGGGTGGTGCGCATGGATCCTTGGTTGTAAAGGGATCAACTTGAGGATGTGCACTAAAAAAAGCTATTAGGATGAGTGCTTTGCCCACTCCTTGTGTCACAATACTGGCGGTTAGTAGCTGGAGTCCAATAGCAGGGACTAGGCAGAACACTGGAAGTGGCAGGTGAGCTGACAAGCTGCCACTAAGGTGAGCAAGCTGGAACCAGTAGTTACACAGAAGCTGCAGACAATAGGCAGGTAGCAGACGGTGTGCGGGGTGAATCACAGGAGGAAGGAACGATCCGAAGTAGAGATGGTTCCAGCGAGAGAACTGCAAGTAGGAGCTTTACACGATACTCAAGCAATGAGTGTTTGATCAGGCAGGATATTTAAGACAAACAGGAAGTGAGGTATCAGCTGGTTTGAAACATGCTCCACCATCTTGGCTGAGGGAAAACTCAAGGGTGGGGTAATGTAAACAGCAGGTAACCAGGGTTTTCCTGACATTACTCCCACCTCAATAGCGGCCTCTGGACGCCACCTGACTTGGCTTGCCGGGATGTTTCTGATGAAACTGTCTGATCAGTCGGGGAGCATTAATGTTACTGACAGGTTCCCAGGAATTCTCTTCAGGTCCATAACCCATGCCACTTAATAAGATATTGCAAGCAGTTCCTGAAGATTCTAGAGTCCAAAATTTTTTCCACAATAAATTGTTCTTCGCCATCTATCTCCACAGTATCAGGAGGAGGAGGTATGCATTCTGGAAAAGGATTGGGCATGATAGGCTTTAAGAGAGACACATGGAAAACAGGGTGAATCTTCATACCTTGTGGGAGCTTGAGTCGAACCGCCACTGGACTAATCAGCCCTGTAATGTTATAAGGCCCAATGAACTTTTGTCCCAGTTTTTGTGAAGGGACCTTAAGTATTAGATGCCTGGTGGAGAGCCATACCTTTTCCCAACTTTAAATGTTGGTGCTGGTCTACGAGACTTATCTGCTGCCCTCTTGTATGTTTCTTAAGCCTTCTCCAGTGTTTCCTTCAGTAGTTCTAAATTTTGTTGCAAAGCAGAGATTCTTTCCTCAACATCTGGAATAGATGGGGTGACAGGTACTCTTGGGAGGATATTTGGATGATACCCTAGATTTGCGAAGAAAGGGGTTTGCTTGGTAGACGCATTCTGAGAGTTGTTGAGTTGAAAAAATTCAGCTACTGGAAGTAAGTCGATCCAGTCGTCTTTTAGATGGCAGATATAGCACCGGAGGTACTGTTCTAGAGTCTGGTTGGTGCGCTCGGTCTGTCCATTAGACTGCGGGTGGAAAGCAGTCCACAAATTAATATCAAGTGCCTTGCAGAAACTCCGCCAAAATTTTGATGTGAATTGAACTCCACGATCCGAGATAACCTCATCAGGAACCCCATGGAGACGGAACACATTGTTGACTACCAGATCTGCTGTGACCTTGGCGGAAGGTAAACCGGTGCATGGAATAAAATGTGCAGCTTTGGTGAGTCGATCTACTACTACCAGGATTGTATCTTTCCCCTTAGAGGTAGGTAGATCTACAATAAAGTCCATGGAACCAGACCCCCATGGGCGAGAAGGGACCGATAATGGCTATAACAAACCCGTGGGCGAGGAACAAGGAGTTTTGCATCTGGCACAGACGTCATAGGATGTAACATACCCTCTTACATTCTTTTGATAATTGGGCCACCAAAAGAAATGAGACAAAAATTCTTTGGTCTTTTGTACACCTTTGTGATCCGCCATCTTTGAGTCATGGACTAATTTTAGAATTTTCAGTCTCATTGTTTTAGTTATATATAACTGCTGCCCATGGGTCCAGACCTTGTTTTTGAGTATCAAATGGACATCGTCAGGTGGTTGAGATAGGAAAGAGTCGGAGTCGTAGGCCTTTCGTATTTCTTCCATCAAATCCTTATTATGGATTACCCCCACAAAATTAAACTCAGGCAGGATGGTCTTGGGAGGAGTCGCAGTGACAGAATCGCTGGAAAACATTCTGGATAAGGCATCTGCCTTACTGTTACGGGAATCCGGCCTATAGGAGACAATAAAATTAAACTGGTTAAGGAACAGACTCCAACGAGCTTGGCGCGGCGACAGACATTTAGCAGATCTAATAAATTCCAAGTTGCGGTGATCGGTTAATACTATAATCTGCTGTGCGGTTCCCTGAAGAAGGTGTCTCCATTCCATGAAAGCTGCAATGATGGCGAGCAATTCTTTATTTCGTACATTGCAATTTTTTTCCGCCGGAGATAACCGTTGGGAAAAGTAGGCACAGGGATGTAACAAATTCTTATCTCCTCTTCTCTGGGATAGAATAGCCCCTATAGCACAATCTGAGGCATCTACTTCCATTATAAAAGGAAGTTCTGGGTCGGGATGGATTAATACAGGGGCTTTCGTAAACTTGGATTTTAGATGAGAAAAGGATTCTTCTGCTTTGGGGGACCATGCAAAGATGTTCTTCTTTTTAGTCAGCTGGGTAATAGTAGAAATGATCTCTGAAAAGTTCCTGATAAAGCGTCTATAAAAATTGGCAAAACCAATAAAGCGCTGAACCTCCTTCACGCTCTTAGGGGTCGGCCAGTCCAGAATTGCCTTAATCTTGCTTGAGTCCATGCACAGACCTTGAAGGGAAATAATATAGCCGAGGAATTGTATCTCAGCCAGGTGGAATTCACATTTTTTTATCTTAATGTAGAGTTGTTTCTATTTTAATCGTTCCAGAACGAGAGCCACATGCCGCTGGTGTTATTCCAATGAGCTTTAGAAGATCGGGAAATCATCTAAATAGATCACTACAAACTGGTCCAGGTGGTCTCTAAAGATGTCATTGACGAGATGCTGGAAGGTGGCCGGAGCGTTACAGAGACCAAAAGGCATCAGCAGATATTCAAAATGTCCGTAGCGAGATCTGAAGGCAGTCTTCCATTCATCTCCAGGTCTTATGTGGACTAAGTTGTGGCGCCTCTTAGGTCTAATTTAGTGAAGATCCTTGCATGTCATACTCTCTGTAGAAGCTCTGGGATCAAAGGTGATGGGTAACGGTTCTTGATAGTAACTTTATTAAGTTCGCTGTAATCTATACATGGTCTTAAGGAATCATCCTTTTTTTGACAAAGAATATGGGTGCTTCCGCAGGCCAGGAGGATGGGGGTATGAATCCCTTGGCTAGATTTTCCTCTATATAGTCCTTGAGGGCCTGTAATTCCGGGATCGTCAAAGGGTAAATGTTTCCAAACGGTATAGGTGCGCCGGGAAGTAATTCTATGGGACACTCGTAGGGGCAGTGAGGAGGAAGCTTGTCCACATTTTGTTTATCACAAACGTCTGCAAATTCTCCGTATGCAGGGGGTAACCCTGTCACCTTGTTATAGTGCATGGAAACTTCTGGACCTAGTTCAGACTGAACTTCTTTGGTTTCCCAGTTAATGGTAGGATTCTGAGCTTGCAACCAGGGTAGACCTAAAATGACAGGAAAGTGTGGAGAAGAAATTAATAGAAATGGCAGCACTTCACGGTGACAAGGAGTTATGATGTTTTCAAGTGGCACTGTTTCCTGATCTACTGGCCCCGAGCTTAGTGAAGATCCATCTACTGTCTCCATAACCATGGGTGAGAGTTTTTTCTGACATTTAACCCCATGCTTCCGGGCAAAGTAAAGATCCATAAAATTGCCGCTAGCTCCAGAGTCTACCATAGCAGAGGTGGAAATCCACTGAGAGTTAATTAGTAGCTTGACTGGGAGAAAACAATGAGAGTCTTTATTTTCTTTTTTGATGTGAGGGGCCACTGAAGAGATGGAGTGGACAACTGTCTTCTCTGGTAGTTCTGTCTCTGAAACAGTTGATTCTCCATCGGAGAAGTCGAGATCCATGAGGGCTGCTACTAACTTCTGTGAACGGCTAGGGCAGTTGATAAGGAAGTGATCAGACTTTTCACAGTACAGACACAAATCCTCCCGAAGCCTATGATCTCTTCGATTTGCTCTTTCCCATCTCAAGATGGAGTCTGGTGAAGATGGGCCTCCCTGGGCATGGAGACAGAGGGAGAAGTAGGTTGATTAATATTATAATTCCAAGCGGCCCATCTCTCCTGTCGCCGCTCGGACAGTCGGCTGTCAATTCGAATGCAGTGATTAATAAACTGATCTACTTGTACTGGGGCCTCAGAACGGGCAAGCTCATCCTTGAAGGCATTGGATAGTCCTTTTCTAAAAAAAGACAATTTTGCTGCGTTATTCCAATTCGTGTTGACGCCCACCTCTTAAATCCCATTGCATATTCGGTGACAGGGCGTCGGCCCTGGCGTAATGCTAGTAAGACTGCCTCGGCCATGGCGCCACGATTGGGATCATCAAACATTTGACTCATAGCTTCAAGGAAATTTTCTAAGTGATTGAGCCGGGGGTCATCAGTCTCAATTAGTGGATTGGCCCAGGCAATGGCCTTATGAGTAAGTAACATAATGATGCACAGTACCTTGGATCGGTCCTTAGGAAACTGGGTGGGATTTGCGTCGAAATATAATCGGCACTGGTTGAGGAAGCCCCGGAATTTGTTACGGTCTCCACCAAATCTAAATGGTGGCAACTTGGGCACTGTTGCTGGTGCTGAGACTTGTGGTGCAGGAGGCTGATTTTCCAGGAGGACAAGCCGGTCCGATAGTGCCTGCACGGTACTGCGTAGCTCTTGAATTGCTTGACCATAGACCTGGGTATTGTGATTAATCTGTCCTTCAAAGGCGTCATATTTGTTTTTGTAAGACTGAAGTTCAGTGCGCATACTGGCCATAGCGGCTTGCATCTGCTTCATGCGTGGTTCCACAGCCCCAGCGGACTCCATTTTTGGCTTCAGTATCCTGTCATGATACTGGCGGTTAGTAGCTGGAGTCCAATAGCAGGGACTAGGCAGAACACTGGAAGCGGCAGGTGAGCTGACAAGCTGGCACTAAGGTGAGCAAGCTGGGACCAGTAGTTCCACAGAAGCTGCAGACAGTAGGCAGGTAGCAGACGGTGTGCGGGGTGAAGCATAGGAGGAAGGAACGATCCGTAGTAGAGACGGTTCCAGCAAGAGAACTGCAAGCAGGAGCTTTACACGATACTCAAGCAATGAGTGTTTGATCAGGCAGGATATTTAAGACAAACAGGAAGTGAGGTGGCAGCTGGTTTGAAACATGCTCCACCATCTTGGCTGAGGGAAAACTCAAGGGCGGGGTAACCTAAACAGCAGGTAACGAGGGTTTTCCTGACTCCTTGGCTCTACTAATGTCTCAGATGAGACAACTCTCTTTTAGAGGCAGTCCTGCTCCAGATGGTTCCAAACTTTAATGAATCTTCTATATCTGTAAATAAGAATTTCTTTGTCATATTGGATGATTTTTTCCATGTCATATATTTTGTAATGGAATATAAGTGAGCAGAGAGTGTATATTCATTCCATTCCTTACAAATATACTGTTCTGTCAAATAAAGATTGTTGTAGAAGGCGAGTCATGTTCATTTACTTAACTTTACTTGAGTTTGATTAAGGAATATAATTTCTTTAATATTGCCACCTCCAACTAAAACCCTGGACAGCCTTCAGTTCACAACACAACCACTGGATGTCTGTACATAGATATATTGGATAGATATCTTATGACACAGTATGATGAATTCACATTTCCTTAAAAAGGCTGGACATCTTGGGATACTTTTCACCAAGATGAATGATAAGGAAGGAGACCTTTGTATCTCCTGACACATGCTGTACATGAGGTGTAACTAGGTGTTGTTTTCCTGGGAGCAAATATTATGCCTTTTGGCCCTGCCATCTTCTCCTTGGCATGGCTTGACATATGCCCCATGAGCCCCATCTACACCTTAGACTCTTATGCCTATCCCTGTTTCGTATACTCTTCTATCATACGTCTCTTTTCCAGAGGAACTGCATTGCAAGCAAACATGGAGGATTTTAGCTCAACAGTCATGGAAAGAGCCATGGCATGGATGGAGAAACATACATCAGGTCCTCACTTAGATCTTTGTTATGTTGCTCCCTCTATTCGAGATACTAATCAATAGTAATCATGTCAATTTGATAATATAGTATCTTACAAACGTGAGTACACCCCTCAAATTTTTGTAAATATTTTATTCTATCTTTTCATGAGACAATACTGAAGATCTGACATTTGATACAATGTAAAGTAGTCAGAGTACTGCTTATGTAATGGTGCTAATTTGGTGTTCCCTCAAAATAAAGCAACACACAGCCATTGATATCTAAACAGCTGGCAACAAAAGTGAGTACACCCTTAAGTGAAAATGGTCAAATTGAGTCCAATTAGCCATTTTCCCTCCCTGGTGTCATGTGACTCATTAGTGTTACAAGGTCTCAGGTGTGAATGGAAAGCGGTTGTGTTGAAATTGTGTTGTGTTATCGCTCTCACACTCAAACTCACAGGTGGAGGAATGCAAGTTGGTAACATCCACTAGCCCCCTGATGTCATCATGGAGGAGTGGAAGAGGATTCCAATGGCAACCTGTGAAGCTCTGGTGAACTCTATGCCAAAGAGAGTTAAGGCAGTGCTGGAAAATAATGGTGGCCGCTCAAAATATTAACATTTTGGCCACAATTGTGCCATTTTCACTTAGCGGTGTATTCACTTTTGTTGTCAACAGTTTAGACAATAATGGCTGTTTGTTGAGTTATTTTAAGGGCACACCACATTTACGCTGTTATACAAGCTGTACACTGACTACTTTACATAGTATCAAAGTGTCAGACCTTCAGTGTTGTCCCATGAAAGCAAATAATAAAATATTTACAAAAATCTGAGGGGTGGTACTCACTTTTGTGAGAAACTGTATGTCCTTCTAAAGTTCTTATCACCAATTCCAAAGCTCCTTATCTATAACAAAATAAATATGAAAAGTCCTAAACTATTTTTCTTACATACGTATATCTATAGCTTATGAGCAGAAAAATGGAAGGACCTAATATATACTATATATTCATGTCATGTACCTAATAAGCAGTATGGTCACCCACTGGCCTCAAAAATTATAATCTTTTCTCAAATACTTTTATCTATTTGTATTAAAATACTAGACCACATCTTCAAGGCTAAGGTGCACCAGTTCTCTGAAAGAAGGTTGAAATTCTTTGATGTACTACCATTTCTTAGCAAATTGTCTAGATTCTATTTTTCTTCAGGTTCTAAGCACTGGTAGATACCTCAGTTATTGATCTTCATTTCAGTGTACTTCACTATTACAACTTGATAGCAACATTCTGGAAATCTAAGCTTTTAGATATTTTATATAATGCCGTACATTACAACAGAACAATTGGAGGTAGGCAATAAAAGTAGTTCTTCTCTAAATGACCTCCAAAGTCAAGGCAGGAAGAAAAACATTGACAGTGAAAGAATAGCCATATAAAACTGTCAAAATCTACTCTAGTCAGCTTTATTTGCCAACCTATCTCCACGCTCAACACCATTCTATTTATTTAGTGCATTTACTTTATGTCAGTGTCTTCAAGGTTGCACTAAGAGGGTACTGTCAGGCTACAAAGGTTAATTTGTAAAAACAAAAAAACTGTAAGAAACTAATCTCTCTTTCTACAGAGCAAGTTCTTTAAGGGATTTATCTTCATCAGACAATACCACTTTTTTAGATGGAAGTGGGACCATCAGCAATCAGATTTGCCTGGGAACTTGGCAATATTTGTTATTTTTCCTTGCTACTCTTCCACTGGGCAAACTGTGCATTAAGCAGTGACCAATAAAATCAATAAACTGCCCTTGTGATGTATGGATGGCCTGTTAGAGAGAAATTCTCTTTGTAGCTGCTTTGAACTCTGGATATGAGATAGAGAACTTCTTCTAATAAAGGGAGTCATATCATGAAGACAACTGCTTAAACATGACCTATCTGCTAGCAAAGAGCGTCTCACTTTGGACAACCCCATAATCCCCTAGTAATATGTCCTCATAAAAGTGTTATCCTATTTACAACACCCCATACTAATAATAATAGCCATACCAATGAAGACACAATGTTGATACCACTTAAAGCTCCATTATCCACATTGTTACATAATTCCTAGGGATGAGCGAAACGAGCTAGGGATCATAGATCTTTGCTTTAATGCTGTACGGAGATTGATATCTGTACAGCTTTCAAATGTATGGGCTCCGGCGAGGCAAATTCGAAAACTTGGTTCTGAAGTCACCTTTGGTACCGAGGTTTCGACTTCGGACGCGTGTTTTAAAATGGTCTTCAGGTTTAATAATCAAATGCCGGTTATTCACCGAAATCTCGAGAGACTTCGGTGATAACTGATTTCGCCTTGCAGGAGCCCATTTATATTAAAAATGTATGAAGTTTTGAGCAAAGTAACTTTGGATCTAGGATACGAAGTTATCTTATCTCATCCCTAATAATTGCAGCAGAGAGTTTCTACATAATATCCTCAGTAACTACAGTGCCCCCATAATGCCAGCAGCCAAAATACCCCATATCTGGGTGCTTCACTTGAAAATTGGATTTATCATGTAGGCAAAGTTAACACAAGGCCCTTACTAATGTATATGTATGTATACGTTTTGTGATTGCCTATATTGCCTACTTTGTTTGCTTGATTCATTTTTCCATTGCATCCTACACTGCCTACGGATCCAGGGGTTACGACCAGTCTGCAATCTAACAGTGGTGGCTGTGCTTGCACAATATAGAAAAAGGCGCTGGAACCATGGGAGTATGCCAAAACTAGCACTTTTTCCTATAATTTGCAAGAACGGCCATCAGTGCTGGATTGCAAGGTGGTCATAACCATAGAAACAACCGGTGTATAATGTAATGAAGTCAGCAAAGGAGGCAATATGGACAATCACAATACATTAGTGAGTGCCTTGTATTAACTTTCTCTATATGATCTATGTCATTTACTGAAGTGAGACAACCCCTTTAACAACATCATGATGTTTGTTTGAAGACATAAGTACGGCTTTTCCTCTGAGGTTTTTGACGTTTAAATCACATGCAAGCCACAAGCTTAAGCTTTAGTGGGGGCCATAATCAACAATTTATATACTATGGGGGAAATTTATCATGAGGGTAATATTTGAAGTCAGTTTTTCTCGAGTCTGCATTGACATTCCTTATTTCACATGTTGCTTTATAAATTTGTCTTATCTTTAAACCTAACACTTTTGTCTAGAAAAGTTACTCTAGCTTTCCTACTCCCCTCTCCTGCTGGAGTGAGATTGCGACTTTTGAAAAATGTTTTGATGATAAATCTGGAGTTAAACTCATTAACCCCTTCGCGCCCTGAGCTTTTTTTGGTTCTGCATTTTCGTTTTGCGCTCCCTGCCTTCAAACAGCCATAACTCTTTTATTTTTCTGTTCACATAGCTGTATGAGGGCTTGTTTTTTGCGGGACAAGTTGTACTTTCCAACTCCACCATTTAATATTGCATACGGTGTAGTGGGAAGCGGTAAAAAAATTCCAAACCGGGTGAAATAGCAAAGAAAACGCTATTCCGCTACAGTTCTACGGGTTTCTTATTTACAGCGTTCGATGTGCATTAAAACTGATCCATTACTTTCATTCTACTGGTCAGTACGAATCCGGCAATACCTAATATGTATAGTTTTTCCTGCGTTTTCATAGTGATAAAATAATTAGAAAGTTGCCCTTTTTTTTTTTTTTTCCTTGTCAAATCTTGACCCCTATAACTTTTTGGTATTTATGTGTACAGAGCTGTATGGGGGCTCATTTTTTGCAGGACGATCTGAAGTTTTTATTGATACCATTCTGGGGTGTGTATGACTTTTTGATCACTTTTTATTTAATTTTTTTTAGAAAAAAAAAGTGACAAAAAACGGCAAATCGCCATTTGGACGCTTTTTTCCGCCACACAATTCGCCGTATTGGAATTTTTTTTTTATATTTTAAAAGTACGGGCGTTTTCGGTCACGGTGATACCCATGATGTCTATATTTATTGTTATTTAGGTATTTATTTTTACTTATACGGAAAGGGGGGTGATTTGAACTTTTACATCTTTTTTATTTTTATATATTTTTTAACATTTTTTTTAATTTTTTTTTTTACTATTAGAAAGCTCAAATATGGGCTTATAAATTGTGGCTTTTTTTTTTTCTTTATGAGCAATTCTGGGTTTTATAGACTCAGAAATCCATGAATTGCTCATTTCTTATCCTGGCCTGCCATCTAGTGGCCAGAATAAGAATTGCACTTTGAAAACTGTAATCCTCACCAGCGAGGATTACAGTTTTCATATGGTGTACAGACACCCCGATTGGCCACACGGGGTGTCTGTACACGAACGCTTCCGGGTTTAGATGCAACTAGATGCCGTGATCACGTGTGATCACGGCATCTAGTCACCCCGGAAGACGCCGCCGACACAGTAGGTAGCGGCAAGTCTCTGCTGTTAGAAACAGCAGAGACTTGCCGGCCATGACGCCCGCCGCACCCGCGAGCGGGCGCCATGTGCCCGCATCGCCCCAGCGCCGTACATGTACGGCGCTGGTCGCGAAGGGGTTAACATAGCTAACCACACCCACGTTCCCACTCAAATTTCAAAACTGTAAGCGAGTAATGTAAAAATTCAAAAAGTCAAAAAATGTTTGCCCATGTGAGTCAAAAGTTAAAAAAAAACAAAAAAAAAACATGCAATGACTTTTTGAAGCCAGAATTCTTGAGTGAAGGCATGATAAATCAGGGCCTATATTTTTCCAGGATGTTTTTTTTTTTGTTTTAAACAAAAAAGGATCAAGAAAATAGCAACTTTTGCTTGGGAATTTGGCAATATTTCTACCTTTTTCTTGCAGTGATTCTGCAGGGCAAACACAATGACCGTTGAAATCAATAAACCACACTTGTGATGTAAGGCTACGAAGGTTAATTTGTAAGTTTCAAGGGATGAAATTCCTTAAAGCTTGAAACAAGATACCTCTGGACATTAAGACTACTATTAGAAATATAACTTTTCTTCTAGGAATTCTCATTTTATGTATTGCTTAAAATTACATGTTTGTGCATAATTGCAATCTTCTCATGTGTTTACCTGTTAACTGCTATAAATGTGAAGACAGGTTTGGTCCCAGACATTTTGCATACTCCATTGCTGAGGCTGAAGCTTCACATTAATTATACATTCAGATCCTTTGGTTGCTAAGAAACATTTATATTTTCTGCTCTACTGCGCTCATTCTTAGGTTTTAGAAAATGTTAATCAATCTTCAAGAATTACAATTTTAATAAAAACTGGTTTCACTTTTAACATCCTACATTATCGAATGTTCTTTTTCTTTTTGTAGGCCCTAAGATACAGTAGGTCTACGTCTGTTCTAATTATTGACATCTAATTTTGCCTATTGGTAGCTAGCTGTTATAATCTTGCAACTTAATTTATAGCTGGCCACAATCAAGACATAATGGATATCTCTTCTGAACCTTCCACAATACAGCATCTTTCTCACCCATAGCTCAGATCCTTTCCAGAGAATACTAACATGACTCCAATGCCAGACACAACCCATGGAGGCAAGTAGCAACTTTTGTCATTGAAAAAGGTCAAGTTTTATCTAATTATTCTTCATTTTATCTTTTCATTTCCTATTACTTTGGGATCTTGAACATTTAGAAGGCTACATTTCTCATCCAGCCCAATAATTGCTCAACATGTGCCCTGAAAAGCATTAGGTAAATGGGACTTTGAACAAACCATCTGAACTCCTTCCATCTGGCATGTTTTTTTTTTCCCATAGGAGACAGAAAACAATGCTGCAGTAAAATTGTGGTGCTCTGATCAGTTATCATGAAAGCTTGGGGCTGTTGTAGGTTCTCATGCCTTCCATGGTAAGCCACATGCTAAGCTGTGCATGAAGCAGAGCTCAGCAGAGAGGATGTCAGAATCCAATTGACCATAATAAATCTCAATTATGGAGAAAAGGGACAAGGGATTAAAAGAAATTTCCTGCGTGGTGAATGCTGTTACAGAAAAAAAACAAAAAAAACACAAAACATAAGATTTGCAATTGTTTAGTCACCTTTTCCCAAAAACGTTGTATAACAGTGATCAAAAAGTTATATGCACTCCAAAATCTACAGTTTATCCTGCAAAAAAACAAGTCCTCATAAGCTCTGAAGACTAAAATAAAAAAAAATATGGCTGTCAGAAAATGGCTATGCAAAGAAAATTTTGATTTTTTTTTTCGAAGGTTTTTATTTTTTTAAAAAGTAATTAAAAAAATAAAAACAATTTACAAATTTGGTTTCACTGGAATTGTATTGAGCCACACAATTAAAATGCATATCGTTTTTAGCACACAGTAAATGACGTAATGTCAAAACCTAAAAAAAACTTTGGCAGAATTGTGGGGTTAATTGTATTTTTTTTTTTTCAATTTTATCCCACAGATATTTTTCCCCTTTTCCAGTACAAGATATGTTAAAATAAATGGTGCCTTTAAAAAAATGCATCTTATTGCACAAGAAAAAAACCTTCATATGTATGCTATGTGAATGGGAGTTATGGCTATTGGAATGTGGGGAGGAAAAATAAAAAAAGAGCCTAAGGGTTTGTTCACATCACCGTCATGGATTCCGATCTGGCTTTCCGTTATAACATCGTTATAACGGAAAAAAACGGAATCCATAGGACGGAAATCAGAACGGACACCTTTAGAGGCATTCCTGATCTGTCATAATAGAAGTATATAGGCAAGCATAACAGAGCCGTCTAGTTTCCGTTATGCTGGACGGAAAACAAAGTTCTGTTTATTTCCATGTCCAATCTTCTCTGCCTTCTACGTCATTTCTTTTGCCAACTTTTTTCTTCCCATTTTTTCAGGGGTTCCAAGAGGAGAGCAGTGTATGCACTAACCATTTAAATAGTGTCTGTCGACAAGACTTTGTTTTCCGTCTAACATAACGGAAACCAGAAGGATCCGTTATGCTTGCCTATATATTTCTATTATGACGGATCAAAACAGAATGCCTCTAAAGGTGTCCGTTTTGATTTCCATCCTATGGATTCCGTTTTTTTCCATTATAACAATGTTATAAAGGAAAGCCAGAACGGAATCTATGACGGTGATGTGAACAAGCCCTCAGGACTCATGCACATGAATGTATTTTATTTCCATGTCTGTTTCGTTTTGTTTTTTTTGCGAACCGTATGTACAACCATTTATTTCAATGGGTCTGCAAAAAAACCTGAAGTTGCTCCGTGTGCATTCCGCTTCTGTATGTCTTTATGTCAGTTCCGCATTACAGAAAATAATAGGACAAAATACGGAATGCGTATTTTTATGCTTATGCGTTTTTTGCGGACCGCAAAATACATATGGTTGTGTGCATGAGCCCTTAATATGGTATTTAAATAGCTTTGTTTTTTTTTTAAACTAATCAATCTCGCCGGTGATCCACCTGAGTGGCCTTTTCTGCATGATGAGAGGGATCAGGAAGCAGAGACCAGTAGGGGGCCATGAACCATTGGGAATGGGAGTGATATATGGTCAGTATGTTGAGTATTGACAATTTTACACAATGAGGAGCCTTGTTTAAAAAAATAAAATGGCTGAACAATCCCATTTCATTTCAGGTACTGTGGTGAAAGTAACGTTCATTTACACATTTCTATAGATTGTTAGCTTTTATTTATTAATCCAATATCAGTGGAAAATATAATCAACCTACCATTTCTGAGTTTGTTCACAATTCACTGCTACTTCTGAGATTTAGAAATGAGCAGCCATGTTTCACAGCCAGAACATGTTACATGTCAGAAATCTGTGACCTGAAACAAGTGATTTAATTTCCCTGAGGTTCTTCCATAGAATAAGTAGCCTGTGCCTCTAGAAACACACTTTACCTTTTATAATCTGTCACGTCCACATGAGCTATTTGCTAAGACAAATGATCACGGATATATAGTATATGGGTCTATAATCCATTAGCAAAACAAATGCCTTGACTTGTATAAGAATTATTGGCAGATGTTGCTATAATGGATTTACAGATACACTAAAATATATATTTTATACCCCAGGAATAGGCAACAATATGACTCATGAGCCTCATACACATCATAGGCTATCATGCCGCTCCTCGCTACTCAATAACATGTCAAAAAAGAAACCAAGATTCGTGAACACAATTGAGCTATACCAGAACCCAACTCATTTGTGACCTTTTGTCCTCTACTTGTTTTCTCCAGAGATGATCCTCAGGGGCAGATATTGGCACAGGAAGAAGTATCTACATTCATGCTGTTCATTGGCCTGTTTACAAGTACGTTCCTGACAGGGTAGAAGAGAACAACGCAAGACGATGAAGGAAATGACAGCTTAATTTTGAGACCACTGCTTAAACTGGTACACGATTGGTAATACTGTGTGGTGAACACAATATTATGGGTAATTCTACATGCATTACATTACTGCACTGGCACTACTAGTTGGTCCACATGGGTACAATATGGAGTAGCTGTAAGGTGGCACCACTGGGTAGGCACTGTATGTTCCTTCAGTTTTGAAGGAAAAAATGGCACAGTACTATTCTTCCAGTCAAAACGGCAGACACCACAATTAGACCCATGATGGACTCTATGTTAATGGGGCCCATCAAGAGGGAGGGGTATGTAATGTCTGTGTTATATCTTACATTTAGAGGTTGGAAAAGATAAGAAGAAAAGAAGTGGCGTAGCACACCACCCAAATTTTTCCTTGTGTCCCACACATGTATATAAGACAAACCTGTATATTTCGCCATGAATCACAAGAAGTACACATGACTTTCTTCAGCAGACTTCAAAATCAATACAGACCACATACCATATATTCCTGGTATACAGACACCAGGCCAGACTTCTCCTGTTTACAGATGCCAGACCAATTTTTTAAGGGAATCTGTCACCACAATCTTGGACTATTATCTGCTGTAATACATGGATAATACGGCAGATAAGAAGTCCATATTAAGTTCTATTTTCCTACCCCCCCCCCATTCCCCAGCTGTCAGGGTTTAAAGCTGCTCTGAAATACAATGTCAGGACTGCTGTCCACAGCAGTCCTGACTCTTTATTTCAGCACAGCTTTCAGTGCTGACAGTGAGAGAAGAAGGGGCAATAGGAAAATAAAAAATAGTGTTCTGGACTCCATATCTGCTGTACTATTCATGTATTACTTCAGATCACAGTCCAAAATTGTGGTGACGATTCCCCTTTAAGTTGCTTGCTTATCTCTACCTTTTTCTGTGTTTCCTTCAACTTGGTGCCAGGATGTTGGCAGGAACCTTGGAGACATGAGCATGTGGAGAACTCATGAGATTTCTCATATTATCCAGAAGCCTTTTCGGACATTACAGGAGAGTTGCCAAGCATGACTATGAGACATATTCCTTTACTATGTGGAACATTTAATTAAGCACATTCAAAATATGCTTATATCATGAGGTTTATCTTTAAGAGGAAACAGTACCCTGATAAAGCTGCATATAAGGCATCGCACCCAGCCAGCTAGAATCCTACCTCCTGAAGGGCAAGCATCCGAAACAGCTGTCTACAGATAAATATCTGGCTTGGCATTTTCCCTTGTCATATTCCAAGGCTTGTTAAAAAGTTGGATTTCAACACATAGGGGGCCACTTCCACACAGTGTCACTAGTTCTCCGTTCATCCGTTCTCCCTCCTCTAGAGATACATCTTTATATATGGTATTTTTTCCATGGATCATTGTCAATAAGTCTCCACACAGAGCTGGTCTCTTTAAGGAGAGCCAGTACCCTGTTCAAACAATGATGTAGATCAGAAGTGCAGACCAGAGCCATGTTGATATTGTTCTGTTTTGTTATTTGAAGGTATACTTGAGAAAAATATTGGCATTTATAGATTAAGATTTATATTTTTTTTGAAAAAAAATACCATATTCTAACTGCCATATTTTTTTATTTTTTTTTAACAATCAATGTTCCTGTGAAACAGGGGCAGTTAAATCAATGATCGTCTAGCTGACAACTATCATGCTGAACTTTTTGGAACCAAGAATGGTGTGACATTTTATGAAAAGTTAGTATTGTGTACCAGCTGAGCTTCTCTTATACCAGGTCTATAGATTTCTAAGGACATCATATTGTGTATAAACTTGTGTTGAACTTTCATACAGCTATGTGCATGGGATATAATGCAGTTCAACTGTTGCAAACCGTTATTGTGGAACCAATAGTTAACCATGTTTGTTATCAACTGTAGATAGTATTATTGGTGCCATCAAATTTTGCTTAAGGAAATTTGAAATAAACTAACCAGCTAAGTAAAAGAGAATATAAAATCAGCATATACTTGAATTAATATTTTAATACTCACTGTTTTTTGTACTGCCCTTTAACTTTTCCCAACTCTTCAAAATGAGCAGTTTTCATTTAAACTGCTATAGTTAACAGCACAGTGCCTACGCACTGCACAGTCAGACACTGACAGTAGGAGACACATACTAAATTGACGTTTCCAGGAAGAAATTACACAGCAGAATCGCCTTTTGCTGGACTTAATGCATAATTCCTAGTGCCCTTTAGCCCTCCATCTCCTTTGTGGCACATTAACTATAGAAATAAACAAGTGCCATCTATGTTCTAAGTAACGTTTGTACTTTAAATGTTTTTTAAAATGGAGACATTGTTACAATTATCAATAAAATGAAGAAATTCATTACAAACAACTGGTTAAAAAAGGAAGCTTAATTATGGAAATTATTTAGCGATAATTAGGTGGAAATTGTGTATCATTCAGACAGGGCTGCAGGGCATGTTGCTAACCTGAGTTAAGGTAGCTCGTTAACTATTGATATTTGCAGATACTACATGTCCTTTCTTATATTTCCTCTGGGCTCAACATATCGCAAAATGTGTGAATTAAGATGACCAACATTAAAAAAAAAATGATACTGTGTCACTAGATGTCTATCCTACATGTGCTGCCACCCAGTGGATGTCTTCTGCATTACAATTTGTCAAGGGTTTTGCTGACCTGTTGTCATGTTATATTGAATTTGCTTCATGTGCAATATAATTCCTTTACCAAATTTAAGCTAAGATAAGGATGAAAAAACTGGCCAGCTAAAAATAAAGAACATATTCAGGAGTCGATTATATGTAGGGGACCCATGTCCAATTGTCCTGCACCTTCTTTTGAACTTCTTCAGAATGTAGAGGGCCTTCCCAACCTCCCTATTCTTTTTCAGTCACTATTTAAATGGTTAGTGCATACACTGCTTACCTTTCAGGACAGCTGAGAAGATGGGAAGGAAAAGGTGGGAGAAAGAGAAGATGTATAAGGCAGAAAAGATGTTGGAATTTTAGAAGGAGTAGAAGAAAATGGTTGGAGGAGGTAAAGAATATGTAGAATGAGGAGGAAAATGAGAAAAGGAAGAAGACAGAGAAAGTAGAATACATAGGAACAGAAGTTGGGGGGGTACTATCTCTCCATGTTGAGAGAGTGCCTTAATTTGCGTGAGGAGACTTTTAGGCTATACATGCTCCTCTGAAATTCTGGGAAGAAATGGATAAAAATCAGCTCTTAGCAAGCTCTTCCTCTAATGCCACCAGATGTAAGGCATCTATCCTATAAGTCAATGTTCGGCGCTTTAAAGGAGACATAGTACCCTCCAAGTCTTGACTTAGGCCTCTCACCCAGTTAAACCAGTACTCTCTGCTTTGCACTGATGAGGGGCAATCATAGTTGTCTGCAGATGAGGGGCTGGCTTATTTAAAATTTGAGTCATGTCTCAAGGCCTATTTAAAGGGTCGAACATTGACTTATAGGATAGCTGCCTTACATCTGGTGGCATTAGAGAATGCGCTTGCTAAGAGCTGGTTCTTTTGCCCCATATGGGGATACAATTACTATAAAAAAATGAATTATAGTTGGGAGCTCAGTTACAGATTTAGCATTGTGAATTAGGATCTTCATGTTAAGCCTTTGGACCGACTTCAATTTTGTCTACACAGCTGTATTAGCATCAAAATGGCAATATGTTATCTTCAGCTGTGTTCTTCTATTTCCCTTCATGTCAGCTTATTGAGGTGAGCACATGATTACTTTATGGTCTACTGGAAATGAAGAAAACAAGCGATGAGTTTACAGATCAATCACATTGCACACATTCTTCATATTTATCTCTGGCATTTTAAAGTTCTTTGCAAACCTTAAGAGAGGCAGAAGACTGAAGAACTGTTAGATGTGATGCCTGAGAAGGTCATACACATTTACCTTGAGTTTACGGTGTTTTCCTGAAGAAAAGGTCAAGCAATCTAGACTTGGTCTGAACACATTGACTGCTACATGAGGTTAGCGGTGTCAATGTGGCTTACTTTTTGTTTGCTTTTAATAATTTTATGTTCTTTTTTTGTTGTAGTTAATATGTTTAGCTTGGCTTCCACTGGCTCTATCTTATCTCCTGTTTCTTGAGTTATCAGATACTCACCTAGCGCAGAAAGCCATTTGCCATGTCTATCCTTTCTGGAAATTTAATATAATCATGTCACAATGTCAGAGATATGAAAAAACTTTTACTGTATGCAATAGAATGCCCTTAAAAAGAGAAAACTTGTTGGAAATGCTGGTAAATCTTCTTTGTAGCTAAAAGGCACCTGCCCACACACAGATACACACACACACACACACACGCACACACGCACACACACACACACACACTACTTGGGAAGAGCATCAAATGCACTATGTAAGCTACAGTATTAAGACAAATTTCTCAATTATTGATTTCAGGTTCATTCAGGTTTCAGTTTCATTCAACCCCATTGCCACAGATCTATAAAGTCTAACCTTCAGCCATGCAGTCGACCTTTATAGACATTTGTTAAAGAATGGTTTCTTCTAAACAACTCACTGCATTCCAGTTTGGTCCTCTAATAGGATGTCACTGCTGCCAGTTCATGAAATGTCTTCCCTCCTAGATACTGTAGTTCACTATTACTTGTGAGTGGCATTATTGCAAAGTGGAAGTGTTTAGGAACCACATAAATTCAGTCACAAAGTGGAGACCATTTAAAGTTACAGAGCAGGGTTATCGAGTGCTGAGGTGCAAAGGGACTTAAAGTCACTAATGATGTGCAGATTCTATAACTGCAGAGCTTCAAACCTCCTTTGCCATTAAATATCAGCACAAAAACTGCTCTTCCAGGACCTTCATGGCATGGCCTGCCATGGCCAAGCAGATCCATGCAAACCTTAAATCACCAAACACAATGCCAAGTGTCAGAAGCATTAGGGGAAAGCATGCCTTCACTGGACTCTGGATCAGCAAAAATGTTTACTCAGAGCAGTCCGAGTCTATGTTTGGTGAAAGCCAGGAGAATGTTATCTCTCTGACAGCATTGAGCCAACTATAAAGTTTGGTGGGAGGAGCAATAATGTTATTGAGTTGTTTTTCGGGGTGGGGGTGGGGGGGGGCTAGGCCCCTTAGTTCTAATAAATGGAAATCTTCATGATTCAGCATACAAAGATATTTTGGACAATTTTATGCTTCCAACAGCTTAGGGACGGCCTCTTCTCTTCTTGCATAACTGTGCACCAGTGCACAAAGCAGAGTCCATAAAGGCACGGTTGAATCTGGTATGATAGAACTTGACTGACCCACACAGATACGTATCCTTAACCCCATCAAACACCTTTTGGATGAACTAGAAAAGAGATTGTTAACCAGGCCATCTCAACCAACATGAATATCCCACATCATAAATTGTCTTCTCGGTTAATGGACAAAAATTTCCACAGACACCTTCTAGAATCATGTGGAAAGCCTTCCCAGAAGAATGAAATCTGTTTTAGTTGTATAAAAACCTCCGGTAGGTTTAACCACTTCAAGACTAGGCCTAATTTTGCAAATCTGACATGTGTCACTTCATGTGGTAATAACTTTGGAACGCTTTTAGTTATCCAAGCCATTCAGAGATTGTTTTCTCATGACACATTGTACTTCATGTTAATGGTAAATTTGAGTCAATATGTTTTACCTTTATTTATAAAAAAATCAAAATTTACTGAAAATTTTGAAAAAAAAATCACAATTTTTTAAATATGAATTTCTCTGCTTTTAAGTTGCATAGGGATATCTAATAAAATTGTTATTAATGAACATTCACCATATGTCCACTTTATGTTGGCATAATTTTGGAAATGTAATTTTATTTTTTTAGGACTTTAGAAGGCTTCAGATTTTAGATGCAATTTTTAAGATTTTCATGAAAATTTCCAATAGTTAATTTTAAAGGACCTTTGCAGTTCTAAAGTGACTTTGAGGGTCTTAAATAATAGAAACCTCCCATAAATGAACATATTTTAGAAACTACAGCCCCCAATGTAATCAAAACTGATTTTACAAAGTTTGTTAACCCTTTAGATTTCCCACAAGAATTAAAACAGAAGGAAGGTGAAATTTAAAATATATATTTTTTTTTCGCAGATTTTCAATTTTTAATTAATTTTTCCCATAAGATAGCAAGGGTAAACCGCAAATCAAACCTGAATATTTATTTTCCTGATTCTGAAGTTTGCAAAAACACCCAATATGTAGTTGTAAACTGCTCTGTGACTGGCAGTAATGAGAGGGAGATAGTACAAGCATTTGTGATCGCTTTGACAGCTTGTCAGAGTGATCAAAAGCCTGGAGACCAGGAAAAAAGGTCTCAGGTTAAAGCTCCATGTTCTTGGCTGTCAGGAGGCAGCTGAGTCATGGAGCTTCTATGTACAGGTGCTGCACACAGGGGGCAAAGCTGAAGGACGTTTATAGTCAATGGGCAGACTTGAAGTGGTTAACTTGAATGTTTCCCCATACTTATGTCCATATAGTGTATATCAAATAATATTTTGCTAATAACTACAGCAGGCAGATTTGTTAATACTGTTTAATAGTAGGATGCTGTAAATTTAGACAATCTTAAAACATGCTTCTTTATTCAATCATAACTGTAAAGGAACAGTTATGTTTGGGCTTCCCTAAAGTCTCTTTCAGCCATATTATACCTGTTTCAGGTGCATAGCTAAATGCATTTCACTCAGAAGCGGTGGACTGCAAGTTAGATGGAAGTGAGATGCTTAATGGCCGAGACTTTATAGCTTTTTTCTGGTATATGCAGGCAGATTTTTGCAATTACCATAAGTTATTTAGAAATTTGCTAATTATACAATTCTCTATTAAATGAAGGGAAATTGTATGAAAGTACAGTGACTCTTTAAGCTATGCCAGATATATCATAATTGCTGGTGGTGGATGTTAAATTCGGTACTCCTGTCTAGTCTTATTTTACACCATCTGTTTATTAACATAATTTTATTCCAAGTAGTTGCCATAATTTTGGATACATTTTTTGGTGCATAGTGGTGCATTTAAGCTGTGCTCCCTCTATGCTAAGTTACACCACATGTCAGATAAGGCATAAAAAGTGACTTAAACTAAGTAATGTTTAAAGATACAATTTTTGCCATGTGTTTGGAGTGTCTGCTTGGTTTGAAGCCTTTTTTGCAACAAATGTACAAAATGTTTTACACCATTTGTTAAATTAGTCTCATAAATTACGTAGAAACAGTTTAAATTATAATCATATTTATTACAATGATTTCAATAGTTTGTACTCCACCATGTGACTGCAGTACATTTGTAACTTTTTAAATACGTTTTTCAAAAATTTACAATGATAAATCTGTCTAAAAATGTAGCTATATGCAAAAAACATCGGATAGCCCCTTAGGAAATGTAAACTGCTGGGCATGGACCAAACCACAAAATGGTGCCAACACTTCATAAATTTATTGCAAATGCTTATACCACCAAGAAAACAGGTAAAATAACTCTGCTTTTCTGGTATAGCCCATTTGACTTATTACTCTCAAAGTGTCTAAAACACTTGATCAATGCAAAGCAAAACATGAACGCTAGTTTTCTGGCTGAAAAAAAAAGGTGTACCAAAACTGCAACTTCCAACATATGACATGCTGGGAGTTAAAGTTTTGCAACAGCTTGAGAATTGTCTAGAATCAAATCATAAAATAAGATTGCTACTCCTCCATAAAACCTGTAGAATACTGCATTTCTCAGAAGCACGGACTAGCCGCAATAAAGTCACGTCAGACATATAAGTTGATCATATGTGAAAATTTAATGTATTTTTTACAGTGTACAAAGTAGCAATTTAACCTATTATCACATTTGTTACATATAGTAAGAGTGTGCTGCAGACCAGAGGCCATCGGATAGAAAATATATACAATTATTACAGGATATAAACACTTCTATTTGTTATATTCAGATATGAACACATTTACAAAATACCACTTCATCAGCTCCCATTACTTTAGGCTACATTCAGATACTTATGTAATACTGAAGGTAGACATAATTCCAGAATAGTGCTTGGATACGAAGCATAATGAGTAAAAAAAAATCTGCAAAGTTATCAAAAGCTACAGGACAGGTTATCCAACATGCAAGTTAAATAATTTCAAACCTTTAAACACATCACCAAGTCTAAATCCCTCCCATTAGAGGTCTAAAACATGAGGGGTTCGTTCAAACCCATAGTTTTTTTGCCCCAGTGCTTCTAAAATATAGAATTAAGATAATAAGGTAAAAGAGTCC
The DNA here is from genome assembly GCA_900303285.1 of Rhinella marina. NCBI lineage: Eukaryota > Metazoa > Chordata > Amphibia > Anura > Bufonidae > Rhinella > Rhinella marina. The sequence goes on along the minus strand of ONZH01019825.1, from coordinate 161,830 downwards.
TATTTTTTTGTGTCTACAGCTCCAATACAAACATATGTGTCTCCATGATTACAGACTATAAAGAAACCCTGATTGTAGACTGATAGTGCCATACGACACAGTCCAATGACAGGAATGTTCAGCATTTCTTGCTCTCCCAACCTTGTTCTCTTCCCTAAAGAAGTAATATAGTAGAAAGCTACATCACATGTATACAATTACTGAAAAAAGATCACCAAACCAGCAAGAACTATAACTTGGCTCTGACCGTAAGGAACGATCAACATTTCCCACAGAGCCACAAATAGTCTGTGGTCTCTTAAGCCTATCGTGTTAGTGGGCAAATTATTGGACATGTTTACCAATTGTTGTGACCAAAATCCAATTCCTTCTCAGAACTTTTTATCATGATTCCCTTACATATAATAATTATAGAAACTGTTTGTATTCATGGTCTTTATTCTCCCGAGTGTAGTGGATCCTATCATTACATAAACCAATAATCACAGCTAGAGATGAGCAAATCAATTTGAAAATGTATTTAAAACATTTTGCAAAAGTTCTAATTCTAAAAAAAAACCCCTAATTTTGAGGAGTTTGATTCAGGATAATTGAAGAAAGACAGAAGAAACATAAACTTTTCCTAGTAATTAGAGCACTTTTGATTTCAGTTGAATCTATTCGGATCTGAATCAGGACGGCTAATTTAGCAGAATTGGATCTGAATCACTGCTTTTAAAATTATCTATTCAAAGAGATAGACAAGTTTGGGGATACAAATGACCATCTTTGATACACTTAACACAGGACTGGATTTGTTTCAAGGTGTTATGGCCTGCTACAACATCTGAGGAGAACGAGGAGTTCTCTCTAAGCTCAGAGACCAACAAACTTTCACATAGCTTATCTGTAAACTAATTAAGGGCTCTTCCACCAAGACCATTCCTCTGTTTGTTGGTGTTTTGCAATGTATTGCTCCCCCTCTCTGTTCTTTTCTGTTTATAGCCATGTTTCATTAGATATTTTTTTATTTCTGGCCTGAAGAGTCTTGACAGCTTGCCTTATAACATCATTTATTTTAGCTAGCCATTAAAAGGTATCCAATTACAAAAGCATCAATACTTCTCACTACTATTTAACATGGCACCAAACCTTTTACATCTCTATTCACAACCTTTCTACTAAAAATTCCACCTTCTGAGGAATCCACCCAACTATCCTATCCCTTCTTGCTGTTGCTGTGAACTCTGGAAATTAGGAGCCAAAATTAAGACGTTTAACTGATTACACTGATTTTGGTGCCATATTTGCAATTCTTAAAATGTAGGTGAAGTTTAGTCCAAAGACTTCACTGAACAGAACAAGGGAAACTGATTATATTGTAAACATGTAATGCACGTGCCAGGCTTTGTTCACATCTACATCAGAAAATGTTCCTGTCAAGATGATAGACACCTCAACAGACCCTGATAGGATGTGTTATAAGTCAGCAAGGTCCATCAGTGCATTGTGGCTTTCATTTCTAACTGGAATCATGATATGAAGCAGTAATGTCAGATCTCTAAAGCATCATCTGATTATTCTTTAGGACTTTTTTATGTCTTTAAAGTTGCATTAATGTAATTTTTTACATATATATTTACTCTTGTATAGTAAGGTACATATTTTAGTGGTTCTTTCCACTTTAATTCCTTGTAATATTTGGTTAGTGGTGCCTGGTACCTTGTGTTACTGAAGTTTGAAAACATCTAGATATGTAACACAAAGCTTAACTCCATTGAGGACATCATCACGTTAAGATATGTCTTGCTAACATCAAGTCTTTTGCATCAACTGGTTGTCGACCAAGTGGGAACTGATCAATGGGGAGCTTACTTATTGGTTCATGATTTTGGTGACTGTTACTTAACTCTGTTTGCTAATATATATATATATATATATATATATATATATATATATATATATACATATATGGTCCGCATGAGCAGTACATCCCCTGTGTATGTGAATGGAGGCCGCTGAGGGTCCAATCTAGGGTCCAATCAGCGGCCTCCATTCACATACACAGGGGATGTACTGCTCATGCGCTAATTCTCCTGTCTAAATCTGTTGTTTCCTTTAAGTCTTTGTGTCTGCGCTTTGGCCTAAAATATGGTAAGACATTCATAAGTGAACCAAAAAGCTCTGTGTGAACCACCCTACATCCATTAGGTTGGACTCAGTCATGCAGTTTTTGTGACTATTTTTGAGGTACATTTTTGAGTAAAACACTGAAGTGAATAGAAGAATAGGTTATCAGCAGATTGATAGGGGGCAACAACCCTCATCCTTATCAGCTGTTTGAACAGACTATGAGCACCATGGCCTCTTCCTAGGCCAATGATGTCACGTTTATTGGTCATATGGCCAAAGCGCAGCTCATTCTCATTCAAATGAAGGGGGCTGAGATGCAATGTCAAGAACAGCTGATATCTAATGGACAGTGGTGTGCTAGGTAAGCTGCAAAGAGGCTGGAGCACATCAGCCTCCTTAAACAGCTGATTGTCGGAGGGGCCCCATCAACCACATACTGATGACCTATCCTGAGGATAGGTCATCTGTATTGAACACTCAGGCAACCCCTTTAAGAGTATTGTGATGCACAACTTTTTTTGGAAGTTGATGCACTTTTTTGAGCTAAAACCAGAAGTGAGCTGGACAGGAATTGGAAATGTAAAGGAAGAACTCATGCTACTCCTTCTTTTGGCCCAAAAACTGCATACAAACTACCACATATAGCTGTGTGCTACACCACCCTTATACATTTCTTTCTCATTGGACCGACCCCTGTTTCAAAAACTGCATTAAAAACTGCCACAAAAACTGCAACCTGATAAACATTTTAAAAATTCTTTATGCAGCCATCTGTATAAGCAGTAATGTGTAGTATATCTAAGTTTTGTAAGCACGTGGCTGAAGAAAATACAGAACATACAGTCCCAATACGGGTTTCCACTTGAGTATGAATGTATTTATTTAAACAGCGCACAGGGAATTAGTAAAAAATACAGACAGTTCAAAAGCTACCTACATCATTACAGAAACAGTTGCAATGGGAGTCCTCTAGGCTTATAATATACACTGTACAATAGGTTCCATAGATCAAGAAAAGGAAATTACATAAAATGCAGTATACAAATATTATGTACAGGTTCATTGTAACATAAGAATCTTATATACATATTATGGTGTACACAGTACACCATATGGCATACAGGATCATTGTATAATACAAATTACATCCTATCTATAAAATGGAGATTTAAGCATTCATACTTTCTATTTTGTGTGCTTGGTACAATATTATAAATTTCTGTAATGTTGTAATGAAGGTGCAAAAATTATTATGACGCATTATGGCGTTGTTTTCAGCTGTTATGTGGCTGTTGGAAATATGATATTGCCAAGTGTACTGTTTGTGACATGAATAATCACCACAGTTCTCTATAGGAAGATAATAATATTGTAATTTTAAAGTGGTTTTCCAGGATTTTCATCAATATCAGATCGGGGGAGGTCCGAGTTCCAGGAAATCCACTGATCAGCTGGTTGTAGAGGTTGTGGCACTGTGGTGAGGGCTGTGGCCTCTTCCTAGGCCAGAGACATCACATTCATCAGTCACATGCTCTAGGAGCATACTAATATTGTTATTTTAAAGCAGTTTTTCAGGATTTTCCTATTGATGACCTATCCTCAGGATAGATCATCAATATCAGATCGGGGGAGGTCCGAGTTCCAGCAAATCCACTGATCAGCTGGTTGAAGAGGTTGTGGCACTGTGGTGAGGGCTGTGGCCTCTTCCTAGGCCAGAACATCACATTCATCAGTCACATGGTCTAGGAGCAGCACAGTCTCATTCAAATGAAGGGGTTGAACTGTAATTCCAAGTATAGCCACTATCCAATGGATGGAAATATGCTTGGTGAGCTACAAGGAGCTCACACACTGGAGTGACACGTCATCTTCAAACAGCTGTTTGGCGGGAGTGCTGGGTGTCAGACCTTCACCAATCAGATATTGATGACATATGCTGAGAATATGTCATCAGTATCAAACACTCAAAAACTCCCTTAACCGTTGATGTGGCACAGCTTCTCAGAGTATTAGCTGTCTTATAAAAGAAACCTGCCACGTTGCCAATGCAGTGCGATCTGTGGGCAGCAGGTTATAGATCAGGATAAATTAAACAGGTTGATATAATATTTGTGAAAAATGTTTAACTAGTCTGCTTATTCTGGGCTTAAGAGTCCAGTGGGTGGTTCTACTCATTGATGGACAGCCACCCCTGTGTGAGTGTGCTTTATAAACTGATGCCCATTCTGCATTTTTTTTATTTATCTAACTTGTATGTGGCACATGTGTGCAAACTCATATAAAAATGGTACTGCAGTATTTTATTTGCAAGTTTTCATTCATTATTATTTATGGCGTTACCCTTTAAAGGGAACCTATCACCATGAAAATGGAGTGCAAACTTCAGGCAGCAGAATGTAGAGCAGGAGGAGCCGAGCAGATTGATATATAGATTTGTGGGAAAAGAGTCAGTATAAATAGTATTTAATTCATTTAAACCTCTGCTATTTTTATGCATCAGATTCATGTGGGTGGTGCGTGACTAAGGAAAGGCTATCAATCACTGAGTAGGACCAAATGGACAAATGACTCCAATACAAATTACTCCAATGCAGATTTAAATGAAAAATATGCATGTATATATCAATCTGCTCAGCTCCTCCTGCTCTATAACTTGTTGCTTACACTGCATGTCTGTTTCTATAAAAACATGTACCCTCAAAATATTACAATTTTTAAAATCTTTTTTTTAGAACTCTGCACTGTGACAGTCCCTTGTTATCCCTCATAGAAATGTATAAATTAATTGACAACTAAGTGCTACCATTTACATACATTGTCAATGCACACTGTCCAATCAGTACTTACAGTGTCAAACTGTAGAGACCCACCCTATTACCAAGGGATATCGTAAAACCTAGTTATCAATTTAATTGGAAATATTAGTGTTTTCTAAAACAGACATGTAAAGTGAATTTTTAGGTCCTCTTTAAAAGGCATTTTTAATTGGATTTGTACCTATGGAACTGTCTGATCTGCTGCATGTGCTCTTGGCAGCTGAAGACATCTGTGTTGGTCCCAAGTTCATATGTGCCCACATTTCTAAGAAAAATGTTTTAATATATGTAAATGAGCCTCTAGGAGCAATGGAGCAATTGTCGTTACTCCTAGAGGCTCTGCTCTCTCTGCAACTTACGCACCCTCTCTACTTTGACAGGGCCAGTTAGTGAGAAAATCACACCTGACCCTGTCAATCAAATTGCAGGAGACAGCTGCAGAGAGAGCAGAGCCTCATGGTGTAAAGCCAACACCCCCGTTGCTAACTTCGGGTGAGTGCCATCTTCATTTCTTCTCAAAAGTTATTGTTCATAGACTGTTTTAGATTGAGCACCACCTGTGTCCTTTAGAGGTTTTTGTGTAGCCATCTCGATGTTTGTTTAAGTTGGTGTTTTTTGGCAGTCCCATCCATGCTTTTCCTTTTTTTTTCCCAACACCCAAGTTGCTCCTAGAGGATCATTTGCATATATTAAAACATACTTTTTCTCACCAATGCGGACACATATGATCATGGGACCAACACAGATGCCAACAGGTCAGACAGTTTCAAAGGTACAAATCTGCTAACCTTTTTTTATGTACAAATGTGTCCACCCTTAGCTTAAAGGGGTTAGCCACTTTGTGATATCTTTTGCTTACTCATAGTTTTTCAGTCTCTTGTTTTGTTCATTAACTTGTTTCCATTTTCCATTTGTTCCTCCTTTCTGGGTGTTTGCTGGTCCTCCTATAAATAGTGGATGTGCATTGCTTTGGGTCCTGCATTCCCTATCAATGAAATAACTACGGTGCAATCATCAGTGCACAAAAGTGAGACTTCATTGGCTCAGATTAACTATTTCATCTGCCCCAAAATTTACTTAAAATGGGCACAAATTGGCAAAATTTGATGCATCTAGGGTTTCTACTTTTTTCCGACATGCTCAGCAAAAGGGTGGAATTCAGTGGAATGGGAGGGAGCAGTGCACAAGATTTACCATTTTGCCCAAAATTGTGCCAAAATTCTGCCGTAAATCTGTCTCAAAGTAAGCCAACCACATTTATCCACTCTTAGCCCCTGTGATAAATGTGGTACAGATCTAGACAGCTGGTCTAATTATGCCCATCTTTAGAATTAGTAAATCTGGACCATACTGTATAAAGACTGCTGTGTATTGGTTAAATGGTACCTACATTTATTTATTTAAGTCTACTACTAAGTCTATACTAAGCTTTGTTGATAGAATTGTACAGTCTGATACCCCAGTGGAAACCTGGTAGACCTCCATATAAATCAATAGGATCCATCAGGAATTGAGATGTCATGACTTGTTATGAATGAATACCATAATATTAATGTTAACAGACTCTAAGATCTCAACATTTCCAGTTGGAGACTCAAGACAGATAGACAGCTCATACTCCTTACAGAAACAGACAAAATCAAGTTTGATGAAGATTTGAGACAGTTGATGGTTACAGTATATTAACATAGGACATTCTGAGGCATCATTTTTGCAATGAAGAACTTTGTTCATACAGTGATCAAGGGAATTGTGTGAGAAAGATTTTTCACTGACTATACCATAGGTGAGCCAAAGCAACATTTTGTCTAATAGCAAAGCCATCAGTTCGTACAGTCTGTGCACAAAACTGTTCAAAAATTTCATGGCTGACCATTTTTGGCAAATTGACAAATGCTTACGTTGAGCGGGGAATCACAGTTCTTGTCATGTTGGAAATCTTTAGTTACCACTTCACTGGAATTTAAGCTTGTATTTGAAGGTACAACCATCTGGCCCTACAGGAAGAAGAAACATGACATGTTAATGAAAGAAACAATGATAGAGAATGAAGAATGTCTAGATTCTGGTGTGACCATGGAATACATAGTAAGTATTAATAAAAAGGTGAAAAACATCACTGAATGAGGCAAAAAGACCATTAGCAATTAACAGGGTTGTGCATGAATGGAGGAGTTTTTGGCAAACTCCCCCACTTGGCCAGACCTGTAAAGAGAAGCTCACTTTCCTGCTTTCAAACCCTGGTTCCTCTCTACTTCATCTCCTGGTTTGCGATGCTCTACTGGGCTCCCTCATTGAAAACACCTTGTTTGACATTGCCTGAAGCCAATCACTGGCCATGGCGGTGAAATGATCCCTTTGGCAATTTGTCATGATGTAAGAGGAACAGGTCATGATTGGCTGCAAGAAATGTCAAACGAGATGTTTTCAGCGAGGGAGCCCAATGGAACATCACAGACCAGGAGGAGAAGAAGCAGAGAGCAATCACCAGGAAGTAGGTAAGTAAGCTCCCCAAAATCTTGTGCGGTGATGTGATGGCGTCATCACTGATGATATCACCAACCCTAGCCATTTTAGGAAAAATAGATTTGTTACCATGAAGCGCAAGGAAATTTGGTTTCGAGGCCAATCAAATTTTTCCTGAAATTCGGATCAAAGTCAATTTGTTTGACTTCAATTCACATAACACTACCTGCCACCATTGTTAACCAGTTAATTTTATTTAAGTCCTGGAATACCCTTTAAAAATATAAATCTGAAATGTAACAGATACTGAGAAACCTTAGGTTTGTGTTGAATCTGAGATAAAACTGCATATGCCACAGGTTGGTTTTGCTCTATATTTGCAGTTGATTTAATTTTTCAAAAATATGAATGTGACAATCCGTCACACATAGGATTCAAGTTCATATACTTAACTCTGTTGACACTGTAATCTTTTACAGAATTGTACAGTCTGATACTCCAAAGGAAACCTGATCAACTCCAATATAAAACAATAGTGTCCATCAGGAATTGTGATGTAATGACTTGTTATGAACGTACAACATAATATTAATGTTAACAGACCCTAAGATCTCAATATTTCCAGTTGGAGAATCATAACAGATCAGGCTATGTATATGCATTTTACTATATTTTTCAATATTCTCCTTCACCACCCATCATATTTTTATAAATATTTTATTATATCTTTTCATGGGACAACGGTCAAGATATGACACATTGATACCATGTAAAGTAGTCATTGTACAGCTTGTATAACTGTGTAAATTTGGTGAGCCTTCAAAATAACACCCCAGTGAAAATGCCCAAATTGTGCCCAAAGTGTCAATATTTTGTGTGGCTACCATTATTTTCCAGCACTGCCTTAAAGAGGGCCTTTCATGCTACCAACTTACAGTAGCTAAATACCTTTACACGGAGGGTACCCTCCGCTGATGCTGCCACCTGGTTAGGTTTTTCAAAATAGCGCTCCTGCGCCCGCTGTGCCCCCCTGTATTTTTCCCACTCAGTATGCTAATACTGAGCATCGGAACAGGGAGGAGGAAACGCCAGGCTTTCTCAATAGGCGTCTGCTTCTCCCTGGCTGTGCCGTGATCCAATCACATCGGAGAGCGTCACAGCCAGGGAGAAAAAAAACTCCTTGGCTGTGACACTCTCTGATGTTATTGAATCGTGGCACAGCCAGGGAGAGGTAGACGCCTATTGAGAGCACAGCGGGCACAACGGGCACAACGGGGCGCAGGAGCGCTATTTTGAAAAACCTAACCCGGTGGCAGCATCAGCGGGGGGTACCCTCCCTGTAAAGGTATTTAGCTACTGTAAGTTGGTAGCATGAAAGGTCCTCTTTAACTCTCTTGGGCATGGAGATCACTAGATTTTCACAGGTTGCCACTGGAATCCTTTTTCCACTCCTCCATGACATCATATGGATGATGGAAGTTAGAGACCTTGAGCTCCTCCACCTTCTGTTTGAGGATGCCCCACAAATGCTTAATAGGGTTAAGGTCTGGAGGGAAGTTTTGACCAGTCCAGAAACTTTACCCTCAGTTTCTTTGCCGCCACACACATTTGACACCATCTGAATCAAAAAAGTTAATCTTTTTTTCTCATCAGACAACAGGGCATGATTCCAATAATCCATTTCCTTAGTTTGCTTGTCTTTAGCAAACTGCTTACGAGCTTTCTTGCACATCTTTAGAAGAGGCTTCCTTCTGGGAGGACAGTCTTGCAAAACAATTTGATGCAGTGTGCGGCATATGGCCTGAGCGCTGACAGGATGGCCCTCCCCATCCCTGTAACCTCTGCAGCAATGTCTAATTTGAAAAGACAACCTCTGTATATGACGCTGAGTACGCGCACTCAACTTCTTTGGTCGACCTTGGTAAGGCCTGCTATGAGTGGAACCTGTCTTGTTAAATTGCCGTATGGCCTTGGCCACCGTGTTGCAGCTCAATTTCAGGGTGTTGGCAATCTTTTTATAGCCTAGACCATCTTTATGTAGAGTGATAATTCTTTTTTTCAGGTCCTCAGAGAGTTCTTTGCCATAAGCCGCCATGTTAAACTTCCAATGACCAGTATGACAGAGTGTGAGAGGGATAACACCAAATTTAACACACCTGCTCCCCATTCACACCTGAGACCTTGTAACCCTAAAAAGTCACATGACACTAGGAGAGAAAATGGCAAATCGGGCACAATTTGGTCATTTTCGCATAAAGTGTACTCATTTGTGTTGCCAGTGGTTTAGACATTAATGGCTGTGTGTTGAGTTATTTTGAGGGCATAGCAAATTTACACTATTACACAAGCTGTACACTAACTACTTTACATTGTATCCAAGTGTCATGTCTTTAGTGTTGTCCCATGAAAAGTTATAATAAAATATTTACAAAAATCTGAGGGATGTACTCACTTTTGTGAGATACTATATATATTAGAGAGAGAGAGAGAGAGTTTCAGGAAGTTCACACATCTCTGCAGGTAAATAAAAAACACTGCAGGTAAGGGATTGTATGTCAAAATAGTGTTCACCACAAGATTTCAGTACAATTTTTGGAGTAAACAGGCCAAAATGATTCACTTGTTTGCTATTCTGTTCTTTATGTCCATTTATAAAAGTATTCATATATTCTACCCAAAATAAAACCGTAAGCCATGCATGTAAGTGGCAGCTGATGAGAAATGTAGACAGAATTAAGTTCTGTATATTAGATTTATCAGTATATCTCTGCTGCTTTTAGACTTCAAAATACCAATTAATTGAAACCCCAGGATCACATTCTATTGCATCCTTATACACTGTATAGACTCACAGATACATAATCCCCACATTCGATTTCCATAAATTATGTTTTCACCAAGACACAGTCCTTGTCTATCATTTATGTGGTAAATGTCTTGCATTATGACACAATTATGCGTGCCGCTATAATAACTAAAACTATCTAAATGTATTTATAAATGGAAGCAGCAAACTTCCCTGCATGAAAGCATAAGAAAACAATTTGTTCAAAGAGTGTTTTTCCATGGGCCAGTATAAACTTTACTTCCCTGTTCCAGTGTCGATCTTCTGACAGCCATGGTTTGTGGTGGCAGATGGTGATCCTGAATATCTCTCCTGATGACCTATTGAGGGCACAGCTACACAATTTTCTGCAGTGAAATTGCAAGTGGAAAAAATCTACAGCGTATGTAGCAAAGTGGGTGAGATTTAAAGAAATTTGCACATAACTTTAACTATGGTGCAGATTCTAAATTCAAGGGATATTGATTTATGCTGCACGTCCATCTTAGATGTTGCTCTTTGCAACTCCAACAGTGGCACTCCAACAGTGGAAACTGGTCTGAGATTGTTTCCTACTTATTAAGGTATGTCCTACTGTACAATGTCTTTGACCTTTATATTGTTTTTTAATTAATTTATTTTTATTTTTCTTTGGGTAAGGTGGGGGGGAGGGGTCAGCCTTTGTCTCACTCTTTTGGATTGCCATCTGATATCTATATATAGTTTCACCTCCTGGTATTTTCTCCTGACCTGTCCTCTTACTATGTCTTCATCATGTCCTCTGACTTTGATCACTACAGTTAATACCCCTTCTTTTGTGGTTAAAAATCCTCAGGAGAGATAATCTATATGTGAATGGCAGGTGTGCCGAGAATTTGAAGAAAGTGAAGAAAAATGGGACCAGTATGATGGCTTTCTCCCCAGACAAGGACCTCGGGACGCCGGGAGATCAGCTGTTTTAGGAAGCCATGGCAATTCACCTTCGGTGGAATCCTGGTGAGCACTGTGGCCTCTCGCAGCTTACTAAGCCGAACACAGTCTATTGGATAGCAGCTGTACTGCAGCACAGTACTTGTTATGAATGAATGCCATAATATTAATGCTAACAGACTCTAACATCTCAACATTTCCAGTTGGAGAAAGATTAGGCCACAGTGATGATCTCTGCATAGTACAGCTTATACTCTCTACAGCAACAGACAAAATCAAGTTTGATGAAGATTTGAGACGGTTGATGGTTACAGTATATAAACATAGGAAATTCTGAGGCATCGTTTTTGCAATGAAGAACTTGGTTCATACAGCGATCAAGGGAATTGTGTGAGAGAGATTTTTCACTGACTATCCTTGCCCCAGACAAGGACCTCGGGACGCTGGGAGATCAGCTGTTTTAGGAAGCCTTGGCAATCGACCTTCAGTGGAATCCTGGTGAGCACTGTGGCCTTTCTCGCAGCTTACTAAGCACAGCACAGTTTATTGGATAGCGGCTGTACTGCAGCACAGCCCCATTCATTTGAATGGCTCTTCATACAGCTGATCGGCGGGGATACTGAAACACCCACAGATGAGATATTAATGACCTATTCTGAGGACATTAATGTTTTGCTTACAACACTCTTCCAAAAACTTAATGTACAATTTAGATACAGTTTAGGGCTCCACATTTTGGTGCTTCACCTGCAGAATTTTTCTACTGATTTCTGCATATGTGAGATAGACACAATCTTCCAACTTCTTAGTGAAAAATTGGATAAGTTAACTTCTCTAATAAGACAAGAAGAGACTTCAATTCTTCTGACCAACCAGCTTGACTCATCACAGTATAAAAGGTCCATCAGAAAGCAATCCCATTTGAAGCATTTTGGAAGACTATCATTGGCCACTTTGGTCTGTGTTTATAAGGCCCCTTTCACACGAGCGGGAGACTCGGACGTCTCCCTCATCGTGTGCAGTGTACTGAACTGCCAGAACTGAACGGGAGTTACATAGCATTATACTGATTTATGATGCTATGTAACCCTTACAGTTCTGGAATGTATTGGATAACACTGTCAGCATTATCCAACACATTCCAGAACCGTAAGGGTTACATAGCATCATAAATCAGTATAATGCTATGTAACTCCCATTCAATGCCGGGAGGTCAGTACACTGCACATGATGCAGGAGACGTCTGAGTCTCCCGCTCGTGGGAAAGGGGCCTAAGTTGACCTTTTTGTTACTACATTCTGAAGTACAATGATAGGAAAAAATAATTATAATTGTATCACTGTTGCCTTGCAGCTCTGGGGTCCTGTGTTTTAATCCAACCATGGACAAAATGTTTTCCCCGTGGTTATGAGGATTTCCAACAAGAGATTTTAGTCCCCCCCCACACTCTAAATTACATAAATAAGTGTTAATATTGAAATTAGATTGTGAGCCCTAATGGGAGCAAGTACCAGTTTGAGTAGTGACTATCTCTGTACAGCAGTGAGGAGTATGTAGGCTATGTATATTATTGAATAATATACATAATGTAAAAAGCAGATGTGTACATGTTCTTTATAGAAAAAGGATGGGCAATCATCTCTTCTGATTGGATTATGGAACCCCAGTATGAGACAGCTTTCATAGCTTTTTCTTTACCCATTGCTTTATTTCTAAACAGTCTAACCTATAGTCACTTGTTGAAACCACTGAATGCCCTTTCCATGATCCTTGGGCCACTTTGGCACCCACTTGCTTGCTAACAATACAATTTCTCTTGAGAGAGGAGACCTTACAGGTTCCACCAACCCAGTAGCAAAAGAGATGGAGCCAAGCAGCACTGGGCTCCTCTCCAAGTGCCACCTAGGAGCTCCTACATCCTTGGAGCTTCCCCTGGCACCCGCACCCCAGGCACATTTTATATCAGACATCTTAGATAAATTCAATGTCTACAGACATTTCAGAATGTGGCCAAAAAGTAACAATACAATTTTTAGCCATAACTGTCTTGAAATCTCCTCCATTACAAGAAAAAGTGCTGCAATGGGGTTTCTTTGTCTGATGCGCTCCCATACTGTAGGTTCTGTATGTGAAATTTACTAATTATTTTTTTTTTAATATTACAGGAATGAGCATCATTATTTGGCCGAAGCTTTTGTCCTGTACAGACCACAGAGACCTGCATTTTATTGCTGGATTACAACTGGGAGCAGAACAGTTGAACATGGCACAAAAATTCTTTCAACCTCTAATAGTTTGAACACCTAAAAAGCTAATAACGAAACAACGCCCTGAAAAGATCTCCTTCTTCATTTTACCCTTGCATGCACCATACTGTCATACTATTGAGAGACATGTAAGTGCCTTTCACAAAGTGAAATACTGCAGATTACATTCATTGTGATCTATAGAACATTTTGTCAAGACCTTTGCTCATGATAAAATAACCACTTTTACGCTCTAAAATGTATTTCTTTGTGTCGCACATGGGAAATTGCACCACTTACCAGCAAACAAGCTCAGGCTATTCAAATCAGGAAAAAAAACGTTGATTATTGATTTTTTTTCTCCTCCATAAGTAGAATAATGTCCTAGGTCACATTCCTTTATGATAATAGCATCCCTAATGGTTTCTAAAATTGAAGAGAATTTGCTTCTTTGATGGCTTTTTTAACAAAATGTAATTAAAAATGCGACTTTTATAGAAGCCTTTCAATATCCTATTACAATGTACTACATTCTAACAGAAGGCAACAAAGGACTGCAAATGATGATCAGGTCAAAGTGATTTGATTCTGAGAGCTGGATATTCTACAGATGTGGTTAAGGACTCCAATTTCTTAAAATACAAATTCAATACAAAGCAAGCATTGGGAGGATGCACGTGAAACCATATAGGATAGACATCTTAGGACAGAATATCACAATGTTATGTTTTTAGGGTAGACATATCATGATAGAATATTACTTATTTTATTTGATTTCATTTTTTTAAAGCTGGTCATCTTGTGCCACACATTTCAGAATATAAAAAGTCAAGAGAAAAAGCATGGAAGGATACATCTATAAAATGGTCTTATATGTCGCATTTTGTTAAATAAATCAGTATTTTCTTGTGAGATGGTGAGCTTAGGGATATATCTTATTTCGTAAAAAAAAGCATGTTCATCTCTTTAAAGCAACCTTTAGTTCCCTTCCCCTGCCTACAAAAAAGTCAGTAGATGACAGGGAGAGGGAGTGCTCCCTCTGTGTTTCTGTTAGCTTGCATGATATGAGATGGGAGCAGGAGAAGCAGGGAGATAACATTTTTGGGCTCAATACTGAAATGGCAACTATTACAACAGGAACGGAGTGCCCATTAAACTGAACATTTACAAAAACTAAGAAAGGAAAGAAAAAAGACCTGAAACTGTAGATTGTTCACAACATTTTAGGTTCTCCTAGACCCCAGGTGAAGTTTGTTCTGACCAAAACAGGATTGAGATGAATCCTATTTGAAGCTAGATGGGGATCTCTGAAAGCATAAGGATTAGGTAAATTAAGTTAATCATAGTCAGACCTTCATAAGCTAATGGTGATGCCACACATTCGGGTCTTTTTATGTAGTTTTTGAAGCCAAAATCAAAAACAGAAAGGAAATATTAAGAACACTACTTCTTTTTTTTAATCCACTCCTGGTTTAGGCTTCAAAAACTTCATCTGATATCCTGAATGTGTGGCAGTACCCTTAAAGATGAATGTTCTGCTGAATCACAGTTTAAAGCACAAAATGCCATAGAGATATGAAGTATTCTGGAGCTAATGCTACGCTTGTTTAGTAAATTAGAGATTCTTGGCAAATATACTTTGTACAAAATTATCTGGGCCCGTCCACCAAATCATCAAGGTGATCTCTGTAGAACGGGAACCTAACACTATTTCCTACCTGTTATGTGCCAACCTTGGCTTCCGTATAATCAGGGGTTGTTGGTTCCACATGCATGCTGGGTCCCTTCTGCCTTTTGCCATTTATGGTGCTTCAAAGGCCTCCACTAATACAGGGATGCAGGTACCAACATGCATGCCGAGTCCACTCGGCTTTATAGTTACACAAATTAAAATCAGCCTATGGGGAAGACGGGGCTAGTCAAGAGTGCATGACCAAATGGAGTAGCCACACCTCCAGTACAAACTTACAAAGAAAAAAAGGGGAATTAGAGATTCTTGGCAAATATATTTGCCAAGAATCTCTAATTAACTAAACAAGCGTAGCATTAGCTCCAGAATACTTCATATCTCTCTGGCATTTTGTGCTTTATCTAGCAGTGTGCCTTTGCATTGTATGTATTTTCCATTCCTTGTATATTTAGCCATAGCAAAGTGCACCTGCGCACTGGGATGTGCTGACTGAAATTCCCCTTTTTTTCTTTTGAATCACACTTTAATTGAATTCCAAGGGACTACATATTTTGCACGTGTTAGGCTATTTTGCTACTGTGTTGATACATCCTTTATGAATCATGCATCCCATCCCAAAAAGTCTTCGGGAAAAGCATAATTTCATATCATTTTTCATATCATGATTTTGTTTTATACAAACAAATGCTCAGAGGTACTGAGGCTCGTTTTGGAAACATGTTTGGATAAGTGCAAAAAGTGCTTATAAAGCTGTCTAATGTCTCTAGTGGATACTGATAGCTGTCTTAGGGGATACTGTTTGGTAAGAATGATGAAATATTAAAATTAATCTCTTTCAGCTGCAAGACCAAAATTATTTGGTGCATAAATCAATTTAATATCTGAGGGGTGCATGTATAGTATAAGGGATCTATAACAATAACTGGACTAGGCTACTTTCACACCAGCATTTTCTCTTTCTGCTATATTACCATCATAGGATCTCAATAGCAGGGAAAAATGCCTCCGTTTTGTCCCCATTCATTGTCAATGGGGACTAAACTGAATGAAATGGAATGGACCAAAATGTATTCTGTTCCGTTTGGTTGCATCTCATTCACGGACAGATTAATGCTGCAAGCACCGTTTTTCTGTCCGTGATGTGGTGCGGAGCAAGACAGATCAGTCATGATTCACAATGTAAAACGGATCCATCCCCGTTGACTTTCAATGGTGTTCAAGACGGATTTGTCAATGCTATTTTAAACATAATACAACCGGATCCGTTCATAATGGATGCAGACGGTTGTATTATCATGACGGAAGCGTTTTTGCTGATACATGATGGCTCCAGCAAAAACGCTGGTGTTAAAGTAGCCTAGTTTCTGCATGTAAAGCTTTGAGCATGAATGATGATGGGTTACATTTTTTACATTTTTTCAAATTTGACTGGAAATTGAAAGCAGTTATCACTGACGAAGCCTGTTAGTGAAACAAGTTGGGTGAGTGAGGGACACTGGTATGGTGGATACACTTTTTTGGCTTACATTTTGTCTTTGCTTTTAGTCCAAGGGTTGGACAATAGTTGAGACTGTCTTGTACTTAGGTCTATCTCTGTGGAGTAGGTAGAATTCAACACTGTTTTGTGTCAGCCTTCCTTGATATGGTATGTTATTGTAACTAGCCTTTCCAGTGGTCCCTCACTTATATGTTTTATCAATGCAGTGTGGATTCTTTTTTATATGTTTTAAATATGATGATTTAATAAAGTATACATTATTTTAAGTTGATTTAGCATCATGTATGATTCTTGGGTACACTCTGGTTTTGTAGGAGTTCTTTTTGACATGTGTGGCCCTTATAGGTTGGGTTATATAGGTATGGAAACTGAAAACAAAAGACATAAGGAAAGGTAAAAGCATTTGAAGTTAATTAACCAGATCGGATATGTCTAGTTAAGGTGATGTCAGAAGAAGAGGCTATAAGAGACATCTACCACGCCCACAAACACTCACTGCCCGTTCCCCTGAAGACACCAGGGATCTGGTAAAACAGTGTTTGAGGGATTTTAACAGGGGGAAGTGTTTGAGGGATTTTAAACTCAGTAGGGATTCTTTCTAGTAATACTGCAATAGAAATACAGAGTGGTAGGTAGGGAGAGAGACCCGTGAGAAGAGCCTGGAGTCAGCACGCGACTACCAGCCTCTCATGGCCACTAATTCAGTTTGCAAAGAAAATAGAGCAAGAGATATCACAAAAACAAAGGAGGCAATTCCACTGATATTTTTAATTTAAGTTTATTGTATGGTCAGTAAGATACATGTTAACGGCACATTGAAAGTTATGTCTTAAGTGATTAGATTAAGAGACATAGGTGAAATAAAGGCAATCAAAAGTCAGATGACTAACTGTAAATTTAATTGAATTAAAAAAGCCAACATATGTCTGGGTCTCAATAAAAAAAATATTGATTAAAAGAAACTGAAAATGCGTCACTCTGTAGATTTAGTTTATTGTTTGACTATCGTTTTTGCTGTCCTGCTTAGGGCATAAAGAATGTGCAATTTGACATAAAAATAATGGAAAGAATTGAATAATTAAAAAGAAATAGGGAAAAAAGGAAATCAAGTCAATGATTCAAACACTGGGTAGTCAGAATTTGGCAATCTAATTCCTTTTCATCCATTGTTTCACTGTAATATGTTAGGGTACTTTGAAAATGCAAGTCACACAAACGTTTATTTTTATTATACTGGTGCTTTTTTATTAGGCGAATTGTTTTTCCCTTCTGGCTTCTTTTCAAAAGCACAGCGAGCTGTAGCTCTTGGCATTTTTGGGGGCATAACGTATACTGATATTAAAAAAAGATAAAACAAATGAGCTCTAATTGACAAATACATGCAAAATGAAAGGTGTAGAGAGAGTTTTGAGGAGCACAGCATTACTATTCATCGACACATTGTTTATTCATACATTAGTATTACTGAGCTGCTCAGCTTGCAGTATACAGCCCATATTCTTGTGGGCTGTAGGTGTGCTACAATAATGTGCAGGTAGTAACAACGATTGTTGGCTGACTGGTATTCTGTCAGGGCCTTAGAAAAACCTAGTGACAGTCTGTGAGACTTACTATTATAATTAGCACTGACTGTCTTACTGCAAAAACTGCTAAGGCTGAGCTTGCTTACTAACTTGCCTATGACAGGATGGCTGACTGTTTGAGCTATGGATGACCTCTTGTTAATTATTGATATTCTCCCAATAAGCTCCCAATTAGAGATGAGCAAATCGATTTGTCGATTCGTTGATTCGTATCGAATCTTGGGATTTTTTAGCTGCAAAGCGAATCTGAATATTAGGTGCTTCGCTTCGGCTTTGTACGCATTCGCTACGTAGTCTGTCCTATCAATTATACGCTATTGCTACTTATAAGTTACTATATACGCTGTTGCGTACAAATTCAATTGATTTGCGATGCAGACTCCTCCCTGGTAGCCCCGCCCCCTTCTCCAGCACGCGAAGAAGACGAGGCAACTCAGGAAATTAAGATGGCGACACAGCGAGGTCCTGACTGGGGAGGCATGGTGTGGGGCACCGACCCCTATGAGGAGAAGGAACTGGAGGAGATCTATGTCTCTCAATGTGTCCGGCAGCCTAAGAAGTCGGTTGAGGTGCCCACTGAGGTGTTCACTCCGCTGGCTGACACGGCGGAGGCAGCAGAAGTTCCCTCTCCGCCGCGGAAGGACTACTCCCTGCGTCAAAATTCTATGGTCCCCGAGGCTGCTTTAACCAAGTTGCGCAGACGTGCGCCTCATCCCTTTTTTCCCCCTTTTTAGGTTATTGGGAAGCCCCTTGAAAGATGTTTTTTTAAGGAACCTTTGCTGCTATTTTTTTACCCATTTGGATTACAATTTTACCTATGTAGATTACAAATTGCAACTGAGTTTGGGACTCTGCTCCAGTTCTATGACAAGCGTCAGAAAGAAGAAAAGAGACTTAAACGTGTCCGGGAGCAGACTAGGTAGGTGATATTTAAAATGTTTACATTATACATATAATGTTTTTGCACTATATTGTTTGCACTGGATTGTTTGCACTAATGTTTTTCCCTTTCAGCAACGTTTTCAAGTATGTTGCCCATTGTGTGTATTTTTTTACAGGTACCGCAATGGGTCCTCATATTCACTTTATAATATTGTGGATGATTGTACTATGCCCATAGCCGGATAGACAGCACCTTACTTGTTCTACCTCAAATATACATACTGCCTCTGAGGGCGATTTCAGATCTGACCATTTACACTGGATCTGGCCCGGAGTCCTCAAGGTGTCAAATCGATGGCGCAGGCCTCGGATCACCTGCTGGATCACCTCCTTTTTATGCTGGTTCGGGTGGCAGTGTGTGCCATCGTAAATCGTAATTCTGGCGGTCCATCAGCCGGACTATGTATTTCAGCTGTACTAAATGATGAGGATCGTCTGGATGCCATTTTCGAATATTCTCTCTGCCTCTGAGGAGTGCACGCCGCGGCCTCTCGTTGTACGTGCCTGCGTATTACGCAATCGCGTAGACAATAGTACGCTGAGGATTCGTAAGCTCATGCATACATCTTCTAAGAAGTTGCGTACATTTTTAACTGTACGTTCGTTATTAGTGCACGAATGTTCGCTAATAGCACATAATAACGTATATTTTGTACGCAAACACAACAAATCTATTTGTCGAATATACGAATCTTAGGAAAACTTCGACGAATGTTCGGCGAATAATTTTTTGAATTATTCGCTCATCTCTACTCCCAATCAAGTTGACTTATTAAAACAATCAATTGTGGACTATATCTGCTAAATTGCAAAACAATGGCTGAAATGAACACCCTTTTTCCAGTACCTTAATGTAATGCAAGCCTGCCTAAAGGGGTTTTCTGAGTTTTCTTGAGATTATCCTCTGGATAGGTCATCAGTATTTAATCAGTGGGGGTCTGACACCCAGGGCCCCCGAAGATCATTTGTTTGAATTGGCACTGGCACTTGGAGTAGTGCCGTGACCTTCTCTAAGCTTACAAAGCACATCACCATACACTGTATTCACTTTAAAGGGGCTGAGCTGCTCCTAGGCCATGTGACTAAGGAATGGCGTAGGTTATCAGTATAAAACACCCAGAAACTGGCCAATTTATGGTTACTGTTGACCAATGTTAGATGATTATATGGCACTTATTAATTTATGAGGCATGTCCCTTGGCTTGCATAGTGTTTTGTGCTGTCCACACAGGGGTCCTGTCCTTAAGATAGCTCCTAATGGAAGGTCATATGACCAGGCAAATCACCACCATGTGATGTCTCCTCTGTCCAAATACAGTGCACTTGCCATCAGTACTTGCACTCTTGGAAGTTTAGTGTAGGTGCATTGTGTTGGAGGTGATTTGCCTGGTCACATGACCCTCCATTAATCTTATCGACAGGACCTCTGTATGGACAATATAGAAGATTTTCCCAAAAAGGGGACATGGCTAATGAAATATAGCAAATGGCACATAATATTAACAAAGACTATATTAGCAATTGCCATATAGTCGACTTACATACACATTGGTCACAAGTAGCCAGAAAATGACCAACCCCTTCAATTTTTGGGACATAATTACAGCATTTGTTGATCACTGAATTGGTTTGAACGCTCATTGATTAATTGATTAATTTCTTTTATTTTAAATGCATTTGAGTAATAGTGAAACATCAGTTCTAAAAGTGCGTATTTAGCAAAGTTTTATCACAGTCCACCCCAAAAAAATAATGGAGTGAAATAGTTTCAGTCCTGCTTCATCTGTATGTCATGGATGGATTCCAAGTTTTCCAACCCTAAAAAAATCTTTTAGCTCTACTGACAAGTCTATTTCACTTAATTACTGTGTTCACCATGAAATGTCAATTCTAGAACACCTTTTCTTAGATTGCTGTATTGTGCCATTCCTCTGCTAAAGTGAAGTTATTTTATTTTTAAGTTTATATTTTTAGAACTATTTATATGATTTTATTAAATTGGTCCAAGTATACAACTTGTCTGTTCTATCAATTTTAGTTAAATGCATTTAATCTGCTAAGTTTTAAATTATTCTAATGAATCTTTAGTAAAAATGGTTTTGGTTGATTTATATTCCACTAATACAATGACCATGTGTCTGATTTTTTAATTATTTTGTTTATACCAAATGTTGAAGGATAAGGGGGTTGTGCAGAGGTTTTATATTAATAACCTATTCTCCCAACACCCTGCCAATCAGCTGTTTGAAGAGGCTGCGGTGCTCGTACGAGCACTGCTTCATATTCGAGATTACAATGTACATTGTCTCGTGTGCAGTGACAACGCAGTTTAATTATAAGTGTTTGTCCAATTCAAGGAAATAGAACAAGCTCTTGTAAGCACAGTGTAATTTTGAAGAAGTAGCGCTTGCACCTTCTTCTCTTCAAAGAGCTGATCAGCGGGGGTGCCTGCAGTTAGGTCCCCGCCAATTAGATGTTGATGAGCAATCCTGAAGACAGGTTATCGATATGTACTGGCTGCACAACCCCTTTAATAATGATGTAGAATTCCATGGATATCCACATGTTTTTCATTAGCAAACTGTAATGTTTTATTATTTCTTCAGTGGACCTTTAAAAAAAATGTTCCTGCTTTATACAACCATTAACATTGGATACCCCCCATTGCAAACAGATATTTGGGGGCTCAGAATAGAGATATCCCATGTATCTGCTTCTTAAAAGGGATATTTATGAATGTTTACAGGTTTTAAAGGATTTGTCCAGTTTATGACATTTATGGCCTGTCCTTAGGGTAGATCATAAATATCAGATCCATGAGGGTCTGACTTAGCCCCCTCATCAATCAGCTGTTAGAAGGAGCCACAGTGCTGGTGCGAGGGTTGTTTTCTCTTGAATGCTTACCTGCTTAACCTTGAAATTGTAGCTGTGGTGCTGTGCAATGACAGCATTGTTCCAGTCCCTTTAGAGGGGTTGCGCAAGAAGGAGGGAGGGGGTGTAGGCAAACTCCCCACTTTACCAGACCTGTAAAGGAAGATTACTTATATGCTTCCCAGCATTGGGTCCGCATTCCTTCTCCTCTCAGCCTGCAATGCTCCGCTAGGCTCCCTCGCTGTAAACGTCTGATTTGACATTGCTGTAGCCAATCGCAGGCCACGGCGGTGACTGGCTCCCTTACATCATGACAAATGGTTATGCTGATAGTGGCACAGGTTGACTGCGGTGATGCCAAACCAACAGAAGGAGCCCAAAGCAATATTGCAGGTGTGGAGAAGGAGTGGGGAGGCAGTGACAGGAGGCAGGTCATTTTTCACTCCTTTAGAGGTCTGGTAAAGTGTGTGTATGGGGAGGTGCCTTGCCCACTCCCCTCCCCATTCTTGCACAAGCCCTTTAAGTGAATGAAAATAACACAAACTTTCCCATGTACCCAATCTTTTACACTGAATTGCAAACAGCTGGTTGGGGGGCTCTGAATAGAGACACCCTGCAAGGGATTATCCAATGTGAAACATTGCATGAATGGGAAAGTACTCATTATTTTCAGATCCACTGAAGAAAGAACAAAGTATTACAGTGTGTCTATGGAAAACCTGTGGATATCCATGGGATTATAAATCACACTGAATTAATAACCTTCGATATTTAACATAAACACAGTAATAATGTAATCAGACACATGGCTATTGTATTAGCAGAATATAAATAGACCGCAACCATTTTTATTATACACTAGCAGAAGGACCCGGCTTCGCCTGGGTATATTTCATCTATTTCATTGAATGTTTCTGTGTGTCGTTGCAGAGAGAAAGTCATCCTCCCTCCCATCCCTGCAGCTGACAGATGTTGATTTTTACCTTCAATTGTTCAATCTCCATTGGCTGCGGAGTGGGAGGGGTCATGGCCTGACTGAGTCGGGGGCGTGACGTTGCAAGACCTGGGGCGGGGTTTTAAGTCCTTCTTTTGATGGTGGCCAGAATTACAGGTCGATGCCATGGTAATTTATGAGGACACGCCATGGGAAACAGTGGAAGAAAACATTGCTTTGCACGGGTATATTTAATCTATTTCATTTAATGTTTCTGTATGTTGTTGCAGAAAGAAATCCAACTTCCCTCCCACCCCTGCAGCTGACAGAAGTTGATTTTTACCTTCATTTTTTCAATCCCCGTTGGCTGCGGAGTGGGAGGGGGCATGGCCTGACAGAGTCGGAGCGTGGTTTCGCGAGATCTGGGGCGGGGGTCAGAGTGGCATGAATTACAGGTCGATGACACGGTAATTTATGGGGACCCGCAATGGGTAGCAGTGAAAAAAAACATCTTTTATTAGTACTGAATGGTCGTAGTCTAAAATTAGTCAATTTCATCTACGATTTTTGTGTGTCGTTGCAGAGAGAAATTCACCCTCCCACCCCTGCAGCTGATTTTTTTCAATCCCCGTTGCCTGCGGAGTGGGAGGGGGCGTGGCCTGGCAGAGTTGGGGGTGTGGATTATCAAGATGCTTCGAACGGTTGTAGTCTGAAATTAGTCTATTTCATCTAAAATTTTGTGTGTCACCGTCCCACCCCTGCAGCTGACAGAAGTTTATTTTTCCCTTCATTCTTTCAATCCCTGTTGGCTGCGGAGTGGGAGGGGGCATGACCTGACAGAGTTGGGGGTGTGGCTTAGAAAAGCGCTTTGCATAGGTGATTTAATTTATTTCATTTAATGTTTCTGTGTGTCGTTGCAGAATGGCTGCAGAGTGAGAGGGGGCGTGGTCTGACAGAGTTGGGGGCGTGACTTAGCAAGACGATTTGAACAGTTGTAGTCTATAATTAGTCTATTTTATCTAAAATTTTTGTGTGTCGTTGCAGAGAGAAATTCACCCTCCCACCCCTGCAGCAAACAGAAGTTTATTTTTACCTTTATTTTTTCAATCCCCGTTGGCTGCGGAGTGGGAGGGGGCGTAACCTGACAGAGACGGGGCGTGGCTTAGCAAAAGGCTTCGAACGGTTGTAGTCTATAATTAGTCTATTTCATCTAAAATTTTTGTGTGTCGTTGCAGAGAGAAATTCACCCTCCCACCAGTGCAGCAAACAGAAGTTTATTTTTACCTTCATTTTTTTAATTCCCATTGGCTGTGGAGTGGGAGGGGGCGTGACCTGACAGAGTCGGGGGTGTGGATTAGCAAGACGCTTCGCATGGGTGTATTTAATCTATTTTATTTAATGTTTGTGTGTGTTGTTGCAGAAAGAAAGTCAACCTCCCACCCATCCCTGCAGCTGACAGAAGTTGATTTTTACCTTTATTTTTTCAATCTCTGTTGGCTGCGGAGTGAAAGGGGGTGTGGTCTGACAGAGTTGGGGTGTGGCTTAGTGAGACCTGGGGCGGGGGTTTTCAGTACTTCTTTTAGGGTGGCCTGAATTAAAGGTCAATACCATGCTTATTTATGAGGCTACGCAATGGGCAGCAGTGGAGGAAAACATCTTTTATTACTACTGAACTGTAGTAATAGAAAAAAACATAAGTTATATTTATGGTAACCGGAATACCTTTAACAGTGTCAGTAAATAGAAATGGATGAGATCCTCAGCTGCTGATAATTACCTGGTTGTTATGGAAACCTGCCCTCCCTGTGTGTGTCTTTGCAGAGAATGGCAGTTGGAGTTTAAAACCAAAGTTCCCAGTTGTAATGTTGGCTAATGGAGATCATATTTTGGGAATATCTCAGGAACGGTATGTCCTAGAGAGATGAGACCTGGTCTAAAACCTTCCCGGACACCTGATGTACCTGTGTGCCGAATTTGGTGAAAATCGGTCCAGTAGTTTGGTCGCGCATAGAGAACAGACAGACAGACAGACAGAAACTCATTTTTATATTATTAAGAGATTAATTAAAGTGATTTTAAACTCAGCAGATTAAATACATTGGACTACAATTAATAACCCCGACAAACCATATACTTGGACTACTTTTTTGAATTCATATAAATAGTTCAAACGTAAAAATAAAATGACTTCAACATAGCAGAGCAATGCAGAAATCCAAGAATAGGTGCTCTAGAATTGTTATTTCACAGGAAACACTATAGTTAAGTAGTCAGGTGGGGTTTTAGGTTTAAAATCCATCTTTGACATACAAATGAAGTAGGGCTAAATATATTGCTCAATTTTTTGGGGGGTGCACCACGATAACTGTTAAATGTGTACCTTACTGAAATGCGTGTAAAAAAAAGTGAAGCAACTTTTCAAATAGCCTCGATTACAAATGACCCACTATTGTGTCTCCATCCTTTGAAGTCTAATGTTTTAGGTGAGTGTGGAAGTGATATGGAAGTGGATTAACCCCTGAAAGTCATGGTGCAGTATATGCAGAATGTCCCCTCATGGCCTGTCCTCCTGAATTTGACAGCCAAGAAGACTCTCTTTTCTGTTGCCAACCACAGCAACATCAATGTTTAGCAAAGGAAAGACAAAGGAGCTCATAGGGTGAATAAGTCAAGAGTATTTATCCACAGAAACAAGGGTGCTACTGACCTACAGTACTTGTGTTTTGTGTATAGGCACACCGCTGGTGTACGTGTGTGAAATATGAAGTTTGAATGGTTGGTGCAGCCAAAGTCTTCAATGATATCCATATACGGTTGACAACCAACAGGGGTATCCGGTGAACCAAGAAGATAGGGAAAAGCAGGACAACCAGAACGGGTTAACTCAAAGCAGACATCTAATGGAGCAGTGGCATGACCACAGAATTGATGTAGGGTCTTTATTAGATAGTTAAAACTTAGTTACATAGTTAATAAGGTTGAAAAAAACCCATAAGTCCATCAAGTTCAATCAAGGGATAGGTGGGGACACGAATCCTAGAAAGGAAGTGAAACTCAGATTTCTACACATTTTTACATTTCACACATGTATTTATGTAATTTATTTTAACAAATCATCTAAAATCTTTTTTAAACCGTCCACTGTTCCTGCTGTGACCACGTCCTAAGAAAGTCTATATCACAGATTCACAGTTCTTACAATAAAGAAGCTTTGACTTTTTCTTCTCCAGTCAGAGGCAGTGCCCCCGTGTCTTTTGAGGGCATTTTACATGGAAGTTTTTCACTGTATTTTTTGTATGGCCCATTTATATATTAGTATAGGTTAATCATGTCCCCCCTTAGATGTTTCTTCTCAAAACTAAATAACTTCAATTCTTTTAATCTTTTCTTATAATTAAGACCCTATATGCCCCTTATCAGTTTAGTCACTCGTCTTTGTACTTTTTCCATTTCCAAAGCATCCTTTCTATGGACTGGTGCTCAGAACTAAACTGCATATTCCAGATGATGCCGCACCAACGCTTTGTAAAGTGGTAAGATTACATCTCTGCTCTGCAAGGCCATTCTTGCTTAACTTCAAGTGGATAACACATGTGGGAGCTTCTTTTTCAACTGTCTTAGCTGTCCTCTTGGCTCCCCTTCTGATGTCCTGCACTGTCTGCATGATATCCAGGCATCAGTTATTTCAGGCTTGAGAAAGGCAACCTTGAGCTCTGAAGCACGTTGTTAAATTCAGTTCAATAAAGGATACCCTATATCAACACTATGGTCATGTCACTGTGCCATTGGATGTCTGCTTTTGGTTAGACCATTCTGGTCTTCCTACTTTGCCCTATTTCCTTGGTTAACCACAGCAACATATAATGGCAATGCCGAGAAGTATTGAAACCCACCATTCAGATGCCATGCAACATCAAGGCATCCTATATATACAGTATAACATGAAAAATATACATAAATCCATACAGAAGCACAAAGAACTACAATATTTCTGTGAGCATTCTCTCAGATAACCATATAGTCCATTTAAAGGAGCATAAAAACATTTGTAAAGAATGGATCTTCAGTCCATGCGCTACAAATGGAGAGCATAAGCTTCACCTTCCTTATGCACAGGAAACTTAAATTGTTTTAACACTTTACAAAATCCATTTCTATTCTCAGTGCTCTGGTTATTTTTCCTCTTTTCTACTATATAAATGTGTGTTCTCACATTCCTCACAAAGCTGTTATTTCCCCCTGTCGCCTTAAAACATCTTTAGCACAATCTACTTTTCTATCCACTTTCCTATAATCTATTTCCTTTGCTCCATTACTTTTTGTCTGGTTATTAGCGTTAAAAACAACCCCTGGTCAGATGTGTAATGTTCTGAAGTTTCTGGAGGCGATATTTAGGAGGATCTATAAAATAGAATGGCAATTCACTGTACCTCCCCTACTCAATCATTCAGGGAAATGAATGCCTTACTAATTAAACCCACAACCACAAATTTTAAAGAAGTGGTAAAAGCTCCAAGAACAAAAGCATTTAAAAAAGAAGGAAAAAAAAACAAGCAAAAACATTAAAATAAGGGTTTATGTGGGTTTTGTTTCATAAAGACAGTAAACAAAAGTGGAGAACATTGGGGGTCATTTTCAGTAAACATAAAATGTACAGGTAGAGTTGATCAAATTGTTCCTAAAGATTCAAATTTGGCATGAATTTTCCAAACATTTGGGTCAAAGCTGAATTTTTGGTGGTTCAATTTAGGTGAATTTATCAAAATGGTATTATCCGTTTTGAAGATCAGTAGAGTGGAGAGATGAAGAAGGATCACATGACCCAAAAAAGTAAACATTTTTCAAACTTTTTTTAAAAAAAAATAATTATTCCTACATGCTGTTTGTTTTTAAACCCTTCTACCCCAGACGTTTTTTGTTTGTTTTTGCTTTTTCATTTTGCGCTACCTACCTCCCCAGAGCGATAACTTTTTTTTATTTTATTTTATTTTTCCATCCATATAGGTGTAAGAGGGCTTGTTTTTGTAGGACAAGTTGTACTTTTCAACACCACCATTTAATATTGCATATGATGCAATGGGAAGCAGGAAAAAAATTCCAAATGGGGTGAAATTGGAAATAAAAGCAATTCCACTACAGTTTTAAGTTTTTTTTTCATTTACGACATTCAATGTGCGATAAAACTGACCAGTTAGGGTCCGTTCACATGACCGTGTGAATTTTGCGGAATAGATGCAGTCCCATTCATTTCAATGGGGGGCATTAGATCACGGACAGACGCAGCCCCGTGCCGTGGCTCAGTGAAAAGAGATAGAACATGTCCTATTCTTGTCTGCAATTATGGACAACAATAGGCATTTTGTATGGGGGTGCCGGCCATGTGTATTTCGCACATTTCGCAAAACACAAATGGACGGCATCTGTGGTTTCGCGGATCTCATTTTTGCGGACCTGGCCATCTGAATGGCCCCTTACTATCATTCAAGAGGTCAGTACGAATCCAGCGATAACTTATATGTATAGTTTTAATAAAATAATAAAAAATCAGTTTTATTTTTTTCAATTAATAATTATGTGTACGGAGCTGCATGGGGCTCATGTTTTTGTAGCACAATCTGTACTTTTCGTTGACACCATTTTGGGGTGTGTATGACTTCTTGATCACTTTTTATTTATGTATTTATTTATTTTTTAGAAAATGAAGTGTCCAAAAACAGTGAATCGGACATTTTGACACTTTTTTTTTCTGTTTTGCGGTTTGCCATATAGGTAAGATATTTTAATATTTTTATACTATGGGCATTTTCGCACTTGGTGATAACCATTTTTTTTAGTTCTTCTATTTTTATTTTGGGAAAGGGGGGTGATTTGAATTTTTATGGTTTTTATTTTTTTATTTTTTTATTTATTTTTTTACACTTCTTTTTTATAGTTCCCATAGGGAACTATAGCAAGCAACATAATATTGCTATTCTAATAGACCCCTATTACAGGCAAGGGCTGCATCGAAAACACTGCACAGCAGTCTCCTGTCACTGTCATTCACTAAGACGCTCCTCCGATCACCTCACGGGGGGGCCGGAGCATTACTGGAAGCATGTGCTTCCTCTATTTTGTTCACATAGATACTGTGGTCAGGATAGACCGTGGCATCTGAAGTGTAAAATGTCCGTGACGGGCCTGACACTTTGATACAATGTAAAGTAGTCAGTGTACAGCTTTTATAACAGTGTACATTGACTGTGCCCTCAAAATAACTCAACACACAGCCATTAATGTCTAAACCACTGACAACAAAAGTGAGTACACCCCTAAGTGAAAATGGCCAAATTTTGCCCAATTAGCCATTTTCCCTCACCAGTGTCATGTGACTTATTTGTGTAACAAGGTCTCAGGTGTGAATGGGGAGCAGGTGTGTTAAATTTGGTGTTATCGCTCTCACACTCTCTCATACTGGTCATTAGAAGTTCAACATGGCACCTCATGGCAAAGATATATATGAAAATCTGAAAAAAATAATTTTTGTTGTATAAAAACAAGGCCTAGGCTATAAGAAGATTGCCAACACCCTGAAACCGAGCTGCAGCACGGTGGCCAAGACCAGACAGCAGTTTAACAAGAAAGG
This sequence comes from Rhinella marina, assembly GCA_900303285.1. Taxonomy (NCBI): domain Eukaryota; kingdom Metazoa; phylum Chordata; class Amphibia; order Anura; family Bufonidae; genus Rhinella; species Rhinella marina. The sequence goes on along the minus strand of ONZH01019825.1, from coordinate 132,293 downwards.
TTCCACTCGAAACAAGCCTCACCATGGTCGACCAAAGAAGTTGTGTGCACGTGCTCAGTGTCATATCTTTTCAAAATAGATATATAAGTTCTGCCAGCAATGCTGCACAGGTTAATAGGGTGAAGGGTTAGGCTGTCAGTGCTCAGACCATACGTCATACACTGCATCAAATTGTCCTGCTTATTCGAGAAAGAAGCCTCTTCTAAAGAAGATGCACAAGAAAGCCCGCAAGCAGTTTGCTGAAGACAAGCAAACTAAAGAAATGGATTACTGCAACCATGTCCTGTGATTTGATGAGACCAAGATAAACTTATTCCTTTAAGATGGTGTCAAGTGTGTGTGGTGGCAACCAGATGAGAAGTAAAAAGACAAGTGTATATTGCCTACAGTCAAGCATGGTGGTGGGAGTGTCATGGTTTGGGGCTACATGAGTGCTGCCGGCTGTGGGGAGCTACAGTTCATTGAGAGAAACATAAATGCCAACATGTACTGTGACATACTGAAGCAGAGCATGATTCCCTCACTTCGGAAACTGGGCAGCAGGGCAGTATTCCAACAAGATAACAACCCCAAACACACCTCCAAGATGACCACTGCCTTGCTAAAGAAACTGAGGGTAAAGGTGCTGGACTGGCCAAACATGTCTTCAGACCTAAACCCTATTAAGCATCTGTGGGGCATCCTCAAACAGAAGGTGGAGAAGTGCAAGGTCTCTAACATCCACAAGCCCTGTGATGTCATCATGGAGGTGTAGCAGAGGATTCCAGTGGCAACCTGGAAAGCTCTAGTGAACTCCATGCACAAGAGAATTAAGTCAGTGCAGGGAAATAATGGTGGCCACACAAAATATTGACACTTTGGGCCCAATTTGTTGTCAGCAGTTTAGACATTGATGGCTATGTGTTGAGTTATTTTGAGGGTACACCAAATTTGCACTGTTATACAAGCTGCACACGGACTACTTTACATTGTATCAAAGTGTCATATCTTCGGTGTGTCCCATGAAAAGATATAATAAAATATTTACAAAAATGTGTGTGTGTGTGTGGGGGGGTGTACTCACTGTTGGGAGATACTGTAGGTCACCAATATTTAAAGCCCAGAGAACCCCTTTAAATTAAATAGGTTTTATATGTGTAAAATAGATGACCTACCCTCAGGATAAGCCATCAATATCAGATTGGTGGAGGTCCAACATCCAGCTTCACAGTCAATCTCCTTTTTGAGGAACAGGAAGGTGATAGTTAACAGGCTCAGAATCCGGTCCAATGGATTTATAAGCTTTGAAGCCTTAATTAAATGTTTCTTTTCACATAGACAACACGTTTCGAGTTGCTCAGGAACCATTTTTAAATTCTGAAGGCAAAAAGCAGGTATCTTCTTGCTTTCGTCACTACAGCTGACTAACAGAAAGCATTTTGCATGTGTGCCGCGTGGGTTCCCCTTGAAGGGCTATGTATTCTTACACATTCCTTCTATAAGCACCTTTCTGCTGTTGATCACCCGTTTGAAGAGGCTTCGGCTCTCCAGTGAGCTTCATGGCCTCCTCGCAGCTTATCAAATACAGAGGATGTGGTTAGTATTGCAGCTGATCCCTGTTCATTTGATTGAGACTGAGCTTCACATACTGTAGGCCACAAGATGAAGAACGTGGCGTCAATAGCCTGGGAAGTTGCTGCAGTGTTCATGGAACTCCACAGTCTCCTCAAACAGCTGAGTCAGACACAGGGGTGTAACTACCATAGCAACAGAGCATGCGACTGCTAGGGGGCCCAGTCTTAGTTGGGACTACCTCCTCTTTTACTGGAAGTGAAAACTTGGTCAGGACTCTACCCTCTAAAGGAATAACTTTTAGCAAATGAGGCAGTGGAAAAATGGCCCAAGGGTCATTGAAAAGGTTTTAGGCAGAAACCCTTCTGTCCTATGTGGGGGGGCTAGATTGATCTTTGCTATGGTAAACAAATAGGACCTTATCTGGGTAAGGGTATTTATACTTTTATATAACACACTACTAAATATAGCCAATTACCCAAATTGACCCAGATATAACTTTAAATAAAATGTAACTCATTTATTCAGCTAAAAGTGCATAACTGTGAGCACACCTATTAAAATCACTGCCTTCCGTGCATGCAGTATCAGAATATCTCTTTGGTGTACATGTGATGGTGGGGATGTGCACCTCTCCCACCTCACTACACCCGACACACTTGTAACACGGTCTCTAAAGGTTCCTTCACCAATAAGACTTGCTATTTCTGATATCGTGAAACGCTATGCTGCTAATTGAAATCAAAAGCTGCACACATCAGACAGCAGAACTTTAAAACCTCCTTCTGCCCCCCGACATGTTTCACCAGCTATTCTGGCTTCTTCAGGGGTATGGGCAGACTTGAAAAAGGACGCTATATGACCCCTATATGGCCCCTGAGAAGTAAAACCACCAATAATTATATTACAGACGTGTCAGAATCAGATTGGTCAGGGTCTGAGGATCAGAGGAAAAATCAAGGTATAGCACAGACTGGTACAAAGAGGAAAAATAAGGGACGGGGTCCTTATACACAAAGGAGGGCACCAGCGCCTCAATCCTCACCAGTACCATTACAATCAGGTGTACAAACATGGGGGCCTACCAATACTACTGTAAATCAAGGACAGGCAATGGGACCTACAAATATAGCTCAAGATGTCAAAACAGGACAGAACAGTCAGCTTTCCTCTACCTCTGTCTCGTTATTTCCTGCTGCTACTACATCCTTAAACCAACCAACAACAACAATGGGTCTGACACCGAACATCACGTCTTCTTTTTTAGCCCAGGGAGTTCAGTTGAGAGACAGGGACAAATGGGCATACAATACAAGGACACAATAGCGTCAGCACCAAAGATTGATCTGCAGATCATTAACTTATCAGATGCAAAACTAGAAACAAAACATCTAAAGCTACTTCGGAGGGGTCTGTCCTTCACCCCAGCACCACAATTTAATTGTTTTGAGTGGGTGAAGAACATAAACCTCTTTGCACGTAAGTTGGTATTACATAAAGTTCACAAATATAAAGAAAAGGACTTCAATACCTTACAACAAAAAGAAAAAGCCAGTATAGCTATTTTGGAGTCCTTAGATGATCAAAATTTGGTGGACATTGATGTTGTAGAACCTCCTCTATCATCCCTGAAACCGAGATCTAAGTTTACTCCTCCTTTTTCCCAGTTTGGAAATATTGAGACCTTTGTAGATTTGGTGACACTTGATTTAATACGTATACATAAAACAAAAGGTGCTGTCCCTTGCAACCTCGAGGCGGATGAAGTAGTAGCATTAAAAGAGCTTACATCAAACAAAGATCTAATAATAAAACCCTCTGACAAGGGCGGCAACATAGTTCTAATGAACAGACCTATGTTTGAAGAGATGGTTGATAACTTGCTGAAGGATACGTACACCTATCAAAAATTGGTGTCTAATCCAACTGAGAATTATTTGATTGAGCTTAAAAAGATACTCACTGAAGCTAAACAATCTAATCTCATCTCTAAAGATGAATTTAAATTCCTATTCAACAGTAATCCCACTATTGCTACAATATATGCAATTCCTAAGGTCCACAAGCAAAGGCAACCTATCCCTGGTAGGCCTATTATCTCGGGGAATAGGAGCCTAACAGAGAATTTAAGCCAATACGTTGATGAATTCATCTCGGTTTTTGTTCCGAGCCTTCCATCTTACATTAAGGATACTAAGGATGCAGTCACCAGACTTCAGGAGGTTCAGGTCACAGAGGGTACTAAATTGGCGAGCTTAGATATAGAAGCTCTCTATACAAGTATCAGACATGATTTAGGAATTTCGGCTACTTCCTCATTTCTGTTTACCAAGGGCACCCAATTTCATGCACATAATAATTTTGTTTTTTAAATTTTATTTTTAATTTATTTTATTTTTAGGGTGGTGGGAGGCCACGATAGTTTTTACAGATCAATTCCAGCAATACACTAAGCTCATTTCATTTTGGGGTAGGTACATTGACGATGTACTGATCCTCTGGGAAGGCACAGTAACACAGTTTCACCATTTTGTTGCACAACTCAATCAGAATGATTTAGGGCTTAAGGTTACATCGGAGATAAATGAATGTACACTTACCTTTCTTGACCTTAGGATCTCTTTGGATTCTGGTGGCCACATCCAAACGGATATATTTCATAAACAGACGTCTACTAATAATCTGCTGCACTGGGGTAGTCATCATCCCCTACCCCTCAAGAGAGGCATCACTGTTGGGCAGTATATTAGGGCAAGGAGAAACTGCTCCAGTGAGCTATTGCAGAGGTTTGGAGAAAGAGGATATCCCAAAAAAATCCTCCATCAGGCTTTCAACAGAGCAAGATCAACTAGACGCTCAGATTTGCTATGTGATAAACCTAAAGATTCGGTTTCAGAGGTCACCAGGTGTATTGGCACTTATGATGTGTATCATCAGAAGATTTATCAGATCTTAAGGAAGCACTGGCATATTCTTCGTGCAGATAATGATCTGAGAGATACTGTACCAACACAACCCAGTATTACTTATAGACGCGGAAAAAATCTGAAGGATTTATTGGTACATAGTTTTTTACCCCCCCGAGATCCCCCAACCAATGTGGCTTAAATCAAAAGTGGTGGGTACATACCCATGTGGTAGATGTTCTTTCTGCACTTACCTCTGTAAATCTAAGTCTTTCACCAATCCAATAGATGGCAAAACCTACGATATCAGAGAATTCATCAATTGCCAAACCATGGGCATTGTATATGCTATCAAATGCTTATGTGAAAAAATATATGTTGGCAAAACAATCCAAGAGTTTAGGAGACAAATTAGTCACCATCTAAGTAGCATCAATACCAAAAGTGACACTTCAATCTCCAGGCATGTGAGACAATACCATGGAGGAGATCCCAAATGTCTGAAATTTTGGGTATATGCAAAAAAACTTTGGGAGTGAGAAAAGGTACAATTCTTCTTCATGAAGAAACCAGGTGGATTTATAGACTAGATAGTCTTAGCCCAAAAGGTCTAAATGAGGGTTTTACCTTTTCTTCATTTTTGTAAATTATAGAATAATTGGTTGGTGAAACTAACTCATTTTGTGTAAAATATTCTATTTGTTATAAAGTGAGCTTTATGGACGTTTTTTTCCCCTATTAAATGAATAATATAAATATAACAATAGGTAGTATTTGACACACTTATTAATCTGTAGCTGATTGGATCATTCATTGCATATGAAAAAGATTCTGCAATAATTTAATATGCCCAGCCACTGATATTTTTTGTTCAGTATGAGCTTCTGTAATATTTTCAATAATCTAAGAGTGATGATCTTGGCTGGCCAGTTCACTGGAGGGATAAATGAAAAGGCATTTTGTCTTATGCAATATATACAGTCACTTTATATAATATGTTAAATACAATAACTTGGCTGCAATATCTGTAGCTATAAGTATCACAGATGGGTCAGATAATTGATTAGTGTGATACTGTATGACTCACTGGATTCTAAAAGACACTAATGTGTCTGTTTTTTATTTGGAACAATCTCAATGCCTTATTGTAACATTGTTTGTGACTCATTAGAATTTAAACAATAAATCAGCATTAACATGTCAAAAGCTCTGTAAAGAGAGTATAATAATGCTGCAATCTGAAGGTGTTATTATAATATCTAAGACCTCATAGTGATTGAGCGTAACAAAGCTGAGGGTAGTCAAAGAGCTAGCGCAGCCGGCAGTGCGCAGGACATGCGCAGTGGTGACAAGTGTATGTCTCGCTTCTAAGTCAGGACGCAGTCTCGGAGCAAGCGATGGAGGTGAGTAAAGTCTATGTCCTGGCGCATGGGTGGCTAGCGCAGAATGTCATTGGTGATTATTGACGTGGAGCAACCCCATTGGAAGTTACTATTTTTAGAAAATAGGGGGAACCTCACGATATTTAAAGTGATTGGGTTACAAGTGAATGACGAGTGGAGACATGATCCGACTGGCATATCCAGATATGTTAGCAACTCTGTCAATCAAAGGCATTAACCTTTATATAGGGTCTTTTTCAAGTCTGCCCATACCCCTGAAGAAGCCAGAATAGCTGGTGAAACATGTCGGGGGGCAGAAGGAGGTTTTAAAGTTCTGCTGTCTGATGTGTGCAGCTTTTGATTTCAATTAGCAGCATAGCGTTTCACGATATCAGATATAGCAAGTCTCATTGGTGAAGGAACCTTTAGAGACCGTGTTACAAGTGTGTCGGGTGTAGTGAGGTGGGATAGGTGCACATCCCCACCATCACATGTACACCAAAGAGATATTCTGATACTGCACGCACGGAAGGCAGTGATTTTAATAGGTGTGCTCACAATTATGCACTTTTAGCTGAATAAATAAAAGTTACATTTTATTTAAAGTTATATCTGGGTCAATTTGGGTAATTGGCTATATTTAGTTGTGTGTTATATAAAAATCCTTGCTATGGGGCCCTTACTTCTCTGTGTACGCCACTGGTCAGGCCCCTGATGATCAGATATTGATAACCTATCTCTCTATGTAATAAATATCTACCTCACACAAAAATGTCTTCAACATACCTTCAACTGCAGATATGTTTCCGGCAAACAGTCTGAGTTTTATGTATCTACTGCTCTGGACACATTACAATTCTCATCCTATTGCAGGTTTTCTATCAGCCAGATAAATAAAAACCACACTAACACATAAAACAACTAAAGTGCCCTGCGCTTAGGAGCACGAAGAAGATTGTATTTAGAGAAAGAATGATCTTTTTTTCTATGTTTCTCGCCGGCTGTAAACCTGATTACATAGAAAGCCAAGCTCAATGTGCAGGGATATGCTTGTTGATTTATTACATTACAGAGGACGCAATGCTATGGACCATTTTGCTTTATAAATCTGACAGCTTAAATGAATTCCCTTTCAGAAAATCTATTCTCTGTATATTTTATCTCTTTCCCACCAAATAAAAGAAGATTAGGTAATTCTGAAAATTAAATAGGAGTTTGAGGCTATAGTGAAAAGTCCTAGATCCTAAATTCCCAGTGACAGATTTAAAACTTGTAAAACCAAGCTTGGAGGAATTTCTGTAGTAAACAGGCGACAAAATTTCTTCCACGAGATTAACAGAAGAGGAATAGCAAAATGTCAAAAAGACATTAAGTTGTAAATAAATTATCAGTACTGTAACATGGCTAGGTCTGCAAATGCCACTGAACAAAGTGTAGAATTCATAAATTATATTTAAAAAAGTATTACTGCACCATAAATGTACTATAAAAATCGACAATACAGCAACAGAGTTAAAGGGCCTCTGTCAGCAGATTTGTACCTATGACACTGGCTGACCTGTTACATGTGCACTTGGCAGCTGAAGACATCTGTGTTGGTCCCATGTTTATATGTGCCTGCATTGCTGAGAAAAATGACTTTTTAATATATGCAAATGAGCCTCTAGGAGCAATAGGGGTGTTGCACCTTACACCTAGAGCAGGGATCAGCAACCTGAGGCACTCCAGGTGTTGTGAAATTACATCTCCCATCATGCACACTGGCTTGGCTGTTCTATGAACTCCCACAGAAGTAAACGGAGCATGCCGGGAGTTGTAGTTTCACAATGGCTGGAGTGACAAAGGTTGCTGATCCAATACCTAGAGGATCTTTTCTCTATGCAACTGCTTCGCCCCCTCCTGTTTGATTGACAAGGCTAGACAACGAAAATGTCATCACATCTGGTCCTGTCAATCAAGGTGGAGAGAGCAAAAAAGTTGCAGAGAGAGCAGACTCAAAATTTCTTGTGATGATATGATGATTTCTTGTGAAATTTGATGAAGCAGCAGAATTAAAGATTTCATAACTTTGCATAATAATAATAATAATAATAATAATAATAATAATAATAATAATGTAATAATAATTATGAGATTAAAAAAAGACAGATGTACAAAATAAGACTAAAAAATTGCAAAGTGTTTATTGCTCCATGACCAACTTTTCAGTTTTGTCTTCAGAGCCTTTCTCAATGCTAAAACATTGCATGGACATGGAGCAATGAAAACTTCACTATTTTATTTAGTTTTGGAGGGCTGCAATTTTTTTCCTTTTTTTATTTAAGTGGACCTCTATATCTGGGACCTTGTGGCTGGCACATGGCTGCTTTATCTATTGGAAGTGCTGCTATCTCGGACTTGTATTACGAGTTCTAACTATGAAACGAATAAGCCAAACTCATGGGAATTAAACATATTTAGCTGCACTAGAAAGCAATTTCTTCTGATGCTCTTTTATGTAACCTTTTTCCTGTATCTCAAGAAATAAAAAATGATAAAAGTAGATGTTCTTGGCTCGTTATTAGTGATGAGCGAACATGTTCGGCCGAATACACTATTCGGCCGAACATGGCGGTGCTCGAGACCACGCGGTATTCGGCCGAATAGTCACCTCCCCGTACGCTAATTAGCCAATTAGCATGTGGGTAGGTACTGGCTTTCACTGTAATGCCAGTAGCCATGTTGGCTACTGGCATTACACTGATTGGATGGCCGGGAACGCTTCATCGGGTGCTATAAAGCACCCGGTGACATGTGACCGGCGCATGCTGAGCCAGGGACAGCTGCTGCAAGCAGGGACAGACAGTGTAGGGAGAGAAGCACGCTAGGCAGGGATAGAATTCGCTCAACAAAGACCCAAAAGCCCTTTTAAGGGCTATTATATCTGGCACAAACCAATATTTTATTATTTTTGAGGACTTTAAAGGTGGTGAAAATAGCGCCAGGTGGCCTGCCATTAACACCACATGCACTGCTGCAGCAAGGAGGGACATACACTGTAGGGAGGGAAGCTCGCTAGGCAGGGATAGAAATCGCTCAAAAAAGACCCAAAAACCCTTTTAAGGGCTATTATATCTGGCACAAAGCAATATTTTATTATTTTTGGTGTGTTAAAAGGTGGTGAAAATAGCACTAGGTGGCCTGTCATTAATGCCACATGTGCTGCTGCTGCATGCTGTAGGATACTATATACTTAACATACTTTGCTATTATTCCTGCTGTTAAGCCCGCAGTACTTCTTTTGCGTCTTGCTGTATAACATTTTCACAAGGAGGGACTTGTGTAGGGATATCATTTCTACAGGCAGGGTTAGTATCATTGTTCAAAAGACACAAGTCCATTGTTAATTGTTAAATCCTTCTACATTTTTATTTATTTTTGGCGGCAAAAAGAACCCAAGTGTGCCCTGTCAGTAACACTAGGTGCACAGCGTATTAGAACCGTTCAAAAGTCTATATAGCTGTTGTTATGTTTAATACCGTCTATATATAGTTGTTACATTTAATACCGTTAATTTAGGCCACATTTCCCCATTTGCGTCTGCAGTTTAATTTGCCCAAGGATGGAATTAAACTATACGGATAGGACTTGGGTAGGTAGAAAGATTGTTTCTGTTCCAAAAAGACCAAAGTACATTGTGAAATACGTCTGCATTTTTTTTTTTGGGTGGCAAAAAAAAAACCCAAGTATGCCCTGTCAGTAACGCTAGGTGCACAGCGTATTAAAACCGTTCAAAAGTCTATGTAGCTGACATCTGTTGTTACATTTAATAACGTTAATTTAGGCCGCAGTTCCTTATTTGCGTCTGCAGTTTAGTTTGCCCAAGAAGGGAATTTAACTATACGGATAGGATTTGGGTAGGTAGAAAGATTCTTTCTGTTCCAAAAAGATCAAAGTCCATTGTGAAATACGTCTGCTTTTATTTTTTGGTGGCAAAAAATCCCCCAAGTGTACCCTGTCAGTAACGCTAGGTGCACAGCGTATTACAACCATTCAAAAGTCTATGTAGCTGACATCCATTGTTACATTTAATACAGTTAATTTAGGCAACAGTTCCTCATTTGCGGCTCCTCTATAACGTTTGTGCATTCAGAATATTGGACATGCGTTTAAATTTTTCTGATCATACAGTTAATAAAAATCTGCACTACTGTAGTTGTGACCAAGTTGCATATAAAAATTGCTCCACAAATTTCCATCTGGCGGCAGAGTACGTAGTTCCTTGGCCACCCGAGGAGGGGAGACGAGGGGAACACACAGCAGTTCCAACAAAGGCAGGGCGACATTCTCCAAGGCCTGGGACAGTTTTATGACACCCCGCCAGTACCCTCACTCTGATGAGCGGCCTAGTGTGACAAGGAAGGAAAAGTTTTGGAAGATGGTAAAGGAGTTCGTAGCTGACCATGTCAACGTCCTCAGCAATCCCTCTGTGCTGTATAATTATTGAGTGTCTAAGCACGAACTGGCGCTCTACGCCTTGGAGGTGCTAGCCTGCCCTGCCGCCAGCATTTTTTCTGAGCGGGTATTTAGTGGCGCTGGGGGCATAATTACTGATAAGCGCTTCCGTCTGTCAACTGACAATGCAGGCAGGATGACGCTTATCAAAATGAACAAGGCCTGGATTGCCCCTGACTTCTCTACTCCACCAGAGGAAAGCGGCTAAACATGAAGGAACCTTAAATCTGGCTTTTAGGGTATATTGAATACACTGTATTATCATATACCCCTTCCTCTTCTCGTCCTCTTCCTCCTCTTCCTCCATCATATGAAACTGCTTATTAGGCTGCCCTTGAAGTCCACCAGCTGGGCCTGCACCCTAATTTTTTAGCCGGGCAGCTCACCAGCTGGGCCTGCACCATCATTTTTTAGCCAGTCAGCTCACCAGCTGGGTCTGCACCATAATTTTTTTGCCTGTCAGCTCTCCAGCAGGCCCTCAACCATTATGTTTTACACGCTCAGCTCTGCTACATGTCACACATAATGTTTCAGACGTTCAGCTAAGCGTCATGTCAGAAATAATTTTTAACATGCTCAGCTCTGCTACATGTCACTTATAATGTTTCAGACCTTCAGCTAAGCGGCATGTCAAAAATAATTTTTCACACTCTCACCTCGGCTACATGTCACTTATAATCTTTCCGACGTTCATCTAAGCAGCATGTCACCCTTAAATTTTTTTTACGGTCAGCTCGGCAGCAGCGTGTCAACCCTAAATTTGGGACAGTTTGATGGGCAGCAGCTTGTCAACCTTAAATTTGGGACAGTTTGATGAACAACAGCATGTCACCCATACATTTTTTGGACGTTCTGCTCGGCAGCAGCGTGTCAACCTTAAATTTGGGACATTTTGATGAGCAGCAGCATGTTACCCTTAAATTTGAGACAGTTTGATGGGAAGAAGCGTGTCATCCATAAATTTTTTTGACGTTCTGCTTGGCAGCAGCGTGTCAACCTTCAATTTGGGACAGTTTGATGGGCAGCAGCGTGTCACCCATAATTTTTGTTTTACGTTCTTTTCGGAAGCAGCGTGTCAACCTTAAATTTGGGACAGTTTAATAGGCAGCAGCTTGTCAACCTTAAATTTGGGACAGTTTGATGGGCAGCAGTGTGTCAACCTTAAATTGGGACAGTTTGATGGGCAGCAGCATGTCAACCTTAAATTTGGGACAGTTTGATGGGCAGCAGCATGTCACCCTTACATTTTTTTTTAACCGACAGCTAGGCAGCAGCATGTCAACCGTAAATTTGGTACAGTTTGATGGGCAGCAGCGTGTCAACCTTAAATTTGGGACAGTTTGATGGGCAGCAGCGTGTCACCCATAAATTTTTTTGACGTTCTGCTCGGTAGCAGCGTGTCAACCTTAACTTTGGGACAGTTTGATGGGCAGCAGCGTGTCAACCTTAAATTTTTTTTACCGACAGCTCGGCAGCAGCGTGTCACCCTTAAATTTAGTATAACAAGAAAATCCATAGCGGTCGTGACTTCAATTTGCAATCTGCGTCTATTTATTGGACCATATCATACAGGATAAACCAGGACGCGTTTCCGTGAGTAGCCTTCATAAAGGCTACTCACCGAAACGCGTCCTGGTATATCCTGTATTATAGCCTTACATATTTACCAGGCCCTTTATCAGTTTAGTGGCTCTCCTCTGTACCTTTTCTAACTCCAGGACATCCGTTTTATGGACTGGCGCCCAAAACTGAACTGCGTATTCAAGTTGAGGTCGCACTAACGTTTTGTATAGTGGCAATATTACATCCCTGTCTCGCGAGTCCATACCTCTTTTAAAGAGGCTCTGTCACTACCTCCTAACCTATGTATTAAAATCCATAGGTGGGTATTGGCCTCACAATGAATTCAAATCATACCTGTAATTCCCTTGTAGATGCAGCGGTTGATGTGTAATTTGATGTTTAAAAAGTATGCAAATGAGCCTTCGGAGCACCGGAGGGCGGGCTTTTCCCTTCTGAGCACCGTATCTTCACCGCCCTCCCGGGTCCTAGGTACGCCCTCCAGTGTTTAGAAACTCCCCTATCCTTTATGATTGACAGCGCTAGACTGTTCGGCGCATCTGAACGATGTCCCAGGCATGCACAGTAGCGCTTGCAGTGCCGAACACTGCAAGCACTTGGATTCAACTGCGCATGCGCCGTCACTTCGCCGAGCTCGCTCCTGGCTCCTCTCAGAGGATAAGATGCGCGCACCGTCACTTCCGGGTTCGGCGAAGTGACGGCGCGTGCGCAGTTGAATCCAAGCTACTGCGCATGCCTGGGACATCGTTCAGATGCACCAAATGGTCTAGCGCTGTCAATCATAAAGGATAGGGGAGTTTCTAAACACTGGAGGGCATGCCTAGTACCCGGGAGGGCGGTGAAGATACGGTGCTCAGAAGGGAACAGCCCGCCCTCTGGTCCTTGAAGGCTCATTTGCATACTTTTTAAACATCAAATTACACATCAACCGCTGCATCTACAAGGGAATTACAGGTATGATTTGAATTCATTGTGAGGCCACTACCCACCATTTTAATACATAGGTTAGGAGGTAGTGACAGAGCCTCTTTAATACAAGACAGAATTCTGTTGGCCTTAGAGGCAGCTGACTGGCACTGCATGCTTGTATTTAGTCTATGATCTACTAATACACCCAGATCCTTCTCAACAAGTGACTCTCCCAGTGTTACTACCCCTAGGACATATGTTGCATGCAGATTATTTGCCCCCAAGTGCATAACTTTACATTTATCTATATTGAACCTCATTTGCCATGTGGAGGCTCAAACAGTAAGTTTGTCCAAGTCAGCTTGTAACTTATTAACATCTTCCAGAGACTGGACTGTATTACAAAGTTTGGTGTCATCTGCAAAATTAGAAACAGCACTACTAATCCCATCCTCTATGTCATTAATGAATAGGTTAAATAATAGTGGACCAAGCACTGAACCTTGGGGAACACCACTTATAACCGGGGACCATTCAGAGTAGGAATCATTGACCACAATTCTTTGGATACGATCATGAAGCCAGTTTTCAATCCAATTACAAATTATATTTTCTAAACCAATAGACCTCAATTTACCCATTAGTCGTCCATGAGGGACAGTATCAAACGCCTTTGCAAAGTCCAAAAACACAATGTCGACAGCCTTTCCACTGTCCAGGCTTCTACTCGCCTCCTCATAAAAACAAATCAGGTTAGTTTGACAGCTTCTGTTCTTAGTAAAACCATGTTGGCTATCACTTATATTATTGACAGTTACATAATCCTGTATGTAGCCCCGTAGAAGGCCCTCAAACATTTTTCCCACTATGGATGTTAAGCTTACTGGTCTATAATTTCCTGGTGAAGACCTATCACCCTTTTTGAAAATGGGCACCACATTCGCCTTGTGCCAGTCTCTTGGTACAATGCCTGTCATTAAAGAATCTGTAAATATTATGAACAGAGGCAAAGCAATAACTGAACTGAGCTCCTTTAGAACTCTAAGGTGTAATCCATCTAGACCTGGGGCCTTGTTCACCTTTCATTTTTTTTAGCATATTAAGGACCATATCTACAGTCAGCCAGGTAAGTATGTTATTTGCGGTATTTCCACCAGTGGTACCACCCTCCTGTCTTCTTTTGTACATACAGAGCTAAAAAACCCTTTTAGGAGCACTGCCTTCTCTCGATCCACAGTGACCAACACCCCTTTACCATCATTTAGGGGTCCTACATGTTCTGACCTTGGTTTTTTTGCATTATATATATATATATATATATATATATATATATATATATATATATATATTTGAAGAATGTTTGGGGGTTGTTCTTACTTTCTTTGGCCACCTGTATTTCATTGTGTATTTTTGTTGATTTTATTACCCCCTTACATACTTTATTTAGTTCTTTATACTTTTTGAAGGCTATAGCTGTCCCCTCCGATTTGTATTTCTTAAAGGCCCTCTTTTTGTCATTTATTGCACTTTTCACACTCTTTGTAAGCCATGTGGGGTTTAATTTTATTCTCTTGTACTTGTTACCTCTAGGAACGTATTCAATATACTTATCCAAAGTAGATTTAAAGCACTCCCATTTAGCATTAGTGTAGCATTTGTGACAATAGTTGCTCCCAGTCTATGTCCTGAAGTGCAGCGCTCAAGCTTGGGAAATTTGCCTTTTTAAAATTAAGTGTTTTTGCTTACCGACCTGAGTTTGTTTTTTACAGTTAAGTTGGAATATAACTATATTGTGGTCACTGTTACCAAGGTTTTCATGGACAGTGACATTTCTCACAAGCTCTGCATTGTTAGAAATTACTAGATCCAGAAAAGCATCGCCTCTAGTAGGATCTTCTACAAGCTGGCCCATAAAATTATCGTGCAAAAAGCTGAGGAATTTTCTCGGCTTTGCAGCAGTGGCAGAACCATGTTCCCAATCTATGTTTGGATAGTTAAAATCTCCCATTATCACTACTGTGCCAGCCTGCGCCGCCCGCTCCATTTGCACATACAGTTGATCTTCTATATCCTCACTGATATTGGGGGGTCTATAGATCACACCAAGAGTTATTTTTTCATTATTTTTTTCCCTCTGAATTTCCACCCACAAGGTTTCAGCATCCTCACAACCTTCATCCACAATTGTTTCTTTCACACATACTTTCATATTGCTCCTGGCATACAGACATACACCACCACTTTTGCGTTTATCCCTATAGTTTCTAAAGAGTGTAAAACCCTGAAGATTTACAGCCCAATCATGAGAAGAGTCCAGCCATGTCTCAGCAACACCAACTACATCAATATGTTTCTCCAGTGCCAAGTCCTCAAGCTCTCCCATTTTGCTTGCTAGACTTCTGGCATTTGTGAACATACATTTTAAATTATCATCAAATTTTATACTTTTAGGAAATGTATTTTTTTATTTTTTATGATAATTTTTTCCTCCTTCAGATTTGGTTTGCGACTGATGGATCTCCTTATCCACTTTCTAATGCTCCCCCCACCATTCATTCCTCCCACCACTATATTCTGACCCCTCTCTAACCTGTCTACCTCCATTTTTTTAGCCTCATCCTCCCCCCTCATCCCTAGTTTAAATGCATTTCCACCCCAGCCAGAATTCTCTCCCCCAAAACAGCAGCTCCCCTTCCATTGAGGTGCAAATTATCTGTGGAAAACAGTTTGTACCCCAGTGAAAAGTCAGCCCAGTGGTCTAGGAACCCAAACCCTTCTGCTCTACACTAAGACTTCAGCCATGCATTTAGCTCCCTAAGCTCCCGCTGACGGCCCTGTGTAGCGCATGGCACAGGCAGTATTCCAGAGAAGACTACCTAGGAGGTCCTTCCCTTCAGTTTGGACCCTAGTTCTTTAAAATTATCCTTAAGGACAATCCACCTACCATTTATTTTGTCATTGGTACCAACATGGACCACGACAGCTGGATCATCCCCAGCCCCTCCCAGTAATTTATCCACCTGTTCCACCACATGCCGAACCCTGGCACCAGGGAGACAGCAAACCATTCTGTTGAGGCGGTCTTGGCGACAAATTATCAGTCTCCCTGATTATAGAATCCCCTATATCCACTAATTGTCTAGGCCTACCTGCACTACCATCCCCCCGACTACTAGCTGGGCTGTTCTCCCGGCTGTTAGAGACAACTTCATCTCTAAAGAAGTTTGCAGAGATTTACATATTGATGATTTATCAGGATACGTCATCAATATGAGATCAGTAGGGGTCCAACTTCATACATCAGCTGCATGAAGAGGCCAGGATAAAAGTAACTGGAGCCCTTAAAAGAAAGAATTTTTGTTTGGCAAGCATAAAAAACTAGATAAACTTGGTATTCCTATAATCATACTGATTTGTGTTTAGCAAAGTATCCAAGTGGAATTTGAGGAAAAAATTTATTCTAAATGAAGCTGAATTTCCTTGCATTTCGTGGTAACGGATTATTTTTCATAAAATAGCAGCTGGAGTTGTCTAAGAAAGAATGGGAAAAAATAATCACCTCATCCACTTGCTGTCACAGATGCAAGCCTCTCCTCTCTTAATTGAAAAATACCTGCCGAAGGACCTGGGCTGAGTGATGATGTCACCACGCGCTCCCAGTGTGACATCATCTTAATGACGCTGGGAGGGCATAGTAATGTCATCATGCTAAGCAGACTGCCTTTTCGCTAGCAAGTGGATGAGGTGAGTGATATTTTTTAAAACCCAAAGGGCCATATTGCACTAGCTTACTATCATTTTTTTAAGCATGCAATAAAAATGGTCCCATTGATTGATGGACTGAATTGGGTTTTAACATAGTGATTAATGACAAAATAATTAATAACAAATCACATTTCTTGTCAAACTTCGACAACATTTTTCAAAACTTTGCTCATCTCCAATACTGCCCCTTATACCGCATGGTAAAACATTATAAAACAAAACCCAAGAAATAATAGTGTGATTGCTGATTTTCACATTGACACCCACAAAGATTAATAATGTGGCTCTTAAAATGCAGAGATGAAAAGCTGAGAAAAATCATGAGGGTAGGTCATCAATACGTAAATATGGGAGAACCTCTTTAAGCTGAATCCTCAGAGACTCAGTTTATAGGCAACACTTTTCTGTTGAGTATTACAGCAGCCAATTCTTTTAACTGGACTAAAGATAAGCAAATCAAATCATCCCATTTGGAATTTGACTGATTTTTTTTACAAAATCAGACACGCTTTTAACCATTTCTACCCCGGAGGTTTTTTTTTCCGCTTTCGTTTTGTGCTCTCTGCAGAGAGCTTGATTTTTGCGGGACAAGTTGTACTTTTCAATGCCACCATTTAACATTGCATATGATGTAGTGGCAAGCGGGAAAAAAAATCCAAATTGGGTGAAATTGCAAAAAAACCCGCAATTCCGCCACAGTTTTACGTTTGTTTCCATGTTCATTAAAACTGACCAGTTACTTTTATTCTACTGGTGAGTATGAATCCGGCGATATCTAATATGTATAGTTTTTCTTGCGTTTTGATAGTAATAAAATAATTATAAAGTTGGAAATTTTTTTATTTATTTATTTTTTTGTCATATTTTGACCCCTATAACTTTTTGGTATGTATGTGTACGGAGTATGTGATCTGAACATTTTATTTATACTATTCTGGGGTGTGTATGACTTTTTGATCGTGTTTTATTTAATTTTTTTTTTTAGAAAAGAAGCAACAAAAAAAGGCAAATTGGCCATTTTGGCGCTTTTTTCCGTTTCGCTATTTTCTGTATGGGAAATAAATTTGTATATTTAAGATACCATTTAAGATATGGAAATGTAAGAGAAACTTTTCTTTGGAAAACTTAATTTGCATTAATAGGATTGCTACATGATTACTGCGTCATCTTACATTATATCCTTTTTCAGGTAACAAAACTGCAAAAAACAACAATCCTTTTTCTCAAAGCTGGTTATTCAGTGGAGTTCTTGGAACGTGTAATTTTTTTAGCGTTGGGACGATGGGAAGCTGGCACTTTTTTACAATTTGTTTCAAATGAATGGCTCTCAGCTGTCTGAAACATTCAATACCATAAATGTTCTGGTGTTGCTAAGGAACACTTTGTAGAACCCCGTACTTCAGATGAATCATAATCATTAGTATGTTGTTTTAATGTGAAGTTTAGTTTGTAGTGCTCAAATTTAGGGTGAACTTCAAAATCTCGAGTAAATGCGGAAAATGCATGCCAAATGTAACTAATACAAGGAAAATATTTTCTGTCTTTAAGAGTTAGTCCAAGATTTTTATATTGATAAATTGGACTTGTGACAATTAGAAATTGTAACAATACAAAGAGTCCAGGTGAAACAGAAAAGGTGGAAGGGAATTCTAAGAAGTTAGGCTTACAATATAGAAATCTGAAAAATGGGGCCAGCCCCCTACTCATTGTGATTTATTGGCTCTTCGTTGCAGTGTAGTTGTAGGCAGTGAAGGAGGGCTGTTAGGCCTTGCCAAAAACAAGTCCCACAAGCTGCTTTAGCCAATGACTCTTAAAAACTGGACTGGACTTGGACTCAGACACATTCTATTTGGCACCTAGTGCAAAGTATGTTCTGGACATGGAGAGATAGAGAAAGAGAGAGAGATATTTTTATGTACATTCAAAATACTTTCAATTTCCATTAAATTTCATCAGGGGAGGCCCTCTGATGATGAGTAGGGTTGTAAGAACAATCTAGTAAATTCAACCCTTTTTGGTGAACGGATAAGAGCATTGACCTGAATCAGGTCACAGTGTTGAATAATGCCAGGCCATGGCACTCACTTCTGCCAGGCCAAGTGGTCTAGCTGATCTGTAAGTTAGGAGGGAGATTCCCTTTGGATGCACAAAAAGTTGAATGAGCATGCAGAGTTGTCTTCTCACGCGGCAGGATCCAGGCCTCTATGCCACAGGGACAGTCACATGGTTGGCCGCTGATTTTGGGTTAGTTCTGGGTTTGTTAGCTCAAAAAAAACATAGAAGAGATTCTTTTGGATTCTAATGTGATACCAACCTATTCTGGATGCACAATCCTTGGGTTATCCGCTATTGTATTTGTACCCAGTTATTTATGTTGACTATTGTATGTTAACTCACTACTACTCCGTTGGCCTGCAAGCCTATAGGAGTCCTGTTTATGATGTACCATTTATCCTATTTGTATTCTTTTTGTTAAAAATACAAAATTCAATAAAAACAGATTGTTTAAAAAAAAACATAGAAGAGTTTGCACTCAAGGGTGGTTGCTATGTTCTTTTCCCAGTCATCAATGAGGGAAGATGTACATGTGAGAGGCACATGAGTAGGATGCAAGGAATGACCAAGGTTTCTCCTCACATGTAGACTGTGCCTGAATGCACATGGTTTTTAACACTTGGCAGCACAGTTCACCCTTTTATGGAACCTGGGGAGCCCAGGAATGCAATAATTTATAGTAGGTTATTATTCAGTTGAAGTATAAACTGTAAGATTGTGGCTATAGTATTGAGTAACTTCCTTGGTTACAGTTCAGACCACACCCACACTAAATTTACTTCATCTAGATGCCTCATGGCAAAAATGTTGCACTTCCATAACGAATCAAGAAAATCAACCGGTTGGTGGATTAATATAATATTTGTTGCCAGTGGTTAATTATTTTAGACCCTTAGGCAGGATAAAGCGCATCTATGAAGTTAGAGCTCTAATTTGGAAGCAGATGTAAAAGCTAAAAGATAATTGCTCTTTGAAGTCCTCAGGGGTCCCTGATCTTATCTTGAAATTCTGATGTGCTAATTTTTGCTTTGGTCCAGTCACTTTTTCTAATAATATGTCTCAAATGTTAATTCCCATTAACTGTATACATTAGGTGTCACCTTGATGTTGAATTATGATATTTTGCCATTGGAAATTGAGGTTAATTGTGTCACAAAGTCCTACATATTTTAATATGATGTCTTTTTTTTAAATTTATTTAAACATTTGCAGAATGCCAAATTCTCTACAGTAAATATAGCAGTGAATCGGTTATTGGGAACAATAATAATTCTTGTCTATCAAATTTCCATCTGTAGAGATATCTGTCAAGTTTTAAAGTTACACCGGCCGATCCTGGGAATTGGGGTCTCATTTCCACATCCTATTAAAGCAGCAGGTCAAGTATGCACCATAACATTTAATTCATGCTGTACTTGACTATGACCTGCAGTTGCCTAGAAAGTGAATGGAGCATAAGGGTGGATGTTTGGCCTGATGCATCATTAGGGCTCATAAATAGCTCCCCTGTTCTCGGGATAGGCGGATGTCCCAGCCTTTGGACCTCCACCAATCAGTCATCCATTCTCTATCCTGTTGGTAGAGGATAACTTAAAAACTTGGCATAACCTCTGTTATAGCAGTGGGTGTGGAACCACTGTGTCAACCAACAAATTTGGTTTCCAGTTAATCCTAAGGGCATTATCCTTGTACTCTCCTCTTCATGGGATCTACCAGGCTCCTACCTCCTGGTGTAGTCTCTATGTGATTGCTAGATGAACCACGGGGGTAAGAGACACAGGTAAGGGTCAGTAAGGAATCTGGCAAAACCGTAGTCAGGGACAAGCCTGAGATCAGGGCAGGTATGAGCAATCTAATAAACAGTCCAAGGTCATGGCAGGCAGCAAGGGGTCAATACAGAGGTCCAGCAAAGGTCAGGTCAAGCAGTGGATAGTCTGAATTTGGGAAATGGGCAGAAGTTGATACAGGGGTAGAAAAAAATACAGCACACATTTGCAAGGAACTAGTAAACTAGATAACCTATCATTCGGCACCCTTACATTGTGGAAGGTGCCTTAAGTGTGCAACCAAAATTGATTACTCTGGCCACAACCTTCACACATGCCAGATCTATGGTTTTAATCAATGGATTAGAGGTGGGCTTTAGAGAAAAAATAATGGTGGGCACAGTCTACTGTATATTAGAAATTCCTGCTGACAGGTTCCCTTGAACTAATTTTGTTTGAAATCAGTTATAAAAAACATAGATAACAATTCTTCTTATTACAATTGCAAATCACAAACCTAAAGTTACCCTTTAGTTATAGAAAAAGAGACACATTAGCTGGGGAATGAACAGAACATTTAGCCGGTGAACTTCACTTCATCTTTTCAGCTGAAGATCCACTGATTTTTGAGTTAAAGCACGTTGTGCATTTGGTAGTCTAATGTACTTCCTGCTGCCCTCAGATTGGCCAGCACTGTTCAAGTAAAAAGTGCTGACTAGAGATGAGCGAGCATACTCGTCCGAGCTTGGTGCTCGTTCGAGTATTAGGGTACTCGTAAGTGCTCGCTGCTCGGACAAGTATCTCGCCATGCTCGAGGAAATGGCAACTTCCGCATCGTGCTTTTTTGGCGCCTTAAAACACAGCCAATCACAAGCCAGGAGACTCTGCGTACCATCCAGCATCACGTGGGGCCCTTATATGTCGATAGCAGGGGTTGGCTGGCCTGATCAGGTGACCCTGGAATATACTACCGACTGGCCGCGGTGCTCGGCTCAGATGCTGTCTGGATGTCGTTAGGGATAGAGCTGCTGCCTTTCAGGGACAGTTTTAGGGCCTGCATTTAGTTGTCTGTTGTCTGGCAGGGATCACCCACAAAGAACCCAACAGCCCTTCTAAGGGCTAGAAGACATTTTATTTTATTTTTTTTTGTCACTTGGCTGGCTGGCACTAGTAGTGCAGCTATCGCCATATCTAACCCTGTTTTTTTTTATTGTTCTATCTCAGTGATACAAATCCATTGCACACAGCACTGTGGAACCATTCTGTGTGTCACAGTTCAGCACTGACTCACTCCAATCCATATATACTGTCCAGGTGACACTTTCTGTACGTCACAGAATACAACCAAGTCATTTGCTACCAATATCATCTACCGCTTGATCCAGAAAATTCTCTGTGCGACATTTGTCTGGGTCGCAGACTAAATAGCCACCGTTAACAGGGTGTCAGTGAGTTCTACCATAGTTCTTGCACGTCACGTTCCCAAAAAAACAAAATATAAAAAAAAAAAAATATTTTTCAGTTGTTTTAGCTCAGTGATACAAATCCATTTTACTCAGCTGCGTGTAACCTTTCTGTGTGTCACAGTTCAGCACATTCGCTCCCATCCGTATATACTGTCCAGGTGACACTTTCTGTATGTCACACAATACAACCAAGTCATTTGCTACCAATATCATCTACCGCTTGATCCAGAAAACTCTCTGTGCGACATTTCTCTGGGTCGCAGACTAAATAGCCACCGTTAACAGAGTGTCAGTCAGTCCTACCATAGTTCCTGCACGTTACGTTCCCAAAAAAACAAAATTGTAAAAAAAATATAAAAAAACAAATATAAAAAAAAATTATTTTTTCAGTTGTTTTAGCTCAGTGATACAAATCCATTTTACTCAGCTTTGTGTAACCTTTCTGTGTGTCACAGTTCAGCACATTCGCTCCCATCCGTATATACTGTCCAGGTGACACTTTCTGTACGTCACACAATACAACCAAGTCATTTGCTACCAATATCATCTACCGCTTGATCCAGAAAACTCTCTGTGCGACATTTCTCTGGGTCGCAGACTAAATAGCCACCGTTAACAGGGTGTCAGTCAGTCTTACCATAGTTCCTGCACGTTACGTTCCCAAAAAAACAAAATTGTAAAAAAAAATATAAAAAAACAAATATAAAAAAAAATATTTTTTCAGTTGTTTTAGCTCAGTGATACAAATCCATTTTACTCAGCTTTGTGTAACCTTTCTGTGTGTCACAGTTCAGCACATTCGCTCCCATCCGTATATACTGTCCAGGTGACACTTTCTGTACGTCACACAATACAACCAAGTCATTTGCTACCAATATCATCTACCGCTTGATCCAGAAAACTCTCTGTGCGACATTTGTCTGGGTCGCAGACTAAATAGCCACCGTTAACAGGTTGTCAGTCTGTCCTACCATAGTTCCTGCACGTTACGTTCCCAAAAAAACAAAATTGTAAAAAAAATATAAAAAAACAAATATAAAAAAATATATATTTTTTCAGTTGTTTTAGCTCAGTGATACAAATCCATTTTACTCAGCTTTGTGTAACCTTTCTGTGTGTCACAGTTCAGCACATTCGCTCCCATCCGTATACACTGTCCAGGTGACACTTTCTGTATGTCACACAATACATCCAAGTCATTTGCTACCAATATCATCTACCGCTTGATCCAGAAAACTCTCTGTGCGACATTTGTCTGGGTCGCAGACTAAATAGCCACCGTTAAGAGGGTGTCAGTCAGTTCTACCATAGTTCCTGCACGTCACGTACCCAAAAAAACAAAATATATAAAAAAAATAAAAAAATTTCAGTTGTTTTAGCTCAGTGATACAAATCCATTTTACTCAGCTGCGTGTAACCTTTCTGTGTGTCACAGTTCAGCACACTCGCTCCAATCCGTATAATCTGTCCAGGTGACACTTTCTGTACGTCACTTAATTCTACCGGACTTAATTTTTTATTTTTTTTTATCATACACCTATATACAAAAAATGTTGAACTAAGGGTCTAAGGGGCGAGGGCGAGGGCGTGGGCATTCAATTACTGCAGGGGGCAGAGGCCGTGGTCTTGGGCAGGGTGAGACAGTACCCACTGATGAGGGAGCAGGGGAACGCCGCAGAGCTACACTCCCTAGCTTCATGTCTCAACTTACAGGGACACGTGGTAGAGGACTGTTGAAACCACAATAGTGCGAACAGCTGATCTCGTGGATTGCGGACAATGCTTCAAGTAATTTGTCCACCAGTCAGTCTTCCACGCTGTCCCCCCACGTTACCCAAGGGAGCACTCCTATGGCTCCTCCACCTCTACCTCCTTCCCCCCAGTCTGCCCCCTCCCAGGAAAATTTGGAATGCGATCCGGCCAGAGTTACAAACCACTTCTCAGGTTGCTGCTGACCTCGTTCCCGATGCCCAAGTTTTCCAACTGTTGCAGTCTGTGGGTGATGATGATGATTATGACAATGTTGACTTAGTGGAAGAAGTTTGTAAAGAGGTGTCGGACGATGAGGAGACAGTTGTCAGACAGTGGTGAAGTTGTTGTTAGGGGAGGAATTCCGAGGAGGGAGCAGACTGAGGAATCGGAGGATGACGTGGTGACTGACCCAAGCTGGGTTGATATGCCGAGTGAAGACAGTGCTTCTGAGGCGGAGGCGAGTGGTGCACCAGAACAGGTTGTAAGAGGCAGTGGTGTGGCCAGAGGGAGAAGCAGGGCCAGAGCTGGTGCATCAGCAGCAACTGTTTCACGTAGTGAAGCTCCCGTGGCGAGGCTTAGATGTTCGCAAGTCTGGAGGTTCTTTAAAGAAAGTGAGGATGACCGA
Source organism: Rhinella marina (assembly GCA_900303285.1). NCBI lineage: Eukaryota > Metazoa > Chordata > Amphibia > Anura > Bufonidae > Rhinella > Rhinella marina. Next base: position 108,041 of record ONZH01019825.1, on the reverse strand, counting down.
CGGACTGTGGTGTGCAACCTGTGCCACACCAGGATCAGCAGGGGTGCCACAACTACTAGCCTAACCACCACCAGCATGCGCAGGCATATTAGTGCTAAACACCCCACTCAATGGAACCAAGGCCGTTCACCACCTCCTGCGGGTCACACCACTGCTCCTTCTCCTGTGTCACTCGCTGCCTCTGCTAGTCAACCCCCCGCGTCACTCGCTGCCTCTGCTAGTCAATCCCCTGCCCAGGACCCTGGCACGAGCGCCTTCCGCCGGAAAACCACACCTTCGCCTCCACGATCCTCCACAGCGTCCACCAACGTGTCCCAGAGCAGCGTTCAGCTGTCTTTACAGCAGACGCTGGAGCGCAAGAGGAAATACAGTTCCAAACACCCACATGCCCAAGCCCTCAACGTCCACATCTCCAAATTGCTTAGCCTGGAGATGCTGCCCTATAGGCTGGTAGAGACCGAGGCCTTTCGAAATCTCATGGCGGTGGCTGCCCCTCGGTATTCCGTCCCCAGCCGCCACTATTTTTCCCGATGTGCCGTCCCAGCCCTACACCAGCACGTGTCACAGAACATCATCCGTGCCCTGACCAACGCTGTTTCTGAGAAGGTCCACCTAACCACGGACACGTGGACAAGTGCTGCCGGGCAGGGACACTATATCTCACTGACGGCACATTGGGTTAACTTGGTGGAGGCCCGAGAATGACCCTGGGGCCGCTCATGTACTGCCCACACCGAGGATTGCGGGGCCTACCTCGGTCACGGTCTCTCAGACGTACTATGCCTCCTCCTCCGACCCTCCTCCTCCACCGAATTACCATCCGTGGGCACGGCGCCTTCAGTCGGTAGCTCTAGGCGCAGCAGCAGTGCCGTGGGTAAGCGCCAGCAGGCGGTGCTCAAACTGCTGAGCTTAGGTGACAAAAGGCACACCGCCCAAGAGCTGTTACAGGGCATCACGGTGCAGACCGATGTGTGGCTGGCACCGCTGAACCTCAAGCCAGGCATGGTTGTGTGTGACAACGGGCGTAACCTGGTGGCGGCTCTGCAACTCGGCAGACTGACACATGTGCCATGCCTGGCCCACGTGTTCAATCTAATAGTTCAGCGGTTCCTCAAGACATACCCCAATCTGTCTGATTTGCTCACCAAGGTGCGCCGCATCTGTGCGCATTTCCGCAAGTCGAGCACAGATGCTGCCACTCTCAGGGCAGCGCAGCGCCACCTACAACTGCCCACTCACCGACTGTTGTGCGACGTGCCCACGAGATGGAATTCCACATTAAACATGTTATCCAGAGTTTACCAGCAGCGCAGAGCGATTGTAGACTGCCAGATGTCAACTTCCACCAGAACTGGTAGTCAGGTCTCTCAGATTCCTCAAGTCTACAATGAGGAGTGGACGTGGATGTCTGATATCTGCCAGGTGTTGAGCAACTTTGAGGAGTCAACACAGATGGTCAGCGGCGATGCCGCCATTATCAGCCTCACCATCCCGTTGCTTTGCCTGTTGAAAAAAATCACTGCTCAGCATCAAGTCGGATGCTTTGCGCTTGTCACAAGAGACGGTGGAGGAAGATACGTCGCTTGATAGCCAGAGCACCCTCTGGTCTGTTTCTCAGCGCGTATCGGAGGAGGGGGATGAGGATGAGGAGGAAGAGGAGGAGAATGTCGGCGAGACAGTAGAGGGTACCAGTGCTCAGTCCTTAACTCTTGAGCGTGTATGGGCTGAAGAGGAGTACATGTAGGAGGAGGAGGAGGAGGAAATGGAGAGTCAGGTCAGTGAGGAGAGGGAATTCTTGCGTGTTGGGACTCTGGCGCACATGGCAGACTTCATGTTAGGCTGCCTATCCCGTGACCCTCGCGTTAGAAGAATTTTTTCCAACACCGATTACTGGGTGTTCACTCTCCTGGACCCACGGTACAAGCAGAACCTTTCCACTCTCATGCCTGCAGAGGAAAGGAGTATGAGAGTGAATAGGTATCAACAGGCCCTGGTGCACAAGCTGAAACAATTCTTCCCATCTGACGCCACTAGCGGCAGAGGGCATGGTTCTGTGGGCCAAGTAGCGGGGGAGAGGAGGCGAGCAGGCAGCTTGTCCAGCACTGGCAGGGGAACGCTCTCCAAGGCCTTTGCCACTTTTATGTCACCCCAGCAAGACACTGTCACCTGTCCCCAGTCTAGGCAGAGTAGGGGGGAGCTGTACAGAAAGATGGTGAGGGAGTACCTAGCTGACCATACCAACGTCCGTAGCGATCACTCTGCTCCATACAACTACTGGGTTTCAAAGCTGGACACGTGGCCTGAACTGGCGCTGTACGGCTTGGAGGTGCTGGCCTGCCCTGCCGCTAGCGTTCTGTCAGAGCGGGTATTCAGTGCAGCTGGTGGCGTCATCACCGATAAGCGTACACGCCTGTCAACTGACAGCGCTGACAGGCTGACGCTTATTAAAATGAACAAAGCCTGGATTTCACCAGAATTCAAATCTCCTCCGGGGGAAAGCAGCTAAAGATTTAAATAACATATGTATCCGATTCCTCTTCTCTACCCCTCTTCTCTACTCCTCCTCCTCCTCCATATCGTCTTTGCCTAACGCTGACCCAAAAAACGCCATTTTTTAGAGGTCCAACTGGCACTCTTTTAGCACAATTTTTCAGGAGGGCCCCCTACAGGCCCTCTCTTCAAACAATTTTTCAGGAGGGCCCCCTACAGGCCCTCTATTCAAACAATTTTTCCAGAGGTCCACCTACAGGCCCTCTCTTCAAACAATTTTTCAGGAGGGCCCCCTACAGGCCCTCTATTCAAACAATTTTTCCAGAGGTCCACCTACAGGCCCTCTATTCAAACTATTTTTCCAGAGGTCCACCTACAGGCCCTCTCTTCAAACAATTTTTCAGGAGGGCCCCCTACAGGCCCTCTCTCCAAACAATTTTTCCGGAGTTCCACCTACAGGCCCTCTCTCCAAACAATTTACGTCTTTTTCCTATCTTTCTCTCTCTCCAAACTATACGGTATTAAACTGAGTTGTATACATAGAACACATACCACACTTGATCAAGCTCATAATTTACGACTGTACCGGTTGATGCTAAAATTTTAAGTTGGGGTCCTGCGTCGGCATTCTAAATACATCCGGCTGTTGTCACCACCACACACGCTAGCCCAGGGGGCACTCCTCTGGCTCTTCCAGCGAAACCTCCTTGCCCCAGCCTGCCCCCCCCACCTACAGGCCCACTCTACAAACAATTTAGCCGGATAGGGGACGTATCCGAAGTTGTACTCATGTTTGTTTTTGTTCTTCTTTTATCTGCCTCCTGACCTGTGATAGGCAGAGCATGGACACGTCCCCTTAGCTGCAGTGGGAAAGACACTCCCCTGGCCAGAGCAAGCTCTTTTTCCCTTTTCCGTGTTCGAAATATCCATTAAATATAGGGTCCCAAGATAGGGGACGTATACGGTATTAAACTGAGAAGAATCGATACCATACGGGTTAAAGCAACAGTTTTTCCAAATCCATTCCGGCTGTTGTCACCACCACACACGCTAGCCCAGGGGGCACTCCTCTGGCTCTTCCAGTGAAACCTCCTTGCCCCCCACCTACAGGCCCTCTCTCCAAACAATTTACCCCTGGTAGGGGGATGTATTAGATATTGTACTGATTCTGAATTGCCTCCTGCGATAGATGGGAATCGAACCCAGATCAACTGCTTGGGAAGTAGCTATGCTCACCACTATACCACCAGCAGGCACAGCAACTGATAAGAACAGATACTAAACTTGATGTCAGCTGCAGTGCCAGCATGAGCAGTGGTGTCACCTGCAGGCGGTGATGGACCTTCGTTGCACCTAGTTGGGTGCTTCCCTAACATGTGATGGGCATGTGCCTTGCCTTTCTTGGTCTGGGTGAGCACAATTGCCATGAGGGTAACCACCAGGCTGTTGCCTGAGAATTTGGGGTAATGGTGGGATTAGGCAGCCTCAGAGGCATCCATGCATGCTGCCCCTGCTGTTTCCTGTCCATTTCCGTGGTGTTTCCATCATTTTCTGAGGTTTCCAGGTTTTCACCCAGGCCTTCCCTAGGCAGAGCCTTGGTCCCCCGCAAAAATGCTCGAGTCTCCCATTGACTTCAATGGGGTTCGTTATTCGAAACGAGCAACCGAGCATCGGGAAAAGTTTGACTCGAATAACGAGCACCCGAGCATTTTAGTGCTCGCTCATCTCTACTGCTGACCAATCCAAGAGCAGATCTGGACAAGGAAGAAGTGTTTTGGACTGCAAAATGTGCAGACTACAACAGGTAGTCTGAGAAGTGGTGTGGCCATCTTGGATATCAGAAGAGGACAGCAAGGAATCAGTGGATCTGCAGCTCAGAAGATGGAAAAGAGGTCTCTAGGTAAGCCTTCATTTCCTTTCTCACTAATGTGAATTTTTACTTTAACTGGAATGTCAATTACTCCTTGTGTAGCCAGTCACCTGTGTAGCGAATACTGGTGAGTAGAGATGAGCGAATCGAATCCCACAAAGTGGAATTCAATCCGAATTTCAGGATAAATTTGATTCGCCTAGAAGCCGAATTTCCTTGTGCTTTGTGTCGGCAAATCGATTTATCCTGAAATAGTGTTAAAAACAAAAAAATCCATACTTACTTTCTCCATTTGCTCGCGACGGGCCGCCAGCCGCCATCTTGATTGAAGATCCCGGGCAAAATACTGCGTGTAGTGACGTATGATGTCACCATGGCAGCCGGCGTGATGACGTAATGTCGCGCCGCGCGAGATTTCGCTCCAGATCTTCAAGCAAGATGGCGGCGGCCGGTCCGTCGCGAGCAAATGGAGGAGGTATGTTTGATTTAATGTATTTTTTAATGTTTATTTTACACTGTTTTTACACTCAGACGCCGCGATCATGTATGAACGCGGCATCTGAGGGGTACAATGATGGGGGCGGTGCTATCGTAATTCGTCATGAAGCAAATTTTTGGTAAAATTCAGCGAATCAGCCAAATTGAATTTTCAAGAAATTCGCTCATCCCTACTGGTGAGACCAGTGACTGGAGGCAGCAGTGCCAGGTGTATATGAGCATGGCATAGGTACAGCCAAGAAGATGACCGATGAGATGATTAATAGGTTCCTTTATTATTTTATGTCCTTCTTGCACTTTTTGGATCCCCAACAATAAGATACTGATGGCCTATCCATAGGATAGGTCACTAGTCTCAGAAAAGCCCTTTAACACTGATACTATATACTGATACTGTATACTATACATCCTTTAGAAACTGAAATAAGGTTCTAAAACATTGCTAAGTTACTGGCAACTATTTTACTGACTGGAATAATTAAATCAAAATTAATTGAAAAAAGAAGAGTCTTGGAGTAAAAACATTGCAATTTCAAAGGTAATGTTGCATAGATTATAAATTTTATTTCCAGGAAGAATGGGGAAATTTTCCACATTGTAAAGTTTATAACCAGTTGTTAAACAGTAGAAATGATACAAATAAACCAATAAAAGAGAAAAGGATGTTGTCTAGTAAAAAGATTTTCATAAAGGTGCATTCACAGGGCTATTACTGTAGCACACAGTCAGAAACTGTGTGGATGTCACCTTGTAAGTTTTTGCATTGCTTTGTGGTTAGAAGCACCTTTTTTTCATCAGTAAATTAAACCACATAGCCCAAATTTGAAGCAGTTTGTGGTAGAATGCACATGGGCCCAGCACAAATAAATCATAAATAGACCGCAAATTTACACCAAAATTACTGAAACTGTAATACCTTAGAACCCCAACCCTGCAATGTGTTAATTTGGTACATTACTAAAATGATTAATGCTTTGTATTATGCTTTGTATGTATTTTCAAAAGCTGTCTATGGGTGGAGCTGTTAAGTTAACTATGCCCTGACTCAGCAGAGGAAACTAGCTTTCCCTCTAATGGAGATTGTAATTATTATTGCATACGCCACTTCAGTTTAACTCTGTCTGGACAGATGCTAGTTCTTTCTGGGTTTTTCTGGTGAAATAAGCAGATTACTATCAGCCTATGGGAAGCTGGAAACAAGTAAAGAGACTATTTTTCAAGGAGGAACGTTGTTTCTGTAAAGGAGAGAATCCCGTAGGGAAGAAGGAACAGATATTCAAAGACTGTTAGCAAGATATTTTTTCTTTATGGCTTTAGACTTTGCTCCTTGTGGAATGATTAACAACACATTTCACAAAATAGTGGATTGGAAGACCATTTGTAGAATTTTCATCTGTCCATGGGAACTGAAGCATGCCTGTGAACATCTTTGAAAGCTTGCAAAATGTTTAGAAGGGGCTCAGGGACTACTTCTCCTATTATCATCATTGTTGCCATTTTCCTATATACACCTATTGGGAGGAGACTGCACGGTGACTTGCCTTGGAAATGTATATTGATATTGTTGGATGTACTACAATTCCCATTCTACACTTTAGTAAAGAGAGACTTGTTTACTTTCTACAATCTGCCTGGTTACGGACTCCTGCACCAGTTGCTGGCCACAGCATCTACACCTACTCCTTCCTCGCACCCGTACAACACTCACAACACTAAGGGCAACCCAAATACCATCAAGCAGGAGTCCCAACATTAGAATGTGCCCCAAGGGAAGAAAGAGTGTGTCCTCCTAACAATGCCCTGGCCTTAGGGAGCATCAGTGTGAGGATTGCTATTGTGAATAATTATTGCTGCCAGAGCCACTACCAGTCCTGTCCTCTGGTCTGCTTCTCCAGCTGGTGGCAAAACCTTTATGGGTAAGTTCACATGGACTAACAATGGTGCGGTGGAGAGCTGTAACATCAAGGTTTGTCACTTTGTGGTAATGATGCAGCTGTCTGCTACACTATTACCACCCCAGGCGAGGGTACCTTTATACTGTAACAAAAGGATACAGGATTTTAGCTTTGCTATTGATAATGAAACCTGAATTTACATGCATATCAATGTGTCCACCATTAGCCTCTCACAAACATCATTAAAGGGGTTCTCAATGCTTTTTCTATTGGTGGTGGTCCGACCCTTGGCACCCCCGCCAATCAGCTTTTTGAGGAAACAGAGAGCAGCGTGTGCACATGTCGTCTCCCTTCTCTGTTCCTGTTTGCTGCTACTGTCCCATAGACATACAGCGGAGAGCAGAAAGAGAGAAAGGAGATGGCATGTGCAAATAACGCATGCCATCTCCTCAAACAGCTGATCAGTGGGGAGCTGAGTGTCATAACACCGCCAATCTGATATTGATGACCTATCCTGAGCATAGGTCATCGATATTAAAAGCCCAGAGAACCCCTTTAAGGACTTCAATTTCTCAGGATACAAATTCAATGCATTACTTTGACATGCTAGCAAAACTTGTGATATACTTCAATTCACATCATAATAACTAAGGGGCCCTACATAGATATAAGGGGGGGAATTTATCATCCTAGGTGTTTTTGAAGTTAGTTTTAATATTGACGTTCATATGCTAACTTGCACCAAGTTTACGAACGTGGTTTCTGGCTTCTATAAATTTGGCCAAAGTTTAATGTTATTGCACAGTTTAAAGGCTGCAACTTTTCCTGTGACATTTACTCTTGAGCAAATTGAGCTTTGGATTGTTAATCCAAAGTCGATTTGTTCCAAAACTTTGATTTTAATGCTGTCTCTGTGTAGCATTAAAATGCATTGGCTCCGTGGAGCCAAACATTGTTTCATCTGAAGTCACGCTAGGTACCGAGGTACCAGCTAATACCAAACTCAACTGCAGATTCATAATTTTAAATGTTTTTTAAAAATGCAGAAATGAGTACCAAGCTAATTCACCCAAGTCTCACGTAGACTTCATTAAATTAGCATTAAAATCAAATTTTTTGAATGAATCGACTTCGGATCGATGATCTGAAGCGCGATTCTCTGAAGACTAATAACATTTCATAAAGTTTTACGTCATAAATATAACTTAGGCTACTTTTATATCTGTGTTTTGCTGTACGGTTTTAAGACATGTCATAGGATCTCAAAACCTCAGCAAAATGTTAAGTTTTCTCCCCAATTATTTTCAATGGGGACAAAACTGAACGAACTTGAAAAGAGTGCACCAGAAAACATGCCGTTTTGTTGTGTTCCTATTCTTCACGCAAAATGCTGTTAGCCTTGTTTTTGTGTACCACATGGGATAGCGAGCAAGATGGATCCGGTGTGAAACACAATGGAAGTCAATGGGGCTGGATCCGTTCTTTTTGGACACAAAAAACCCAGATCGGTCACCCATTGACTTACATTGGTTTTACAGTGTAATCTGTCTTGCTGAAGATAATACAACTGGATCTGTTCTGAATGGATGCAGGCGGTTGTATTATTGAATGTTTTTGTTTTTATTGATCCCCTGCCGGATCCAGGAAAAAATTTAAATGTAAAAGTAGCCTTAAAAGTGATCTACTTGCAAAACCTGACAGACGTCTCACTCCGCTATTGAAGGTACAGCTCAAAACAAATTGCAAAATTTAGCAAAATTTTGCAACATTTTTACACGACAAAACTGGGATAGCAGATTTGATAAATGTCTCCCCATACAGCATAAACAACTACCAACCTAGTATTGCTAAATCATGTTTTCTCAAAGCCGGTCATCTCGGGATATGTCAAGCCAAGCTGTGAAAGTAATCTGCTCAATAACTCTAATGCAATAGAGAAATCATCATCACCACTGACAGGATACAAATGGCAGGGCGAACAGGCAGAATATATACAGTGCCTTGCGAAAGTATTCGGCCCCCTGGAACTTTTCAACCTTTTGCCACATTTCAGGCTTCAAACAAAAAGATATAACATTTTACATTTTTGGTGAAGAATCAACAACAAGTGAGTCACAATTGTGAAGTGGAACGAAATTTATTGGGTCATTTAAACTTTTTTTGTAATAATAAAACTGAAAAATTGGGCATGCAAAATTATTCGGCCCATTTACTTTCAGTTCAGAAAACTCACTCCAGAAGTTCATTGAGGATCTCTGAATGATTCAATGTTGTCCTAAATGACTGATGAAGATAAATAGAATCCACCTGTGTGTAATCAAGTCTCCGTATAAATGCACCTGCTCTGTGATAGTCTCAGGGTTCTGCATCACGAAGACCAAGGAACACACCAGGCAGGTCCCTGATACTGTTGTGGAGAAGTTTAAAGCCGTATTTGGGTACCAAAAGATTTCCCAAGCTTTAAACATCCCAACGAGCACTGTGCAAGCGATCATATTGAAATGGAAGGAGTATCAGACCACTGCAAATCTACCAAGATCCCGGCCATCCCTCCAAACTTTCATCTCAAACAAGGAGAAGACTGATCAGAGATGCAGGCAAGAGGCCTATGATCACTCTGGATGAACTGCAGAGATCTACAGCTGAGGTGGGAGAGTCTGTCCATAGAACAACAATCAGTCGAACATTTCACAAATCTGGCCTTTATGGAAGAGTGGCAAGAAAGCCATTTCTCAAAGATATCCATAAAAAGTCTTGTTTACAGTTTGCCACAAACCACCTGAGAGACACACCAAACGTGTGGAAAAGGGTGCTCTTGTCAGATGAAACCAAAATCGAACATTTTGGAAACAATGCAAAACGATTTGTTTAGCGTAAAAGCAACACAGCTCATCACCCTGAACACACATCCCCACTGTCAAACATGGTGGTGGCAGCATCATGGTTTGGGCCTGCTTTTCATCAGCAGGGATAGGGAAGATGGTTAAAATTGATGGGAAGATGGATGGAGCCAAATACAGGACCATGCTGGATGAAAACCTGTTGGAGTCTGCAAAAGACCTGAGACTAGGACGGAGATTTATCTTCCAACTAGACAATGATCCCAAACATAAAGCAAAATCTACAATGGAATGGTTCAAAAATAAACGTATCCAGGTCTTAGAAAGGCCAAGTCAAAGTCTAGACCTGAATCCAATTGAGAATATGAGGAAAGAGCTGAAAACTGCTGTTCACAAACGTTCTCCATCCAACCTCAAAGAGCTCAAGCTTTTTTGCAAGGAAGAATGGGCAAGAATTTCAGTCTCTAGATGTGCAAAACTGATAGAGACATACCCCAAACCGAATACTTTTGCAAGGCACTGTATATATATATATATATATATATATATATATATATATATACAATATACATAGTATTAGGGATTCATATGAGGGAGGCAATGAGGGCGGCAGCTGTGAGCCAGGAGCATCTTCACTGTTCACCACTGTGCTGTGCTTAACAGTGAAGATGGGTTTTCCTTAGCAACACTTGGTTAGAGCTGCTCAGGGACACTTCAGAGCGAGTTTTTCTTTATAGAAATGTACAAATGCACTTAACAAATTATATTACAAAAACATTCCTTGTCATTTCCTATACACAATACAAAATAAAAATTAAATGACAGTTATACAAAGTATGTGTTAGAAACTAGTATGGTTACCAGATAGGGCGGCCTCTACAGATGCCAGCACTTTTTTTTTCTAAAATACCCCCTTGTTCTGCCGCTGTGTTGCTCACTGTATTTGGTGCCTGATATATTAACTTAGAGTATAGGAAGGAGGAGGCATTTGGTTTTCTCAATGGGCGAGGGACCACGTCCAAGGAGAAGGAGATGCACATTAAGTAAACCAAATGTCTCCTCCTCCCTGTACCGATGGTCTAAATTAACATATTAGGTGTCAAAAACAAAAGAAAAAAAAAGAAAGAAAAAAAGTGCTTGCATCTAAAGGGGCTGCCCTAGCTGGTAAGCATACCAGTTTGTAACACATAATCCCATGAAAGGTCCTCTTTAAAGGCAAGTTCATCACTTAGGACCTTCTCTATGGGCCAGAATATAGAGCCATTTGGTGGATGACCTGTAAGACTAGTTTTACATCTGGGGCTGCAATTCCGGCAGGCTGTTCTGGCAGAGTTCTCCAGATCCAGCACTGCCAGATGCAACCGGTATGCCCACCGACCCAATTAACTATAATGGGATCCAGCTAAGATCCAGCCTCAATCCAGCAAAAATGACAAGAATTGGCCAGACAGAAACTGCTGCATGCTGCGGTTTCTGTCTGGCTGATTACTGGCACCCTTTACCCAAACTGGTGGCCGGACCACATTGTCACAGATGTGAAAGTAGCCTTAGACTCCTATGGGACTGACATCTAGACTCTCATAGAAATGAATAGAGAAACTGACTTCCTGTCCAGTTGGTGAGTGTCAGTCACATGATACAGCTAAGAATCAGAAGGGAGTGGATAAAACACAAATACAGACAACAGTAAAAAGATTACCTTCTGCAATTTACCCCATGTAACATTCTAAAAGACCAGAGAATACACATTTTTGAGGGAGTACTGCATTAATGAAAGAAAATCTAATTTGTCTAAACCTGACAAGCCTTTGAATATTTATTTTAGCTTTAAAGGTCATGTTCATATGTGCCCACATTGCTAAAGGAAAATTATGTTTTAATATATGCAAATGAGCCTCTAGGAGCAACAGGGGCATTATCACTACTCCAAGAAGTTCTGCTCTCTCTGCGATGACATTTCCACTGCCTGGCCCTGTCCATCAAAGTGCAGAGGGTGTGTTAGTTGCAGAGAGAGCAGAGCCTTTAGGTATAATGGTAACACCCCCGTTGCTCCTAGAGGCTCATTTGCATATAATAAAACATAATTTTTCTCAGCAATGCTGGCATATATGAACATGGAGCCAACACAGATGTCTTCAGCTGCCAATCACACATGAAACAGGTCAGCCAGTGTCATAGGTACAAATCTGCTGACAGATGCCCTTTTTAAACTAGCAAAGTTTCTACTGGAACTAGAATACACTTGGAAGATTTACTATTGAAAACGGTGGTTTTTTTAAAAAAATAATTTTCCATAAAAAAAACTGGCATGTATTCTGTGCATCACACTCACCAGCTATATATTTTTTTAACGTCTCGTCCGACAAGGGAGGTGGCTTCACTGGAAATGTATGTGGCTTTGTGTAAAAAAGGGGCTTGGTCTAAATGTGACTCCATGTGCCAAAAAATGCATCAAAATGTTGGCACATTTTTGCAGTAAATCAATGCAACCTATAGATGGTGTAAACTTTAGGCTAGACCTCCAGCTCTCCAGGTGTTGTGAAACTACATTTTCCATTATGCACACTTGCTTGGCTGTTCTCTGAACTCCCACAGAATTGAAAGGAGCATGCTGGGAGTTGTAGTTTCACAACAGCTGGAGTGCCAAACATTGTTGATCCCTGTACTAGACAGTTACATTGGAGCACAGGCACATTTTTTTAAAATCTGGTTCAGGATTTACGATATTCTATGAAAGAGCCATGCGCCAGAATATATTTGTCTAAAATTAAGATGGTGATTCTAATTCTTAGACAAAGTATAAACTATTCGTAAACCTACCCCACTGACTGTTGGAACACATTGCTCTGACCAGGGGCGTAGCTATAGGGGGTGCGGAGGTAGCAGTTGCTACCGGGCCCAAGAGCCTGAGGGGGCCCAAAAAAACCTTGTGCTGTATAAGAAGACACACAAAGCACTGAGGAAAGGGGCCCCAAGATGAACTCTTGCACCAGGGCCCATGAGCCATTAGCTACGCTCCTGGCTCTGACATGACCTATTCCTTCACCTACAATATTGTTTTCCTTGGCACCTCTACATCCCAACTAGATAGAGCTGGCGTGTTTATCTCCTGTCTTATAAAATGCTCAGTATACTGTGAAACTGTTATTTTTTTCTTCATAGCACACTGCTGCAAGTTCTGGAAATGAGAAATTCCCAGAGCTATTGTCATCCAAAGCTGCGGCATCAGCTCTACTGACTAGGGGAACCTCACAGTCTGCCAACTCACTTGTCCCCTAAGATACAAAAGTTAGCCAAACAAGCTGTGGTCAGGCTGGTGAGAGCCATTAGGGAGACTATGTCTTCTTCCTCTGTAAAATCTGTTCCAAAAAATGAATTTTCACAGTGTTAAAACTACTGAAGCATGAGGTCACGGGAAAGTGACTGCGCTGGTTAAGTAGCTTAAAATCAATAGCAAGAACAAATACAAGACAGAACTGTAACAGCCCATAGTGGTACTGGAGTGTAGAAAATGGAAAAGCAAAAATCCTCAAAACAGACTACAGCGCTTTATCTATTCAATCCATTGTAATGGGAATTCAATAATTTAAAATTAATATTTAAAAGGATTGTCTTATCAGCTGTCCCAGAGATCAGCTATTATTTTTTAGGAAAACCATGGTGGCAACACAGCGCCCATTTAAATGAATAAAGGGCCATATAATATATGGCTAGGTCTAGTCCATTAGAGTAGGAGCAGCTCTATCCCTCTGATCGTACAATGCAGACAGGCAGCACACAAACCACTGACATAATAAACACATGCATGACATGCATCCCTCACACACTGACACAATAGACACATGCATGACATGCATCCCTCACGCGCAGTGCACCCTCATTCAGTTCGGGGGCTCCGTTCTGGATATAGGTGCTGGTCCCAGCGTTGGGACCCGCACCTATAAGACAATGGGGGCACATTGTCTAAAATGAGAATAACCCTTTAAAGACATACTTGAAAAACATTACATACAGAGCTAGAAAACATACTGTGCCTACTGTGCTTCCTAATACTATACTGCAGAAACAGATAATCCCCCATCTTGCCCCTACCTGGTGCTGCAATCGCCTTACCTAGCCTCATCGGTGGTGCACTCCTGGATACTGCTGACACAGTAGACACATGCCTCACATGCATCCCTCACACACTGGACACATGCTGCACGCATACAACTGATGCAATACACACATCCCTCGCAAGCCAGATTCATGCTGGACATATGCTTCACATGCATCACTCACACACTGCACACATGCCATTTACGCTGGACACATGCACCACTTGCACATTTGACACATGCTGCACACATTTCACAGATACAATAAACATTTGCCTTGCATGCATCACTTACATACTGGACACCTGCCTTTCATGCATTACTCATACACTGGACATACTTCTCATCATTCACACTCTGACCACATGCTGCATATGCACTAATTACACACTAAGCATCTACTCGCCGCTCACACACATGTCTCACCTGCATCACTCACACTCTGGACACCTTCTACACATGCACCACTCTCACGCTGGGCACATACATGTGGGCAGCTTACATGCTCTCATATTACATACCTGTATCTGAGGGTACAACTACATGGCCCAGTCATGTCTTGGTCAAGGTGTGGGCTCTAAATAAACTAACATGACAACAATGTTTAGTAGATCTGCATTGTTAATGGCCATAACCAGTGCAGACCGACTAAAAATGCCATCTTTATTAGCTTAAACGGGTTCTGCAGTTCTTTTAACTTATGAACTATCATCAGGATAGATCATCAGCATCTGATTGATGGGAGTCCGACACCCAGGACCTGCACTGATCAGCTGTTTGAGAAAGCAGCGGTTCTCCACAATGTTCTCACTGCTTACTGCAGGCCCAGTGATGTCACGACTAATGTCACTGGCCTGGGCGGGGCTATGCTCTCTTCAAGTGAACAGAGCTTAGCTCTGCCCAGACCAGTGATACTAGTTGTGATGTCACTGGGCCTGAGGGAAACACAGAGTAAGCCACGGCGCTCCTAGAGAACCGCTGCCTTCTCAAACAGCTGATCAGTGGGGGTCCCGGGTGTTGGAGCCCCGCCGATCAGATGCTGATGATCTATGCAGAGTATAGATCATCAGTTTAAAAGAAATGCAGAACCCCTTTAATTAGAGCCCACTGCAGCCGTACAGCCGTGGGGTACTCGACCACAGTGTAGATGGCGTTGCATGAGCAACATGATCACACAGTGTTAAGCCTCATGCACACGACCGTACTGTATGTATTTTGCAGTTTGCAAAAAACAGATCTGCAAAAAATACAGATGACGTCCGTGTGAATTCCGTGTATTGTGGAACGGAACAGCTGGCCCCTAATAGAAAAGTCCTAGCCTTGTCCGTGATGTGGACAATAATAGGATATATTCTATCCTTTCGCAGAACGGACATACGGAAACGGAATGCACACAGAGTAACTTCCATTTTTTTATTTTTTTTTTGCTGACCCATTGAAATGAATGGTTCTGCATACGGCCTGCAAAAAATGGAATGGACACGGAAAGAAAATAAGTTTGTGTGCATGAGCCCTTATAGGACTGGGTCCTCAGACAGTATGTCTGACCGTTCTCTACTACTGTATATTAGAATGAGATCTAATATTTTATAAATAGTGAACTTACTGTAAACTTAACAAAACTCGCTACATGTCAATCTGATACCGTTATTGTGGTGTTTGTCCTTACTGTATGTTAAAGGATGAAAGACACAGAGACTCTACAATCCTCCGTGGGCAGCATGAGATAATTGCATTTGCCTTAGTCAGACGTAGAGGAACGGTATAAACAGACAATAAAAAATGTAACAAAGAACATCTCTTTTATCTTGTGATAATTATACAGAGAAGCACAAAGCCGCATCATTTCAACAAGCACATGTTGAAGCCTAGTACACAAGATCTTGACCAGAAGATGACAAAACCTTACAAACTCTTCTGTTTGATCTTAGGAGGAACACAAGATCTAATTTACTACAGCGTGCTGCATGTTTGTCTTCTATTAACTGCATGTTGTATATTGCATCAATGTGTTGTCTATACGGCATTAGGGATGAGCGGATTTCTTGATTCAATTCTGCCGAATCTATCAAACGATTATACTCAGGACTGAATAAATTCAACCCCAATAGAAAGTCCTTCAACTGTCCTGAAAAGTTGTGGTTGACATTCTGGGGTCTCATAGGACTTTAAACAATTAATTTCAAGCTATTTAACCCCAAGCCACATTAGTAATCTTAAAGTGACATATATGGCTATGGATAAATGCATGGCTGCTAGCAGTAACAACAGCATCTATGAAAATAAATAAATAAATCAGCTGCACTTTAGGATTTTTTTGTGTTTTTTTAATGGACCAAAAATATTCACCTTTTGGTAGCAACACATAGACACTGCCTGGGGTCATGTGATCCTTCTTCTTCATCCCTCCTCCTTTTGATCTAAAAAATGGCTAATGATAATTTTAAGAAATTCTCCCAAATCAAATTTGGATTCAGATTTGACCCTGATTTTTGGAAAATTCTGGTCAAATTCAATTCATTTAAATCCATTTGCTTATCTTTGTGTAGTAAACTTCATTGCTATTGATGGAAAATGGAAAAACTGCAGGTTTATATGATTGCTTTTGGGATTAAGATCAGGTGTAGAAGGAATGATACTGTGTTCATGGGTTCTTCATGCTTGTAAACATTTTCAATATTCCTGGAAGTTGGAACGATGGGGAAGATTTATGAAAAATAGTGCATCCGCCCATAGGATGCAAAAAGATTTTAAGTGTTATCCTCCAAAGGGCCATGGAAATGAGAGCTGGAATTGTATTGCTTATTGGCAACTGCTACATTTTTTCCCACTCTACTTTCAAAAAAATTCCCTCTATTATCTAAGGGTCTTTTTACCTGGACAGATAAATTGCCTGCAATGAGTACTGATTGGCCATATAGCAAATCCAAACAATGATCATTCACTCAATAATAGGGAAGTTTTTAACACAAATACGATTGTTCATGTGATCTTTCCTTTCCCCTCTTTCACCCAGTTCATGTTGCAAAGGACAAGCAGGTAGGTACCTTTTTACAGAGGGGATGTGCTGACGGCATAAAGGAGTTTTAATTACCATAAATGATAGTTACATAGTTAATACGGCTGAAAAGAGACATAAGTCCATCAAGTTCAACCAAGGGCAACCTTATTGTTCGTTGGACATATTTATACTGGTCAGTGATTGTGAGCCATCATTGGTTGAAATGATCATCATCACCCTGTGCAAAAAGCCCTTCAGTTACTACTTATAGATGAAGGCATTGTCCAGTAAATTTCAAGACGGTAAGCCGTCTAAAGGTTCCTTTACAGAGAACTCTTAACAGAGACTCTTAACAGCGAACTCTCATGTCTTATATAGAAGCCTTTATAGAGTATATTGTATAAACACTGTACCCTATAGCCCTAACTAGAGATGGCCAAATGATTCAAATTTGGCCCCATTTAAAAAAGAAAAATTCTAATTGGTAGAATCAGGATTTCTTTAGATTTGATTCTGGATAATTTTTCCATTCAAAGTACTTTCACCTTGGGTAGAATTAATTTATACACTAATCGAAATTCTTGGTCAACTTAGACCCAAAAATAATTTTAGGAAATTCACTCATCTCTAGTTATAAGTCAAGAAGACCCAGGCGTGGCAAAAAAAAGGATTGGCCTTTTAAAGGGGCATGGATTAAAGGATGTGGCTAAATATATTAGAAATGTGTAAATTAATATTAGACCACAGACCAGGCCTCTTTGTTAATATTGTATCATGGACCCCCTAATTACAGTATATTGAGATCTTATAAATTAATATGAGACTCCAGACCAGTTCCCTGGGTGGGGTGTTGTGGAAATCACTGTTACGGAGACGGGGTACTGTGGAGGTCACTAATAAAGGGGCGGCCGCTGTGGAGTTAACTGTTAAAGGGGCAGGCTGCTATGGAAGTCACTGTTAAGGGGGAGGGATGCTGTGGAGGTCACTGTTAAAAGGGGTGGGGTTCTGTAGAGGTCACTGTTAAGAGGATGGGGTGTTGTGGAGGTCACATTTTAAGGGAAAAGAGCTTTGTGGAAGTCACTGTTAAGGCAGTCAGTACTGTGAGATCACTGTTAAGGGAGCGGGGTACAGTGTGGTTCACTGGTAAGGGGGCCTGGAATGGTGGTGGTCAGTTAAGGGGACTGTAACCTATGGTAAGTGTTAAGGGGTGGGTGCTGTAGAGGTCACTGTTAAGGGGGAGAGCCCCTGTGAAGGTCATGTCAAGGGGGTGGGATGCTGTGGAACTCACAAACATTTAATGAAATAGATGAAATACACCCATGTGAAGCCGGGTCCTTCAGCTAGTATACGTATATTTATACATCATTTTTCTCAGCAATGCGGGCACATATGAACATCGGACCAAAACAGATGCCTTCAGCTGCAAAGTGGACATGTAACAGGCCAAACAGTGGTCATAGGTACAAATCTGCTGACAGATGCAGTTTAACTAAAGCACAGTTGTGATATCACAGTAGCTTTCTTGGCTGAAACCTAACTATGATGTCACAGCATATTATGGGACTAAAGCTAGTTGTGATGTCACAGCATGTTAACTGTCCCAAACCCACTCACGATTAGAGATGAGCGAATCATTCAAAAAATTATTCGCCGAACATTCGCCAAACTTTTCCTAAGATTCGTATATTCGACGAATAGATTAGTTGTATTTGCGTACAAAATATACGTTATTATGTGCTATTAGCGAACATTCGCGCACTAATAATGAACGTTCATTTAAAAAATGTACGCAGCTTCTTAGAACGAATCCTCAGCATACTATTGTCTACGCGATTACGTAATACGCAGGCACGCACGACGAGAGGCCGCGGTGTGCACTCCTCAGAGGCAGAGCGAATATTCGAAAATGGTATCCAGGCGATCCTCATCATTTAGCTCTGAAGAGCTGAA
Source organism: Rhinella marina (assembly GCA_900303285.1). NCBI lineage: Eukaryota > Metazoa > Chordata > Amphibia > Anura > Bufonidae > Rhinella > Rhinella marina. The sequence goes on along the minus strand of ONZH01019825.1, from coordinate 89,400 downwards.
ATTCCTGATCCGGCTGATGGACAGAGAGGATTACGATGGCACACACCGCCATCCAAACCAGCATAAGAAGGAGGTTATCCAGCAGGTGATCCAAGGCCTGGGCCATCGTTTCCACACGGTGCGGACACTGGGCCAGTTCCAGCGGAAATGGTCTGATCTGAAATTCAAATGCCCAGAGCGGCTTAATGAGATCCGCGCAGAGATACGGCAGGGTGAGTAACAAAATATTTTATAAGTAAAAACATGTAAAAAAAAATTAGTGTACTGTATTGTATATATACCAGCAGTCACTGCGAATAATGAAAAAAGTATAGAAGGACAACGTGGTCGTGCGTAGTGCGCTGCAGTAATTTTGTTTCATGCTAGGCAACGCCTCTAACTCTCGACCCAAACAACTTAAGTGAAGGTATTCTAGTCATTATTGTTAATGGTGTTGGCCGTTCTTCCGTTTGTGTCAGGCAAATGCACTAGTTCGAAAGAAAGTACCCTTATATGCCCCTTCATAGTTCCAGCCCCTTCATAACTGTTGTATTTTTGCTCCGGCTGCCTCTCAGTAGGGGTTAAGGTGCTGTGGCCAGATTCGCGGCCCGCCCCCATTACAGTAAATTTGGGCCGGAGCGCGGTTCTGGCCCCACACGTGTACCTGCGGCAACGCGGATCCGGAGGGACCCTTCACCCGCCGGATTCGGGGTGTAGAAGTAGCCTTAGGCCATTATTTCATGATTTTTGACAGCTGCTGCACCACAGAGGAGCTGCTCTCACCGTCCTCCACCCCAGCGAGAGAGGACCCCTCCTGCTCCTCCAACACCACCAGCCCAGCTACCAGAGATAGAAGGTAGGTAAAAAAAAAGGGTTAAGGGGTTGAGCTTCTGTCTTCAAAATATGAGCTAAATGTATGTTTTATCTTTGATAGCTCCAACCGACAGGGAGCAGTTTTCCCCTGGACCATGGGAAGACCACGCCGTATGGGTGTCCAGTAAGTACTACAAAAGGCTCAGTCAGTACAGAATACATGTCACAGAATAAGTCGCTCCAGTACATTAAAGTTCAGATTTTTTTTTGTGGGACAACCACTGTAACTCGATCATACAAACTAAGTACATAACTGTTTCCACCCCTACAGACATCCCCACTGACTTCGAAGTGGAGGCTGGATTACGGCGCCTTGGCTCCAGGCTCCACGCTGCCTCCCGGCTCATTCGTGGCCTGTAGCTGGAGCTGCAAGAGCTGCAGGACATGATGGCCCGACGTCGGCAAAGGCCGGCGTAATCTTATTTTTTTGTTCCTTTCTTTTGTTTATTATATTATTTATTTGTTAAAAAGACGTTTTTATTTATTACTAAACTATTCTTGAAAAACCTGTGTTTTGAGTGTTTTGTTAAACCTTTAACACCTTCCTGATCCTGACATAGTGTGAAGAAGACAGAGTTTTTTTTCCTGCGGCCATTTTCCCATATTAATGACCACAGCGGTGTCTGCCGGCCGAAGTATTACTACATTACACACACTCCTGTTCACTGATTACAATTGACAGACAGAAAAATAAAAAAAAGGCTTGGCTTGTTTGGGCAACAAGCCTGTACATTCTACCTTAACATAGGCAGTGAAAATTATATATGAGCTTTTTATGGCTGCCCCGGCCAGTAGTAGTAGGGGACGGGGTATATCAGCATAGAGTGATAGGTAAAATAAATACAACAGACTTCGGTGGTGTATAACAATGTCCGCTAATATAACTTGTACAGGAGGCAGAGGCAGTGTAAAATTATTTTTTTAAAATATATATAACACATATATATATATATATATATATATATATATATATATATTTGGAGGGGGGGACTAAAGGCTGAGGCTCCAAAACAAACTTAATAATACTAAATAGAATTATTAGTAACATTAACTAATAACAGCTACTCTCCTACTAAGCGTAGAAAACGGAGGCGGAGGTAGACAACAGTGTTTGGTTTTGAAATAGGGTTTTGGAGACTTCGGGTTCGCACAGCCCATGACACAAGACATTTGGCTGTAAAATTATGGCCCGGCTGACAGCAACAGTGGGAAGACACTCAGACTATTCTGCCCTGCAAGGCCTGATCTAATCACCACCAGCATCAGCAACAGGAGTATGAAATTCGAATGTAATCCAGCCTTTTTTCATTTTTATAAAGGTATTTTTTCGAACACTGCCCGGTGACAGATTTGTCCTTTTGGGTGTCACCCCCCTCCCCCAGCGGCACTAAAAACCCTCTCTGACATGACACTTGAAGCTGGGCAGGAAAGAAGCCCTAGTGCATAGTGGGACAGTTCCGGCCACTGTTGGCCTCAGGGAGGCTGTCCTCTATAACCGCCGGATTATAAAGTGGGCTTCGGTGGCTTCTTTTTTTAGAAATTGCAGAAGGGCACACCACTAGGAGGGAACACTGAAGCCCGAGAGGTGGCAGAAAATGACGGGGTTTGCTTGAGTGGAATGGTGGAGCAGGACGAGTCTGACCCCTGGCTACATATGGATACTGTATCAGCAGATGACAGCAGATCATCCGTCTGAGACTGAGATGAGCGTGCCATCCACTCCACTACATCATCTACTTTCTCCTCCACTACAATTTTGCACCTCGGTGGGTTAGCCTGGTGGAACAACGGCCAAGTATTGCGAATACTACTAGTAGATGCTCCGGCTACAGGTCTTTTGGCACTGCTGCCCTGTGCCACCTTCTCCTTTTTTTAAAGCTCAAAGTCTGGCTGGAACTGGACCCCTTTTGCTTATCCATTTCAGACATTTTTCAATTCACTCTGTGGCCCTGCAGCTGGTCTTTGTCCCTGTATCTCACTGTCTCTTCCTGTCTCTCCCTATCTCTCCCTGTCTCTCTCTCCCTGCTTGATTAAATACTAGCCCTGAACTGGCCATGCAATTGCCCTGCAGTATCCCTGATATGTGTAATATGGATTCCCAGAGCTATTATATCAAATTTTCGCAAAACAGGTCTCAGAACTTCACACACTGTGCTTCTGCTCGTCTCAGCAGTCGCAGCAGAAGTGATGCGTCACTGGCTTAACGAGCCTGAGCCAATCAGAGGAAGCCCTGCCCACTAGGTCAGGTGACCGCTTTCTTCCCGGGCTTTTGCACACGATAAACGAACTAACAGTAAAAGTTCGCTAATGAATTGAATTCGTACGCAACAGCGTATACAGTAACTTATACGTAGCAATAGCGTATAATTTATAGGACAAACTGCGTAGCGAATGCGTACAAAGCCGAAGTGAATCACCTAATATTCGGATTCGCTTTGCATCTAAAAATTCCCAAGATTCGATACGAATCAACAAATCAACGAATCGATTCGCCCATCTCTACTCATGATATCACAACGGCTGATATCACACAATGATACTTGGGTTGTTTGGTTTTCTAAACCACACTGCTGCTCTATGGAGTAAAATATTAATAGTTGAATAACAATAAGTCGGTATGTTCAAGTTATTATGCCCTGTAGACATCAAAGTATAGAATTGTTATCAATGGGATTTCAGGTCCATTTGGCTGAATGTAAATTTTTTCATAACAAAAATTACTAGTTAAACATAAATCTATTTTATCTATTACATTTCCCTTCCATGTGAAGGTCCTCAAAGTAAAAAAAAAAAAAAAAAAAAAAAATCAAATTATATGAAGCATTCCACATACAAATACAATTTCAGGTCCCATCAGTAATACTTTGAAGGTGTAATATGTATGTGCAAAGCGTCGGTTTTGGTCCCTTATGGTTCGGTTGTTGCTTATCAAAGGGGACAGAATTCATAAGGAATCTTCCACCGAGACTTCCTGTGCCAATATGAAAAAAAAAACATGCAGATGAATAAATGAATAATCTGTGGTGAAAATGTGTTTGTAAGCCTGCAGGAAATGCGTAACTTCATTCCTGGTTCACGTAAGGTACCTGCTAATGAAATCCAAGAAACAACACTCCTCAAACTGGAAATGGTTCTATAAAAAGATGTGATTATATCTATCTATCTATCTATCTATCTATCTATCTATCTATCTATCTATCTATCTATCTGTCTTGTAGTTTAAAAAAAAAAAGGCAGCACTCCAGCATAACATGAAAAAGTGTAAGGTTCATTAACCCATCAGGCAGCAATGTTTCAGCTCTACTCAATGGAGCCTTTGTCAAGCTGTGATAACATGTGCCATACACATGTTTATCTATGTGTCTGTCTTCCTGTCTGTCTCTAATAAATTATATATATATATATATATATATATATATATATATATATAATAAATATATATATATATATATATATATATATATATATATATATATATAATATATAATATATATATATATATATATATATATATATATATATATATATATATAATTATCTATCTATTTTTCTATGTGTCTGTCTTCCTGTCTGTCTCTAACAAATTATTTATCTATCTATCGATCTATCTTTTTTCTTTCCCTATATTAATAATTGCACAACAGCTCTATCTTTATCTAATGCAGTATAATAGTATAATACGTGGAATTATAGAGTGCAGGAGATGAAAGTCGGCTCTTGTTAAATAACAAGCTGGATCGCATTTAGAGTATTACAGTTATTTATGTGTAAATACAAGTGCCCTTTATATCTTGTACCATGGAAAATAAAAATAACTTCAGAGTCAGACACTAAACATTTTTGACAGTGTTATCAATTTTCCATTGTATTTTTGCCTTAAATTATCTTTCGTTCTCACTACTGACTGACTAATTTTGATCTGCTTATTGTTATGTACAGTTCAGATCAGTGCATAAAACTCCCAAATTCACTTGAACTATTTATGTATTATACTATGTTGGCCGTCGCAGCCATCTTGATTGATGTGATGACATCACCATGTTGACCAGGCGCGGTGACATCACACGTCGCCCTGGGCGAGATTTCGCACAGTATCTTCAATCAAGATAGCCGTGGCATCCTCTCCACCAGCAAATGGATGTGGTGAGTTGTTATTTTTAACCACCATTTCAGGAAAAATACGTAGATTCATTACCACGAAGCACAAGGAAATCCGTCTTGACAGCAAATCAATTTTTTTCTGAAATTGAACCGAAGTCTATTAGCAGTCAAGATATGACCTATTTTAATTTTTTTATTTTCTATAATTTTCTATTCATTTTTGGCGTTTTTTAAAAAAAATATTGTTCCATGTTGCTATATTTAAAAATAATTAAGAAATCTTGAACCTTTCACACTGTCTCACAATACGCTGACACTTCCTGCTCTGTAGAGATCACTTCCATCAGTCATCCCATTGTATGGCGACACTTGTAGTATAAAGCTGAAGGTGGGCTTCACAGAATCTGCTATCAATAGGTGATGGTCACAGTTCAATGCCTCTTCCCCCTCCCGCTTTAGTACACACGCTCCCATAGAAGCCAATGAGTCATCTCCATTCTATAAGTTTCTATGGTCCATGTGGCTGCTGTACAACATATTACTGAATGCTGTTAATAGACCCAAATAGTAACTTGGGGGGATGGAAGACCTATGTACATGTACAGGAAATAGAAAAAAAAGTCAATAAAAATAATAAAATCAGATCATAAAAAGTGTATATGTCAGAATCTTGCTAGTACGTTCCTTTTACTTACATTGTATAGATAGTTCTGGCATATGAAAACCATGCGGAAGTAACATGAAGAGCTCTTACTATTGTTTAGCATCAACAAGGAATGCTCGGTCAACTCAATATAAGATCTGATAAGTGCTATGGTGAGACTTAGTGAATAGTTGGTAATGCACATCTTATTTTCAAGGACTGTAGAAATAGATAATGAGTACCTCTGTGGTAGGCGTCTCTAAAGTCCCTCTCAAAGACGTTGGCTTCTCACTTGGCTTTGATGAGAAGATGCTTACAGCTGGGGGTTGATTGTGTAAAACCGAAGATAGGCAGAGTTGTACGGTTTCTTTTAAAGCTTTTAGTTGAGATTCCTGGGGAAATAAGATCTTTAGGTCAGATGCTGTTACTTAAGAGTCTTCAAAAATAATGAGAATATGTAAATCATAATTGAGGATGATATTTTTAAACATAGTGGGGCAGATTTACTAATCCTGTAAACGGCTGTCTAGACCTGCACCAGATTTATCACAGAGGCTCCGACTGGAGCAGGGATAGACACCTTTCTCTGACTCTATACCAACTATTGGATGGCTTAGTGTGTGATTAGAGATGAGTGAATTTCCTAAAATTTATTTTGACCCAATTTGTCCAAATCAGCCAAGAAATTTGATTTGGGTACAAATTGCCTTTACACAAATCAAAAGTGCTTTAAATGACACTGTCTCTCTCTCTCTCTCTCTCTCTCTCTCTCTCGCAATCTTCTTAGCTATCCTTCTATCTTTCTGGAAAACGTCTACCCAAACAGATCTGAAGAACTTCTTAATCTACTGAATTAGAATTGTTTCAAAAATTTGAGTTGAATTTTGATTCTAACAAATCGATTCACTCATCTCTATTTGTGACATAATTGTAGGTCAAAATTGTTGCACAATTGTGGTTCAAAATGTTGCACTTTAGGGCACTCTGCCTGTCCAACTAAGGGCTCATGCACACTGCCGTTGCCCGGCCATGGCCATATTGCGGCCTGGATACGGCAGGTATGCATACACGGGCACCGGCCGTATGCACCCCACATCACGGACCCATTCACTTGAATGGGTCCGCAATCCCAGAGTGCGGTGTGGTGCAGAACGGAGGCACGGATCAGAAGCCCATGGAAGCACTACAGAGTGGTTTCATGGTGTTTTTGTCCATGCCTCTGCACCGCAAAAAAATAGAACATGTTCTATTTTTTGCGGTGCGGACGGATCATGGACCCATTCAAGTTGAATGGGTCTCAAGTTGAATGAGTCTCGATTCATCCTGGCCGCCGTACATATGTTGCCCGTGAATTGGGGACCACAAATTGTGATCCCCAATGCACAGAACAGCCTAAGCCATACCAAAATTTTCCACAATTTATGACAACCTTCGAGGTGTATTCAAATTAGCAAAGGTGGGCAAGTAAATCTCCAATGTTTTAATCAGATGTTCTGAGAATCCAACAAGGTAACATTTTGATGCATTATTTTGTTTTTTTTTTCCCTGAAGGTTTCTTTTTTATATAATTTTTCTGACCATATAATAATCTAAAAAATCTGATACTCTATTATCATGTGCTATTGATGGCAAATTAGAGATGTTTTTACAGTATAATGAATTAATAAGACATAAATCATATACAAAAAAGTAAGGTGCTGTGTATAAGCACATTCATAATCTAAATAGGTGCTAAAACTATGAGTGCTGCAACCCTGCTCTAGTCATTAAAGGGGTTGTCGTGGAGTATTAAAACATGGCTGCTTTGTTCCAAAAAAGTAACACACCTGTCCATGGATTGAGTCTGGTATTGTAGCTCAGCTTCATTGGAATCAATGGGGCAGATGTGCAATGCCGCATGTAACATATGAATAGATGTGGTCCTGGTTTTTGGAAACAGGCATGTTTTTTCTAATCCTGGACAACCCCTTTAATGAGAAATACTATGTTAAACTGCACGAGCAAGGGCTGCATTGTGTGACTTAAAGACGTAGCAGAGTTGGGCATGTCAATATGGTGATTAAAACCTGCTACACACAGTCTGGAAATCCAAAAACATTATCAGAGTTTTGTTGCACAATACACAAAAAGGGTAATATTTTATACACTTTTACGCTCATCTTGGCAATTTTACAAGTGTCCAGAAAAAAGGATGTGGCTAAAAAGAGTCAGAAAATGCAACTGATTTACTAACGATTTGCATCTTTTAGAGCAAATGTCTGCCGAACATAAGAAGGCACTACAAAAAGGAAACTCTAACATATCTCGAGAATAACACCAACTACTGTAGAATATGACCAGTGTTGAACGAATCAAAGTTAAACAAATTGACTTTGATCCGAATTTCCGGAAAAAAAAAATCCTAGTGCTTTTTAGTAACTAATAATTTTTTTCCTGAAATAGCATTGAAAATTACCTCATCCATTTGCTTACGGAGAGGACGTTGTGGTCATCACTGGATCTGCAAAACGTGATGACCACGTCAGCACATAAGATTTGGCATGTTTTCTTCAATCAAGATGGCACCCTCTCCACGAGCAAATGGATAAGGTGAGTTTGTATTTTTTTGAAACCCCTGATTAACCCCTGAAAGTCCTCAATGTGACTGTCAGATGCTGAGATTAGCATTGAACACGGCATCTGAGGGGTTCCATGACAGGAGGGAGGCGAGATAGGCTTTCCCATGGAATGCGATTCATGATGAACAAATTCGTTACGAATCAGATTTATTTGTGAACTTCGGCTAAGTAACCAAATCGAATTATTGAATAATCGGATTTTGATAACTTTGCTCATCTCTAAATATGACATTTCAACATTCTTTAGCTGTAAATTTATGTATCAATATTGATAAATCTTCCAAAATCACTCATTTGAAAAAATGACTACAGATGTTAGGTGGAGTCTGCAGACAAAGTCAACTTCAATTTTTGGCTGCTGGTGATTGAATTGAAAACAATGATTTCAGGATGTCCTGCTGTAGGCACTGCCATTAATCAGCCGCAATCTGTGGGGGGAAACAAGTGTTCCGCTCCCCTACAGCACCTCCACAGGTTACATAAACTATTACACAGTGTCCATTTAAATCAGTGGTCAATTCATGTAATGTTTGAAGGTATTGATTCCTCCAAAACGAGATATGCAAAATGTATCCGTTCCCCAATTTTTAACACATTAAAGGGGTTGTCTCACTTCAGTAGGTGGCATTTATTATGTAGAGAAAATTAATACCAAGCACTTACTAATGTATTGTGATTTTCCATATTGCTTCCTTTGCTAGTTGAATTAATTTTTCTATCGCATTATACACTGTTCTATAGTTATGGCCACCTTGCAATCAAGCAGCGGTGGCCAAGCTTGCACATTATGGGGAAAAGTACCAGCTTATGTGCACTCCAACGGTCCCGGCCACCAGAAAGGCCAGCGCTTTTTCCTACAGTGTGCAAGCATGACCACCACTGATGGATTGCAGGGTGGTCTGTAACCATGGAAATGAGCAGTGTATAACGTAATGGAAAAATGAATCTAGCCAGCAAAGGAGGCAAGATGAACAATCACAATACATTAGTAAGTGCCTTGTATTAACTTTCTATACATCAGAAATGCCACTTGCTGAAGTGAGACAACCCCCTGGAATAAACAGCATGACATATTAGTATATTAATATAAGCCATAAATATTCAACAGTCTGCTGCATAATAATAAGCTCTTACATTATCCAGTGATGCTGATTCCATTTCTCTCTTCGCCACTGTCAACTTCTGCTCCAGATCTGTTAGTTGTTGTGCCTATTAAAATGAATTAGAGAAAAACCTCAGCCATGCCATCAGGAGACACAAACAGAATCAGCCATTTATTGGGCTGGAATGCAAATGGCTGTGTAACTCATAAACATGTATGGCCATTTATAATATGCTATTTAATTAACTAATTATGAACTCGCAGATGGTAGCTTCGAATCATGGCTCTCTCCTTCTCTGGAAAGTCTATTAAAATGATTTGTACTCTCATAAGAAAACATCTTAAGGCTTAGCATTTCAATAGAGTACACACATCATCTCCCAGGAACACACCTGCTTTATGGCAATACAGCAATCCTACATTGTCAGGGAAGTATGAATAATAACATAATACATGTTTTATTCCTTGGTATATTCATTTGTCGTTTTATTTATACCCTGTTAACAATTGATGCCCGCTTGCCAAACTGGTTGATTATGAAACAAGGACATGAAAAATACATACTGTTTACCAGGAGTAAATTCTTGTAAAAGCTACATGAGTAATATATTTTCCGGTTTCTGTATAAGGGGTTTCGTCATTGCCATTGCATACATGATGTCTGTACACAGTGCTGATGATTAATAACTTGTATAAAAGGGATTTATAGATAATTATCTCAATATAACTATTGCGTATAAAAAGTATAAAATAAAATGTGGTCGCCTCCCTGCAGTGCATTTACTTGCTGGCTATTTGTTACATCTCCTGACTAAATAGCTGATCCTTCAGACTGCAACTGGTTTGATGCAAGCTAGACTGGTGTGCACAGTCTATGGAATCCTCTGGATTTCATACTACTAGAGGCTGTCTAGCTTTGTAATATTGATAATATCCTCCAAATAGGTCATCAATTTTAGATTGGTGGGGGTCTTGGCACTCAGAATATTTGTCAATTAATATCTAGATGCAGTGGTGCTGTAAGGAGTGTAGAAAAGGCAGGTAGAAAGCCAAGGGTTGTAGCCAGGAGAGCAGAAAGGTTGAGGTAGGCCAGAGAAAGGGAGTACAGGGGTGCTGACAATTAGAGATGATCACATTTTCTGAAATTTGTATTTGAATCTATTGTACCCAAATCAAATATGCTCCAATTTTCTGAAAGTTTTTATATAACACTCTCGGGTCTCCTAGGACTGGAAAGACTCTGCTCTCCATAATAGAAATAGTACCTACCCAGAGGTTCCCCCAAGGCCTCTCAACCAGAAAGGCTGATTCTACTTGTTTTATTCTGATAATGGAATTTTATTCTGAAATAACTAGTTGCAAATGTGAGGCTGGTTTAGCTTTTCTTCTAGCTTTGTCTATTTAAAAGGTTGAACAATGCTTGGATGGCTATACTATATATGTGAACCACTCAGTTTTTCTTTAATCCTTTTGTTTAGAAAGCAGAATTGCACATGATTTTCACATGCAGATCTCTCTCTTGATTTGAGCAAAACAAAGTGCAAAAAAAATCAGGTTAAATTCCAAATTCATAGAATTGATTCAATAATCTTTAAAATGTATATTTATACACATCTTCTTGTGTTTCATGCATCATTTTTTTCCTATTTTTTATTTACTAAGCTCTTAATGATAGCCTTAAACTGTTCAATCAGTGCTTTTGTATAATAAGATATTTTTAATCTATTGTTGTACTTGTGTCCCCATATAATGCCTCTATTTTCCAGAAAGAGCTAGTCTCCTTTCAAAAAAGAAAGGAAAACTGAGTGTTTCATACCAGGAACCCAGATCTTTCTGAGTAACTTCCCTTTAACAGAGCTGAGCAAAGAAAATTTTGCTTGGCTGTCTGAGAGAACTTTGTTGGAGTACTACAGTTGAGAGAGGATTGACCACAGCACTTCACCTTCCTCCACCAATGAGACCAGAAGTATTTTTATACCATGTATAGTAGGAGACAGTACACCAAGGGTTCATATCATTGCTTTTTATTCAATTCTTGTTTTTCAATACCAGTGGTGGAAAAAATAATTTCAGTGCAATATATTCCTCAGTGCATATTAATCAGTGCAACGTTTCAAGATCTTTGATGAGAGCCGTTTTTCAAGCTGGAAGGACGCTAAGCTGCTGAGCTGAAGTAGCATGTGAGTTCCTGTTATATAGGGCCTTGAGTATGCATGAGGAGTATTTTAAGCCAATCAGCACTCATCTGGGTTTCTGGGAAAAAATATCTGAAAATTAGCAGATCTTATATCTGTCTGCATCAGATAGGCTTAGGAAAGCTAATTTAAATATATTTCTCAGAAACCCAGAGAAGTATTGCCTGACCTAAAATACTCTGCACACATATTATGCATTCTAGGTGCTCTCAGTAATGAGGAAGAATACTCACCAGAGAACTCATATATATTGTCCAGAAACCCAAGTAGTACTCTTTCTTCATTGAATAAAAATGGGTTAGTTAGAATCCAAATTGGATCAGTAGTATTAATATTTATTGCATATAATATTGAGATCTGGGTGGTTGGAGAGTAATAGAAGGAGAACTTTTTTATGTCTTTTTTGTACTGTTTCGAATATATATATCTATATACAGTACAGACCAAAAGTTTGGACACACCTTCTCATTCAAAGAGTTTTCTGTATTTTCATGACTATGAAAATTGTAGATTCACACTGAAGGCATCAAAACTATGAATTAACACATGTGGAATTATATACTTAACAAAAAAGTGTGAAACAACTGAAAATATGTCTTATATTCTAGGTTCTTCAATGTAGCCACCGTTTGCTTTGATTACTTCTTTGTACACTCTTGGCATTCTCTTGATGAGCTTCAAGAGGTAGTCACCTGAAATGGTTTTCACTTCACAGGTGTGCCCTGTCAGGTTTAATAAGTGGGATTTCTTGCCTTATAAATAGGGTTAGAACCATGAGTTGTGTTGGGCAGAAGTCAGGTGGATACACAGCTGATAGTCCTACTGAATAGACTGTTAAAATTTGTATTATGGCAAGAAAAAAGCAGCTAAGTAAAGAAAAACGAGTGGCCATCATTACTTCAAGAAATGAAGGTCAGTCAGTTCGAAAAATTGGGAAAACTTCGAAAGTGTCCCCAAGTGCAGTCGCAAAAACCATCAAGCGCTACAAAGAAACTGGCTCACATGAGGACTGCCCCAGAAAAGGAAGACCAAGAGTCACCTCTGCTGCAGAGGATAATTTCATCTGCGTCACCAGCCTCAGAAATCGCAGGTTAATAACAGCTCAGATTAGAGACCAGGTCAATGCCACACAGAGTTCTAGCGGCAGACACATCTCTACAACTGTTAAGAGGAGACTGTGTGCAGCAGGCCTTCATGGTAAAATAGCTGCTAGGAAACCACTGCTAAGGACAGGCAACGAGCAGAAGAGACTTGTTTGGGCTAAAGAACACAAGGAATAGACATTAGACCAGTGGAAATCTGTGCTTTCGTCTGATGAATCCAAATTTGAGATCTTTGGTTCCAACCACCGTGTCTTTGTGCGACGCAGAAAAGGTGAACAGATGGTTCCCACTGTGAAGCATGGAGGAGGAGGTGTGATGGTGTGGGGGTGCTTTTCTGGTGACACTGTTGGGGATTTATTCAAAATTGAAGGCATACTGAACCAGCATGGCTACCACAGCATCTTGAAGCGGCATGCTATTCCATCCGGTTTGCTTTTAGTTGGACCATCATTTATTTATCAACAGGACAATGACCCCAAACACACCTCCAGGTTGTGTAAGGGCTATTTGACCAAGACGGAGAGTGATGGGGTGCTACGCCAGATGACCTGGCCTCCACAGTCACCAGACCTGAACCCAATCGAGATGGTTTGGGGTGAGCTGGACCGTAGAGTGAAGGCAAAAGGGCCAACAAGTGCTAAGCATCTCTAAGAACTCCTTCAAGACTGTTGGAATACCATTTCAGGGGACTACCTCTTGAAGCTCATCAAGAGAATGCCAAGAGTGTGCAAAGCAGTAATCAAAGCAAAAGGTGGCTACTTTGAAGAACCTAGAATATAAGACACATTTTCAGTTGTTTCACACTTTTTTGTTAAGTATATAATTCCACATGTGTTAATTCATAGTTTTGATGCCTTCAGTGTGAATCTGCAATTTTCATAGTCATGAAAATACAGAAACCTCTTTGAATGAGAAGATGTGTCCAAACTTTTGGTCTGTACTGTATTATGAGTGTATAGCTCTATGTGTACATAGAGCTATCACTTTTTCTGACCATTATATGACTTTCAGATTGGTTTTTTTCATGTTTCCCCCGCAAACAAGCTCTGTGACTAATTATCAGTTCTCCCTGGGCTGCTATGATGTCACCTCTAGACTGCACTTTAAGAAAACAGGAGATTTCGCTGCACCATATACCATCTTTATTACACAGGGAAGCATAAGAGCATGATAGAGAGTAGAAAAGTTTTGAGCAGTATAGATGTGAAAACAGTAACTGTGAGGCAGGAAAACACTTTCTGCCAGATTTTGCAGCCTCTGTGCCTGTATTTCTCAGTCTGAAGTTCACTCTTATCCTTTCTCCCCTTTCCAAAGATCTCTGTTGGTAGTTGTAATCTGATTATTATGTGATCTGACAGTTCTTCCTGGTCTCTCAAGTTGGACACAGCAGAGAATACAGAAAGAACGCTAGTTTAGAAAAGTAGCCTGATACCTAAAAAAAAGAGGCCCTATATAAAAAGTGTCTCATATTTACTTGTTATATTGGTTTGCGCAAAGATGTGTGAAAAGCCAGTGATGTTTTTTTTAATAAATGACTCTAAACAGAAGCTATGATACAAGGGAATGTATAACTTTAAAAGTGTGATCACATGATGACAAATCCGGTCCATATATCCAATTAATTGATGTCATAAAAAATAGTTGTTGACACTCAAAAGCCCCCTTTATGAGCCACAATGGAAAGTCTTTCTGTAAATCTCCAAATCTGACAGTTTAGACATATGGTGGACCATTGGTTACCATTGCTGCCTTCAAGTATTGGGTTCTTTGGTTTAAATCTGACCGATAATGACAAGTCTGTGGCCCTGATTTATTATTTCTTCACTCCAGAATTCTGGCAAGTCGGAAAATAGGGCATTTGTGACTTTCTTGCACTCAATTGTGCAAAATGTATACTCTTGCGCAAAAATTTGTGACTAATTACACTCACTTATGCAACATTTTGTGAGTTTTTGCATTTTTACACCACTCACGCCAGTTTTGTAAAGTGAGTGGAAAAGTGGGTGTTGATAGCTATGTTAATGAGTTTCACTCCAGATTTATCATTGAGACATTTTGAAAATGTTGCAAAAAAGTCACAATCTCACTCCAGGAGAAGGGTGGAGTAGAAAAACTAGAGTAGCTTCTCTAGACAAAAGTGTTAGGTCTAAGGACAAGCCAAATTTATCAAGTAACATGAGAGATTTGATAAATATGGCACAAAGTACTCCAACGCAGACTCAAGCAAAACTGACTTCAAATATACCCTCATGATAAATTCCCTCTTGTATGCTTTCCATGGGTTTGTGCAGTTTATTCTCCCCAAATAAATGTATTGATAACTTAATTTGGAATTTAGACTTAATCTAATGGCGTAAGGAGCCAATGTGGGTGATGGCCATCTCTGTGCATTGCTACGGAATATGTTGACACTATATATATATATATATTCATTTGAATATTCAGCTTGTAATGCTGCAGTTCTTTTGAAAGGGAATTGTGTAGCCAAATGTGGCTTAGCAGTGGCTGGGTGGCTGATAAACCAGCTAGCGGCAGATTTTTTATTTATTTATTTTTTTTAATTAGGTTGTCTTTATTAGACAGCTTAGGCTACTTTCACATCTGTGCTTTACCTTTCCACTATTGAGATCCGTCAAAAGATCTTAATAGAGGGGGAAAAGGCTTCCGTTTCGTCCATTCATTGTCAATGGGGACAAAACTGAACTGAACGAAACAGAGTGCACCAGAATACATTCCATTCCATTTGGAGGTGTCCCCATTGCGGACAGAATAATGCCGCAATCAACATTTTTCTGTCCGCAATGAGGTGCGGAGCAAGACAGATCCGTCATGACCGACAATGTAAGTCAATGGGGACGGATCAGTTTTCTCTGACACAATAGAAAACGGATCCACCCCCACTAACTTTCAAAGGAGTTCATGACGGATCCGCCTTGGCTATGTTAAAGATAATACAACCGAATCCATTCATAACGGATGCAGATGGTTGTATTATCGTGACTGAAGCGTTTTGCAAAAATACTGGTGTGAAAGTAGCCTCGGATAAAAAACACATTTTAAAAAAATATATATATTTTACTTACTATTTTTAAAAACTTACTGCAAATCAGCAATGTAACAAGTGCAAAACAATGTTGCAGATCCCTACTGTTGCATGTTCAATATATAGCTAATTTAGAAAATATTATATCCTTTAGAAAGTAATAAAAAAAAACATAATAGGGTATCTTATCAAACCACTCACAGCTAAAGCACTGCACAATTAATATAGAGAATGTGTTGTGAGCTGAAATCATGTTTGTAGATTTAATGGCGACAAATTCAATGACACATTTCTTTGTTCCATTACCTGGGGTAAATGAAGGACAAAAAAACAAGGATATTGAAGCAGATGGTTATCTGTTCTTAATCTAAAATTAAAATGAAGCATTATGCAATTCATGCAAATGAATTATTCTATAGCTCTGTAAGTGAATGCTCATAAAGGACAAAATGCTTTGGGCCCTAGGAGTTTTCTTATTATTTTCCAAAAAGCTGTTCTTTTCTTCCCTCTGAGCTGATTCTGTAAAACGGTAATAAAAATTATATGTATAACATAACAAAAAATAATACTAACACAATGCAGCTGCTACAAATGAATGATATTGTACACTGACAGTATGATCACATAAAATACTGCATTCCAGTGTTACACAGTGACAGAATACTGGCCAGGAATGGCGCACACGACAGGAAAAGCAGAAGCAATTATTCAATTTTTGTTTGTTAGTTGTAAAACAACATTTAAAGGGACCTGTCGCCCTGTTACAGAGCAAGAGGAGCTGAGCAGATTGATATATAGTTTAATGGGGAATAATTCTGCAAAATGTGCAATTCATTCATTTAACTCTCCTCTGAGATCAGTAGTCATGTGGACAGTCCTAATCAGCAATTGACAGCTAAAACGGTGTACACAGTAATATAGGGAAGGCTGTCAGTCACTGATAGGTCCGCCCACATGACTCCCCTCCTTCCATAGTCAGTATTACCATTACTTTTATGCATGTATTGGGGACTTTACTTTTCAACCTCAGATTTCCTCTTTTTTGCCTGTCCATGCTTTGGGTCCCTCACCATTATCCTGTGTGCCATGATTTACCTTTGACCGTTGGAGGAGGGGTAGTCTACATTTGTTTCTGTGTATAGATTATGCCATGTTTGATATATATATATATATATATATATATATATATATATATATATATATATATATGTTAGTGTCTATTATCAATATTTGATGTGTGATTTTAATGTATGGGTATTTTTTATGTACTGCTCCTTTAATTCTAATCCTTATATTATTACCATTCTGTGTAATCATGTACCTTGTAAAGCTAGTACCCATCCTCTTTGTGCTGATAAGACCACATTCCTGAGTGGTCTCAGTGATATGTGTGCTGCACACTGGAGGAGGGACTAACAGGTTTAAACTCTGTGACACAGATATGTTCAGGGCACTCCATTGAAAACTTCATTCTGGGTAGGATATAAGTATTGATTTGCCCTATCTCTTGTACAGTCTAGGGCAGGGCTGGCCAACCTGAGGCTCTCCAGCTGTTGTAAAACTACAACTCCCACCATGCCCTGCTGTAGGCTGATAGCTGTAGGCAGACTGGGCATGCTGGGAGTTGTAGTTTTGCAACAGCTGGAGAGCCACAGGTTGGCCAGCCCTGGTCTAGGGTGTCATCCGTATGCTACGACATGGCGTCAGGAGTGCCACCCCATATTTCATGGCCAGTGATGAGTATTTACTTTTTATCATATATTTAATTACATTTAGTAAATATATTTATTCAGTTAGCTTGTGTAAGCTTATTAATTCTCAAGTATTTTGAATTCACGTTATGTTACAGTAATGTACCATTTGGTAATGTTTTGTAGGTCATTTTTAATATGCCTATACGGTATATCATTAATATGCTCTTTTTTTTTAAATTGTTGTTGAGTACTAAAATAAAATAGCATACCATTTGTTAGGTTGGCACTTGCTACATCTTTAGCTTAACTAGTGGCAGTCACCTATCAGGAACCGAAATGGGACTATAATGCTTGTCAGGCAAACATTTCCTAAATGGGGTTATCTCATGGAAATAATACAGAATAGCTGAAAATCTACAGGAAAAGTGATAGATGATGGATTCAAGGATCAAGGGGTCCCTGAGTCCATCTCTGATTGGAGATGATCCTCTGCTCCATTCAATTCTATGGGGCTGACATAGCCAGTGTTCCAAAAGTGTTCCAGTAATTTCAAAAGAAGTAAAGGACTGGAAGGCCAACATGTGCATTACTAATCTATCCAGAGAAAGGACTTAGAGACTCCTCATTCTCTGGATTGCATAATGTTCCAGTGGTCATACTCCCCGCTACTTCACTTTAGAAAAAATACAACTGAGGGGAGATCTAATAATCATGTATGAATACATCAGGGAGAAGAACAGAGATCTCTCATTATCTATTTATACCCAGGGTTGTGACAAGGGGACATTCTCTGCATCTAGAGGAAAGAAGGTTTCTACCCAAACATAGAAGAGAATTCTTTACTGTAAGAGCAGTTAGACTACAGATCTCTTTGCCTGAGGAGGTGGTGATGGTGAACTTACTGAAAGAGTTCAAGAGGGGCCTGGATGTGGTGTCGGAGTGGGCTGTTTAGGGCCTACCAGTAAAATTTATTTTGGGGGCCCACCATATGTACATATCCAAATATTACCTGCTCACACAGTAGCAGACACATTAGCAAGATGCTACAAGATGATTGAATATGGAGTCCTTGCAGCAACTTCAAGAAGGCAGGTCCCTGGGAAAGGAGAACACTTGCACTTGAATGTGTCTATAATAATAAAGTGGGTAGTTTCTTAAGGTGTTGTACACTGCCTATCAATATGTAGTGCAGTATGTCTGCTGAGTTATGTGCCACTTGTGAAGGGGGTGGATGACAAGGGGCCCACCTTGCTCAGTGGCCCACCTGGGGATTCATCTGTACCCCTATGGGTCAGTCTGAGCCTGTCTGGATGTATTTCTGAAGTGTAATAACATTACAGGTTATAGTTACTTAAGATGGGTCATTGATCCAGATTTATTCTGATTGCCTGATTGGAGTTGGGAAGGATTTTTTTTTACCCTAAAATGAGGAAAATTGGCTTCTACCTCATAAAAGTTTTTTGCCTACCTCTTGATCAATCTTGCAGGATAACAGATTGAACTAGATGGTATGTATTTTTTTCAACCTTACAAACTATGTCACTAATGTCTTTAAAATGTCAAATAAAAATGCATTTATTATTGAACATCCCCTTTTTGTTGATTTCAAAAATATAATTGTTTCCTAGATATCATAACAGTGCAAATTAAAAAGATGAAAAGTAAAATTATGTAATTGTGTCCCTGGCTTTGAAGCAACGCATTGTTGCAAGTTGTTTATTGCATTTTAGAATACAAAAGGGTCTATTACACAGTTTATTAGCAATCTGCATACCCAGAGCACCTTCAGCTATAAACATCTCGAAGAGGAAGTTAGCAGAGTCATTATTTTGTTTTATAATGACAAATTGGTACATTAGAAAGACCAAACCACTGTTGTGCCAGTGAGGTATACTGGGAATAGTAATGAAAGCAAAGGTTTGCTGTATTCAACCTTGTTAATGTAGCAGACTTTGTTATATACCTTATTCCTTATAGTCACCTTCCAAGGTCAACGACATTCAAACACCTTCCATTAGAAACATTAGGCGCATTAAACTTTAGGTGAAAGATGAAGTGCAGTTTAGGGTTAAGACCGCACATACGTACATAAGTATAAGTGCTTATGTAATGAGGAATACTGAATGCTACCCAATGGTATGAATTATGTGTTAGGGCTATAAAAGTGATACAATTGTTAAAATGATGGTACTATAATATAGAGATGCAAAGTTTAGAACATAAAACTGCTGTTATGATATGTAATAATTATGAAGCAATTAGTTATTTTATGTGAACAGGAAGTATACCTTCATTTACCATTCAATAAAATTACATGGTTGAGTTTATCGTAGTTCATAGCAAAGACAAGAAAGAAAAATTAAATCCTATTAAGATGCTTGTATTAGTATTTATGAACTGCATTTAGTGCTGCCTGGAAAAGGAACGGACCTGAGAGCAGATCCTCTATGGACTACAGGCGAAATACAGTTTATTTAGGGTTGGTTCTAGGGACGAGAGAATCGACTTCGGATGAAGTATCCGAAGTTGATTCGCAAAAAACTTAGTTTTAATACTGTACAGAGCGGGAGCTCCATACAGTATTAGAATGTATTGGCTCCGATGAGCCAAAGTTATTACTTCGCGAAGTCTCACGAGACTTCGAGTAATAACTTCAGAAACTGATTTTTACTGTAAAAAAACATTTCCCGAACTCAGGTTCAGTTCCAAGGTACCAAGCAAAGTAATAACTTTGGCTCATCAGAGCCAATACATTCTAATACTGTACAGAACTCCTGTTCCGTACAGTATTAGAATTAAGTTTTTTGTGAATCGATTTCGGATATTTCATAAATATCTAATAGATACCAGTGCCACCAAAGTGGAAACCTGTCTGTGAGGCAGCTGCTGGCTGTTGTATCTAGACAAAGAAGGAATGGATAGCTTGCCACACATTTGCACAATTTCCTCCATTCAATTCTATCGGAGGTATAGAAACAGCTGAGCAAGTAGGTTACATCTCCAATCATTGTCTGCCTGTTCGCAAGATGCGGCGAATTGCAACCATTGCATCTTTTTTTTTTTTCAAATTCGATCCCATTTGGAATTTTTTTTCAAGCTTCCCACTACATTGTATGCAATATTAAAAGGTTCAATTAGAACCCTATCCAGCAAAAAAACAAACCATTATATAACTATGTACACACAATTTTTTAAAAAAGTATTCATAACCCTTACATTTTTTATGTCACACCCACAAACTTGATAGACCAACAAGTAGAAAGGATGTGTGAAAAAAAAAATGATGATGTGTTTTTTAAAAGTTTTAATAAATAAAATTCTGCAACGTTTGGCATGAATTTGTATTTAACTTCCTTGAGTTAATTTTGTGTATGGCCACCTTTTATTGCAATTATAGCAACAAGTCTTTTGGGGTATGACTCTATCAGCTTTTCACATCTAGAAATATCTGTTGACAACCTAAACCTGCTTTTAACCCTTTCAGTACCGGAGTTTTTTTCGGTTATGCATTTTCATTTTGCACTCCCTGCCTTCAAGCAGCCATAACTGTTTTATTTTTCTGTTCACATAGCTGTATGAGGGCTAGTTTTTTGCGGGACAAGTTGTACTTTCCAAATCCACCATTTAATATTGCATATGGTGTAGTGGGAAGCAGGAAAAAAATTCCAAATCAGGTGAAATTGCAAAAAAAACGCTATTCCGCTACAGTTCTACAGGTTTCTTATTTACAGCGTTCGATGTTCATTAAAACTGACCAGTTACTTTCATTCTACTGGTCAGTACGAATCCGGCAATACCTAATATATATAGTTTTTCCTGCGTTTTGATAGTGATAAAATAATTAGAAAGTTGCCCTTTTTTTTGTCATATCTTGACCCCTATAACTTTTTCGTATTTATGTGTACGGAGCTTTATGTGGGCTCTTTTTTTGCGGGGCGATCTGAAGTTTTTATTGATACCATTCTGGGGTGTGTATGACTTTTTGATCACTTTTTATTTAATTTTATTAGAAAAAAAAGTGACAAAAAACAACGAATCGCCATTTGGACGCTTTTTTCCGCCACACAATTCTCTGTATTGGAATTTTTTTTTATATTTTAAAAGTACGGGCGTTTTCAATCACGGTGATGCCCATGATGTCTATATTTATTGTTATTTAGGTATTTATTTTTTAATTATACGGAAAGGGGGGTGATTTGAACTTTTATATTTTTTTATTTTTTATATATTTTTTAACATTTTTTAAAAAAAATTTGTGATTATTTTAAAGCTCAAATATGAGCTGATATATTGTGTTTTTTTTTCTTTATAAGCAATCAGGGATTTACTAGATTGAGATAAATCCAAGAATTGCTCATTTCTTATCCTGGCCTGCCATCTAGTGGCCAGAATAAGAATTGCACTTTGAAAGCTGTAAACCTCATCAGCGAGGTTTACAGCTTTCAGATCGTGTACAGACACCTCGATTGTCCACACGGGGTGTCTGTACACCACCCGGAAGCGTACGCTTCCAGGTAAAGACGCAGCGAGACGCCGCCGATCGGGTAAGTAGCGGCAAGTCTATCTCTGTTAAAAACAGCAGAGACTTGCTGGCCATGACGCCCGCCGCACTTGCGAGTGGGCGCCATGTGCCCGCATCGCCCCAGCGCCGTACATGTACACTGGGAGTCTAAGGGTTAAACTTCTCCACAACTTTGGTTTTCATGATGCTGTTTGATCACTAATGGTCACTAACAAACCTATCAGGCCTTCACAGAACAGCTGTAGTTATACCGAGAATAACACGGGTGGGCTCTATTTACTAATTAGGTGACTGCTGGAGGCAGTTGGTCACATTGAATTTTATTTAGGAATATCAGAGTGCAGGGTCCTGAACACAAATGAACACCGCACTTTTGAGATTTCTATTTATTAAAATTTTTTAAAACCATGTATCGTTTTTTCACTTCAGACATGCTTGCTTCTTTATGTTGGTCTACCACTTAAAATACCAATAAAATACATTTAAGTTTGTGGATTTAACATGAGAAAAATATATAGATTGAAGCTGCAAAAATTTGCCTAGTTAGGAAGGTGGGCAAATGACCCAGCATCGAACTGGTGAAATGAAAAATATACTTTTCCTGCTAAAAATATATTTGTCACATCATATTTTACTGCCCTTTGACAATGCAGTATTTAAGATCTGAACATATGTTCCATTGACTAATTTCTATTGACTTGTCCTAATCCAATTATATTATCAAATTAGATTCCACTCTATTCTCCTAAATAACTCAAGCATTATAATCAATGCCATCAGGATAACAACAGATAGAGAACTTATGACCAAGAACCAAAATACATGCTACACTACATTAACTACACAACAACCTACACTACATTAAAGGGACACTATCGCGAAGAAAAAAATTTTGATATGTTTTACAACATAACAAAAGCAGGTTTTAACATAATGTATTTTTCAAATTGTGTAAATGTTTTTTTTTTTAATTCAGTTTTCTTGCCTTACATGGGGGCTGCCATGTTGGACGTAAAGTGTGACAGTCTGGGTTTACAACACAATGGCACCTCACTTACGGCAGGCATGTACATAGGTTTCCTCAGTCGCTGCCGACCCTATAGAGAATGAATGAAGACATGAGCCCGCCCCTGTGATGACACTATTAACACACAGCCAGGTCCTCCCTCCTTGCTGCTGGGGGAAGCCCACTGTGCCTGCTCCTCACTCATGCAGCAGCGTCCTTGTCTTCATTAGGCTGCCTGTTCTAAATTCTATGGCAGCTCACCCCAGCAATGCAGACAATTTTTGATGAGTGTACTGCTGGGGTGAGTGCCCAGGACTCAGAAACAGAGTAGATGGAGGTTCTTGGAGCTGTAGGACCTTAGTGATGTAATCGGCCATGTGACCAGTGGGGGAGGAGCCTGAGGAGCAGAGATCTGTGTTTTTGTAACAAAGCCATTGTCTCATCTTGCTGAAGCAGTGATGTCACCGCTGAAGGTGTGAATTGGTGATGTCATTGGTACCACCCACTTTTTTGCAGCATGCCTACTTACAGGTTGCTCAAAGCCTCATTTGGCCAGCAGAGCTCCCCCTGGTGACCAAAGATGGTAAATATGGTAAAATCTAATATTTATTTATAATATTTCACACATTGGAATTTTTATTTATTTATTTATTATTTCTTACAAATATATAATAGATTTTTTTTAGCATAAATAAAATCTAGAACAGGTTTTTGTGATAGATTCCCTTTAAAACCAATGTAAGATTTTAATCCAAACAATTTAACTTAAAGGGAACCTGTCATCTCCGAAACACCCCCTGAACTAGAGTAAGCGGTGTATAGTGTAAGTGATGCTGAATCCGAATATGTAAGTTTTATCTTCATACTCACTTCCATTCCGACGCTGTGCTCCCACAAGCCAGCAGTAAAATGCATTGAGAGGACTCTTCTTTGAGTCCTCTCCATTATGTGAGTGAGCACTGGAGTTCACTGAGTGCATTTTACAGCAGGTTTGTGGGAGCACAGCGTTGGAATGGAAGTGAGTATGAAGATAAAACTTACATATTCGGATTCAGCACTCCTTACACTATACACCGCTTACTCTAATTCAGGAGGTGTTTCGGAGATGACAGGTTCCCTTTAAGTTTTATTGAACAGTACTGATAAGTACAGTTGAATCTGGTACACTTGCTATGTAGCCCTTGATACATGCTCCAAAGGCATAGTTTCAACCTCTTGGCCAAAGTTTTAACAGAGCCCCAATGTACCATTTACATTACTGATGTATTTTTATAAGGAAGAAGGGCCTTTGAATCCCCTAATACACTAGGGCTTGGGTTTGACCCTTGGGACCCTAGCACTTCTATAGCCAGTCACTGATATGATCCATAGACCCATACACAGAGCCTACAAACCAGAATGTAGATGGCAAACAGACTTGCATGGACGTTTCTTTATTCAATCTCTTACTGTTTTAGCCTATAGACATATCAAAGGTCAGTGGTTACTAGTTACACAAGTAGGTGAGGATCACAGGGGTGAGATTCCCACCTATCAGACTTGTGTAATGCATTTTGTGAAACACTCCATTATGTACATATGTTAGTAATTAGCATAATAAAAAGCTTGTGCACAAAAATAGGGAAATGTCACCATAATGACATCATCAAAGGATTATATGATTATGTTAATTACCATAATTCTATTTTTTTGCACACAACAGAAGTCAGATTATTTTTTTTTTGGGGGGGGGGGGGGGCAGGTCAATAGGGCCTACACCTATTCTTAGAAAAGTAAGTCCTGGAAACCATTTTATTGAGGCTTCCATCTCTTAGGTTCTCACACTCATTTATCTAGGTTTTCTACAGTGTCTGAAAACCTCTTTTATACACTAACATATCAATTATTGAAAGGATTTTTAACATACCCATGATTTACTCTTTCATGATCATTACCTGGTCACTGTGGGTCTGGATTTTTAACCCACAGAGATAGCTATGATCACTGGTAAAAGCTGTGTATGACCACTGATTTGCAGGTAAATGTGGAGCCCATTCATATAAATAAACTGCTTTGTAGTATCTAGTATGGTTGAATCTGCTAGAGCAGGAGACATCACTTTTTGACCTGCTCTCCATTCTGGCTTATAGAGAGGTGCATGCAGTAGGGGAGCCTTCTCTATGATGTGTGTATTTCTTAATAAATTGGAAATCCTTTTTACTTTTCTCATATCCAATCATTCCTTAGTTGCCCTATATAAGAGATATATTATTTTGCCCATTTGATGATTTAGTATTTTTCTTGTCACTTTAATAATATTAAAGTAAATGTGTTATCAAATTCAGTATGACTATAGTTTAAATCATGCTTTTTATGTTCAAGCATATTTTTAAGAATTTTGGGGTTATGTCATTTTAACATAGAAAATAAAAACTTTAAAAAAGTGAAAAAGCTTCACTACTTAGTGTCAGTTAGCAAAACATAGAGGTAATACATTCCTTTTCCCTAATGATAAAATGCATTATGTCCACATTTACAACTGGAAAAGTTTTTTTTTTCTGACAAGTGTCTTTGGAGACAAATAATTGCTTCTAGACAAGCAATTTTAGTATTATTTTCATACTCCAGGACTCACTCTATCCACTAATAGAAATATTTAGCATCTTCCTAAGTTTTTCATTTAATTATACCTCCTTGCAATGTCTCATGTTCAAATTAGGACCATACTAAGCAAAAAATAATTATCGTGGTAGTCAGACCTTATAATCATTTGTTTACAATTTTGACATCTATCAAACCTGTTTTAATCTCAAAACTGTACTACAATCTCTCCATCAAATTGTCTTACAAGAATATAAAGTCATTCTAAGATGTTTTTTTTTTATTCAAGTTTTAATGCACATATTTTTTAAGTCTTGCGTTATACTTTATTTTGTGTTTTTATTTATTTTTATACCGTAACCTTTGTATGTACTGTAAATGAGATCTACCCAGAAAAAACATTTACTAGTATTTTTTTTAAAGAGAGAATGTATCTTTTTATTTTTATTGAACTTTTTGACTTTTATGACAGAATTTTGTGGGCATGTTCTGTGATCTGGATGGAGATCTATTAAGGAAATGGGAGGAACTGAGCTGTCTTCATAACCTATTGTCAAACATGTGATCCTCTGCTTCTGAAATGTCTCCACCCTGCTTCTGAGATGTCATGTCCCCAGCATACAAATCACTAGCTGAATATTTATATTTTCAAAATTTTTGTCTACTTATTTTAAGGGGTCATTGGTCAGTGTTAAAAAGATTAAGGGGGCAATTTATTAAATAGAAATGCATCTAAATGTTGCATATTTCTGCCACAGATTCCACGATCACACCAGGTTTATAAAAGTGGGAGTGGTGTGGGTGGGCCTGCAGACTGTTTTAGGCATAGGAAATGGGCTTCCAAGCTGTCTTACATTTAGAGCAGTGGTAGATCCACCAAAGTTATGAAGAGGCTTGCACCTCTACATGACTTCGGCAGATCCGCCCACAGTGCAGGGCTTTATTAAGACCCACATCTAAAACGCCAGTCTTAACAAATGTGCCCATAAATATTTCCAGATTTATTCATATAGATGGAGTAGTTCTAAATTTGAATGTGATAACATATCACGTTGCATTATTATGTCACAATAAGCCACTGAAATGGTGAATAGAGAGGCGGTCATGCATGCACAGTGGGACTTCCAAAAATAGTCAAGTGAGGACGTTCAGCTATTTAACTCTTATAGCAGTGAACTGAGTGCATGCATGTGCGGTGTGCTCTCCTTCACTTCAAGAACTCTGTTCTGAGGATAGGAGTGGGTCTCAGAGGTGGGACCAACAACTTTCTAACATTGATGGCAAATCAAAGCAATATACTAACAATATCTGAGATTGGAATAACCTTTTAGCTTGTTAAGACTCAATATGACAATCTCTACATCTCTATGTAGACATTGAAAAATAAAAGAAAATATGGTCTACATTCATACAATGACTGGTAATTTCGAACCAATAGATTCCTTTAAAATATATTGGAGTTTTGTTTGGATATGATACTTGTCTCCTTTAACTATGTCCATCTGAAATAATGTTCCAGATATTCAGTAGTGAAGATGTGTAAGCAAAACAAGCAAGACCATAAAAGCAGTCACGCCTCCAAGATTATACAGTAATTTTTATGGTAGCTGAAACAGGCACATTAAAATCCAGTATACAGAAAGACTGTGGTTAGTTACAAAATCAGCATCATCACCAAAGTGCAAATGATTCCCTTAATAATATCAGTGGCCCAGGCCAAAACAATGAATTGCAGGTTCACTGCTGATTGTAGCAATATGCACGGTTCTTCCATTAAGTGCCCTGTGTATCAGAAGAAATATTGATATACAATGAACCGGAAAAAAGTCTGAAAATGAAATAATCTAAAGAATGAAAAATGTGACATCCAATAAAGAGGAAAGCAAGTTTTATACTGAATCTGTGGGATGCATGGTCAGAGGTCTGGGGGCTTGCAGCATATCTTGCCCCATGCGTCTAGCTAGTAAAGACAGCTTTCTCAGGGGTGAATGCACTCAGTAATGGACTATACCCAGTAGAGAAGATTTTCTAACAAACTTGCATCTAGTGGAAAGAAGTATAGTTCCCTGAAAAATTTACAGAAGAATGGGACAATATAAAAATCAAACAAAATAATAAAACTACTGTTATTTCCTTGGTAATCAAAATGTTTAGTAAAAATAATTACTAAAATGAATATGGCAATACAGCTGACAAGACTTCTTTAAAAGTGACCTTATATAACAAGTTTTCAGCAATGAATAGTAAAGGTGACTATAAGAAACTTTGTAATGTGTCCTATTAAATAATTATGCTTCCATCTGGGCTTCTCAGGGTGGTTTCCTCCTCTTTCCCTTCACTTAGCTACTTACTGTATCTGTAGTAGTTCCCATTTCTGTCTCTTGCCTCACACATAAAAATCTATGGAGAGAGGAAGAGGGATGAGGAGGCTACTGCCAGTTACTGTAGTGATTTATTATCTCATTCTGAACAGTGATAAAGCCTTTTCTCACTTGATATAATAGAGGTAAAAGTGTTAAGTGTCTCAGTGCTAAGAAACTGCAGGTTTTCTTGTCTCTCATCCAGCAGCCTCCTCCTCTCAGGAAAGAGCAAAGCAGGTCGATAAAAACAGAACTAAGCATTTAATAAGATAAATTTCAAAGTTTCTTATATTCACCTATACTAGTCATGTCATGTTCTAGCGAGGGTCCTACCGGGGCCAAACCCAGAGGGCTGAGACTCAGTGAGCCCCATTCTTCAGAGTGTCCCTGATGGTGGGGAGGAGCCTAGCTGAGGCTCACTGGATGCACCTCCAGGATGATCCCAGTACACTTGGCCACGTACCTGCAGAGACTGTTGTTGCAAGCACCAGACATTCACACAAACAAGTACTGTACCCCAGGTGCACATACTGTACTGGAACCCGAACAAACCCCACAGGACACAATACAGACAAAACAAACAGTAGCCAGCACACAAACAGATGCCTGGACTTGATGTTGAATGGATGCATGGCAGTCTCAAGCTGAGCTTCTTAAACAGGCAGACAAGCAGATGTCTTGACCCCATGCGGAATGACACATGGCAGTCACAGGCAGAGCTACACACAGACTACCTCCCTCTGGAGAACCAAGGAGCCCTCTGACCAAAGGCATAACATACATAACACAAGATCAGAAGCAGTTAAGCACTGCCAGGATAACATTGACCTAAACACTGAACAAATACAGAAGATAGAGACGCCCTCACTCTGGAGAATTCATTAGCCCTCTCACTGAAGGCAGGACAGGCAGATTCTTGTTCCCCATGCAGAGTTAGTCCATGGGTGAACAGACAGAGCTGCACACAAGACAAAGACAGGCAAAAGTATGGACCCTATGCGGGATAACACATGACAGTCACAGACAATAGATGGAACAAACAAGCAGATGCCTGGACCCCATGCTGAAAGACACATGGCGGTCACAGACCAGACACAGAACCAGACAAGGTGACCTTGATGTCTAACTAGGTGGCCACACAAACAGGGCAGATGGAATAATCCAGGTCAGGTGCATAGCTTACATCCAGCAAGGCTGTAGACAGACTGACCCCCAGGCCAACAGCAAACAGGAATATAAAGCACCTAATGACCACACCCAGACCGACATTAACACCACACAAATCATCAGACAGGGAGAGGAAAGCATACACAGAGAAAGTACACACACAGACTACAGTTACTACACATTGCACCTCGCAACCAACTTACACGGAAACCATGGTAGCCAGAGCAAATACGTGAGCAACACGGCAAACCATGTAACAGTGAACCACACTGTGACAATTCATTTATGGAAAGTTGTTTCATAATTGAGGTATGCTTTAAAGGGGATTTTTAGGATTTTACGATTGATGACCTATCCTCACCATAGGCCATTGATATCTGATCTGATCAGACACTCTTCAGCAATGATGATCACTGTTTTGAGGTACAGTGTCTCTCCTTCACTTTAATGGAAGCATTGATGCAGCCAGCACCGTGAAGTTGGTGACAGAGCTGTTAGAACAACTGATCAGCGGGGCTATGGGTTTCAGAACTTCGATGATCAGATATTGATGGAACTGAAAATAGGCAATCAATAGTAAAATCCTGGAAAATCCCTTAAGAGCACATTGCCATGGGACAGAAAATACAGCAGAAAAATATGCTTCAAATTTTGACACAGATCCAGAGCAAAAAATGTGACAAAAACCCTGGCAAAAACCATGTAATTTTTTTCCTAGAATTGGCTATGGTTTTTTCCCTTTCCATTACAACTGGTCAAATCTGCAGTGCAGATCCACAGTGTAAAATGACATTGCATATTTCAAATTCGCCCCAAGGGTCAATTTACGCTGCAGAGTTTATATATATATATATATATATATATATATATATATATATATATAGTCCCGAGGGGACTCATAGGTCCATCTGCCACAAAAGATACCATTATTTAAAATACCACAGAGAAGGTGTTTTCTGTTCCAGATTTTGTAGTGTGGACCAGGAGTTTACATATCAGAGTATTAATTTCTTAGTAAAGCAAGGGCTACTACTACTACTACTACTACTACTATATATTGAGTGAATATATACTAAAACTCTGAAGCAAAATGGCCATCTGCCGCATATGAATATGACCATCTTCAATGTTTAAGAATGCAGTGTTTTATCCATACAAGTCTTTGTTCCAAAGAACAAAAACATGAAAAAGTTAAGAAAAAAAGAACTTGGTCATAATTGCAAACAAATGAGTCTAAATTCAGAATAATTGTTCCCTGCATACTTGATTGAATATTCAAGGTTGAATTCCTGAAATATCCTCACAGATGGAATCCGTCCTATATAACATCTAATGTATCCTTGGTACATCTGTCTGTTTTGTTCTTATAGCTGTCTGGTTATGCTAGATACATAATTGCCGTTGTGAGAAAATTAGTTCTAATATAAAAGCTAACTAAGCATAAAGAAGTATATTTGATGGTGAAAGCTCTAAAACAAGTCACCTATTCAATATTCAATGACTGTATTACTAAGATTTGGAGCATAGACCCTGTAAAGTATAATGTAAATGTTGCCTTTGCACATGTAAAGGGGTGTGCCCACAATCCAATGACTTAGACCTCCAATACTTTACCCGTAACTTCTGCAAATAGATCTCAAAAAGAATTTATTGAGTTTCTTTCCTTCTACTTCTTCTGAGTTGTTTTCTTCCATCAGTGCTGTGGTCTTTACAGTCTTGCTACTTAAGCCTAATTCAGACGTCCGTGGAGCACGGTCCGTGAAAAGCCGGACCTTGCTCCTTCTGAGGGCAGGAGCGCACGGCGTCATTGGTTGCCATGACGCCGTGCGCTTCCTGAGGTACAGTGATACACTCGATACAAGTGTGTACAGTGTATTACTGTACAGTGGTGGCCTCAGGAATCACACGGCGTCATGGTAACCAATGAAACCGTCCGCTCCTGCCCTCAGAGGGAGCGCGGTCCGGGTTTTCACAGACCGTGCTCCACAGACGTCTGAATTAGGCTTTAGACTACATTCCCAGACCTGCCTTGCCATTCCTCTTGGTTTCATGAATCTCCTTGACCTCCTGCCCATTTAGCTAAACATGGCAAATTATGGACTACATAGCAAGTTTTTATTGGTGGCTCTTCTGTGCATATTTGGTTGCAGTAGTTCTGCAGAGTAGAAGCCTCTATAGCTGTGATGGCTATCCTTTGGCACTTCAGCTGTGGTAAAACTATGACTCCAAAGATGTACACTTGCTTGGCTGTTCCCAGAACTCCATAGCAATGAATGGAGCATGCTGGGAGTTAAAGTTTCACTAGAGATGGAGTGCTGAAGGTTAGCCATAACTGAAAAGAAGAAAGAATTATCTTCACTGCACATGCTCTCCCAGTGCATTGAAGAAAGCAAATTCATGCTTGCATGTATCTACAAATGGTCAACTAGTCAAGTGAAGAACTGTTGAAGAGAAAGTCCAGGAGGAACAAGCTTTAGGGTTGAGAACTGAGTGAAGAAATGGTGCATTAGAGAAAACTCATATTTGCAAAGATTGTTTATATAACATACAGGGCTCAATTAGCTATTATTAGGAAGGATCTTTGGAATACTCCTTTAAGACAACCATAGTATTGGAGGGAAAAAAAGGAAAATACGATGCACACACAATACAGATGTGTCCAACTTTAGATTCTAATTTGGTCAAGTGCTCCATTTTCACACAAAACCAATACAGAAGAATATTACAACACTCTAGCAAAACCTTTGACATGCTGCAATCCACCATGTAACCACTAGGTGGTTGCACATAGACATATATACAGTAGGATAGGCATGGCATATCACAATATCGTAAAATCCTGTTGTTTTTTTCCCGCCTTAGGAACCCTTACTAAAATAATTCAAAAGGTTGGGCAGATTTATTAATATCTAATATTTAGACATTTTACACTTAGGGGGTGAAAATTGGAGTGTTTTGGCCTGTTTTGTTAGGATGAAAAAAGTGTAGGTATTTTGTGCACTTTGTAACATTTTGTAAATTTGCTGCAAAACACTGGCTTCGAAACAAGCAGACACTACAAAAAATAAGGTCAAAAAGTAAAATCTAGATACTTTATCCTCTTAGTAGCTATTTACATGACCATGTCTGTTTTTGTGGACAACAAACCACGGATTCGTAAAACACAAGGTGTGGTACCATTGACTTCAAAGGGTCTAAGATCCTCATGTTGCAGAAAAAGACAGGACATATCATATCTTTTGTGTCATGGTCACAGGGACACAAAAGCACATGAAGACAATGGGTCCGTACAGCAATGCAGGGTGCATATGGTTGGTGTCTGTGTTTTAGGGATCCAGAGTTTGTGGCCCACAAAGGGGACATGGTCATGTTAATACCCCCTTAGGCTAAACAGTCTAAAGATGCACCAGATTTGTCACATTTACTATTGCTGGATGATAAATCTGGTGCATCTATAGATGGTCTAGGTGTGTATCTCTCTTGTTGAGCCAAGCACAAAAAGTGTTTAAGACACTTAAGAAATGTGGTGAACTCCTTTTGACCGTGAATTCTGGTGATTTTTTATTACTATCATTAGCAAATCTGCCCCAGTGTTTTATTCATTCCATACACACTGCACATGCTGACGATCAACGGTTAAAAAGGAAACACATTTCCAGGGATCCCTTGACTGGGTTTAAAGGACGCCTTGCATAAATTTGCACTTGCAAGTTATAGAATGAGGTGGGTCATTGTTTGAAACACTGTAGACAGACATAACCAATGGAGAATTATTTTTGAGTCTTTTCCTCCCATCAGTGCTGCCATCTGTACAGTCCTGCTACTTAGACTACATTCACAGAAGCTCTTTGCCATTCATCTGGGCTGCAGACATCTCTCTGTCCTCCTATCCTCCTGAGCTCCACAAAGGACCAAAATGTTTCAAACGTTGGAGGTCATTTGCAAACAGATATACAGCACTTTTGTGGCATATATCTGGTGCAAGATCTGTTGCATGCCATGTTGCGGCAGAATCTGCGATTTCTTCCCCACTCACGCCAGGTCTAAAAAGGGGAAGGGGACAGGCCTGATTTAGGTGTAGAAAACAGTCTAAATGTAAGCCAGCAAGGAAGCTGTCTTACATTGAGGATCGGCGGTGGATACGCTGAAGTTATGAAGAGGCAGACACCTCTATATGACCTCTGTGAACCATCGCCAGCGCAGGGGCTTATTAAGACCGGTATCTTACACAGATCTTAATAAATGTGCCCCTGTTTGCCTTGAAGTTATGTATCATATTATCACTTTTTTTTGGGAGAACTACAGAGAGAGAGAGTTTATATTTGTATTTCATACATTTTGATTGGAGAACTCTAATTATCTGGAAATCCAAGAGTCTGGCACCATGCAGGCACTGAACCTACCGGAGTATATTGATATTATCATATTTTATCATAGAAATATTGCTCATTGATATAGACGTCTATGCAAACTATAAAGTGAAACTTGTTTGAATTTTTTTTCTCTATGGTCTGGCAGAAGCTCTTTGGTCCAGAATGTGTAATGCCCCGTGTGTCCTCCGTGTAAAACGGCCCTAAAATAGTTATCCAACCAACATGTTTTAACCACATTATCAGTATTAGAGCTCAAATGTGACTTTAGAAGAGCAAAAAAAAAGAAAGATGCAAATAGTCCTACTTGCCAAGGGGAACACGTCTAGCTATAACAATATTCATACTGTAATAATAGCCATAGTGTTTAACTTCTTGTTCAGGAATTAAATTTCTGACTTCAACCACCAGGACTGAATCAAATGTTTTAAATATGTATGGCACAAAATATTCAAGTTGGACCACAATCAAAATTAACTTCAAAGGTATGTCAAAAATCCTTAAGGCCACTTTATGTGCTTGTGGAAAACTTTTAAATTGGATTTTGCAGTTCATTAAACATGTAATAACATTTTTATTGCTCAAGGCTGCTTTATGAAACATATGCAACAATTTGCCAGGGGGTTGAGTTACTGAGGATAACAATTATACCCAGGCTTTTTAACTGGCTATGCTTCAGTACTTTAGGCTCGGAAGCGTATTATAATGTATCAGCAGTGAAGAATATTTTCATTTCAATAAATGATTGTGAGATTGGTATTTATTTGCTCTCTAAATGTATACATAGATGAAAATGATTAAAATGAAATGATGATGAGCCTATAAGTTATTCCTAGATGAGAAAGTAATGTTTACCAGCAAAGGATGTAATAGCTAAAATTTCCATCAAGAAGTATAAGAAGAATGCATGTGTGTACTAGCTTGTAAAAAGAATTATGATGGAAAATTGATGGAGCAGAGGTAAATTTGTCAATTAAAGGGAACCTGTCGGAGTGAAAATGTAAAGCAATCTCTAGACAGCATGTTATAGAGCAGGAGGAGCTGGGCAGATTAATATATAGTTTTATGGGAAAAGATTCAGTAAAACTTGTATTTCATTCAGTTAAATTCCTGCTTATTCTGGACTATAAAGTCCAGGAGGCGGAGCTATTAGTGATTGACAGCTATCTTTGTATACACAGTCCTAGAGGGATGTCAATTATGGATAGCTCCGCCTTCTTGTTGCCCAGAAAGAGCAGAGATATAAATGAGTAAATTGCAAGTTATACTGAATCTTTTCCCATAAAACTATATATCAATCTGCTCAGCTCCTCCTGCTCTATCTCAAGCTTCCTATAGCTCAGACACCTTATGCTTATTGTGAGAGGTTCCCTTTAATTGTTTTTTGTACACTGAAAAAATTAAGTTAAAGGGAACTTGTCACCACAAAATGCAGTGCAAACGACTGAAAGAGTAGAGTAGAGAGAACAGAGATTTAAACATAGTTTTATTTAATCTTTTCTCATAAAACTATGGGGCCTTTTATCAAGCAGAAATACTCCTAAATTAGCCATATTTCTGGCACATATTGAGGCTTAGAGGTCCTTTGCGCCACAATGTGTGACTTCTCGCTCAAGAGAGGTCTAAAAAAAGGGGTGCCTGTTTTAGGCGTAGTAAATAGTCTAATTGTAAGATAGCTAGGAAGCTGTCTTACATTTACAAGTGGCTGAGGATACACCAGAGTTATGGAGAGGCCTGCGCCTCTTCATAACTCTGGCGGATCCATCATCAGGTATAGGGGTAATTAAGACCGGCATCTAAAATATCGATGCTAATAGATGTACCCTTTATATATTAATCTTTTCAGCTCCTCCTGCTCTATAACATGCTGCCTGCAGATTGCACTGCATTTCATGGAAGCAGGATCTCTTCATTGGGGTTTTACCCTTATTTATCATGTAAAATAGGACTAATATGCACTGTTGACACGGCACTCAATGTCCCACTCAGGCTGCAAATTTAGTATAAATAAAAAACAAACGTAATCAAATTCTGAGGGCCTAAAATCCCAACACACGTTGTACTCTCCTGCAGTCCAATGATTAAACACTCTGAGCAAGACTATTGGATGTTTTAGAACACACCAGGACATATTAAAATTTTAAGATGTAATTTAAAAAAGGTGCCAGGCTTACAAAGATTAAAAAAGGAGAGAAAGACCAAATAACATCCAAATGAAAACAAAACAGTTATAAAACAAAATGAAAATAACAGAGAGGCCTAACAAGAGTTCAAGTGTTTTCAGCTTCTTTGAGGATAGGAGGAATAGTGGACTCATACATCTGATTTGTTCTGACCCCACAGATATGCAGCTTTATTGTTCAAACCATGCGTGATACTGTCATTTCTTGGGTTAGCAATTTATTAAGTTCTCCACAGTAGACAATAAGGGGGAATTACCACATATTTTAAACTGTTAATTTTTCTGTAACCCCCCCCCCCCAGTTGATGAGGAATCTTCAGTTGGGATTAACAGATGTCCATATACTTATTCCTTGAAGTCTCTATTAAACCAGTAAACCAGGCTTATGATTAATTCTTGCACTTCCCATGATCCAACCTGTTTTTTGTGCTAGTTTCAAAATTATTTAAAAACGTAACAGTAAGATATATATATATATATATATATATATACAATGAAAAAATACGGCAGCACAATAAAAAAGCAAGGAGGAGGTGCAAGCCATCAGCCCGACAAGGCTCCAAACTTAGCCATGAATGATTACAACAACTTTATATATACAAGGATTATTTGGACATGCGCATTTACTTTCTCACTACGCTAATACCGATGCACTTTGATGAAGCACCGCCATGACATCTCCGTGGGCCGTTTGGATCAGGCCAGCTGACTAATTATTAACACATTATGCACACTTGTGTTTGTACATGCTCATTAATAATGTTTATATATTAGATATGGTTTTCTATATTATGAGTATATTAAATTTGGTCACAATCATGTTATGCAAGTTTTTAATATCACAGCACTATATCTATGCACTGTTGATTATGAAATCTGAAGTTTTTTACTTTTTTTTTTTATTTGAATTATTAATTATTGATTGATTGATTATGCACTTGCACTTTATGTATAAATACTTTGGAAGTTGTTCACTTTTCACTGCTTGAGAAAGGCTCATGGAGCCGAAACGTTGCATCCCACATGGGTAAATAAACGCTTGTTCACACTAACTTTTGAGAGTGCTGCCTTTTCATGGCTATATATATATATATATATATATATATATATATATATATATAGTCATGTTCTTTTCATTGACCTTGTAAAACTTCCACCAACCCTGTGTCAGTGCTACCCTGGTCACCCACCAGTGTTCAATAAGCTCCAGCAAAGTTGTGATGACACATGTACAATAATTGTTGCATCCAATTATTGGTGACAGAGGAGCCCTCAGGGTTGTGAACATAGGACTGCTACAGCCCGTGATTGT
The DNA here is from genome assembly GCA_900303285.1 of Rhinella marina. Taxonomy (NCBI): domain Eukaryota; kingdom Metazoa; phylum Chordata; class Amphibia; order Anura; family Bufonidae; genus Rhinella; species Rhinella marina. Next base: position 52,550 of record ONZH01019825.1, on the reverse strand, counting down.
CTGCCAACATGCCACATCACCACCAGAGCTAAGACAGGGTATGGTTGGCATTCCTCCTCTCTTAGTAGGTGTGGGCTGGTCTGACCTCTTGCCAAGGGAGGAGCAGGTTGGAGTTAGTAGAGAGGAAAGTGAGGTGTGAGAGAACATGCAATCCATCTCCTGATGCACCAAGCTATGTGGACCACAAAGGCAGATCATCTAGAAGGACAACATATCCCCAGAGATACTGTAGAGTCATAGGCTACAGAAGATTAATAAGATACAGTGTATTTGTATCTATAGAATGATCAAACCATCAAGACTCCTCTGTAAGATGGTGGATAACAAATTAAGTCACCATCCCCACAGTTCAGGACAGGCAAAGATAGAAGCCTGCATCATATAGTGGACACCTATAGGTTCCAGGATTAAGCCATAGGGAAGGGATTCAGGAGAGAGTCATTGTGAGCTACCAAAATTCTGGGTGTCATCTTATGCCACATTGCCAGCAACCAAACACCATCATCTGGGAGAAGAAATAGCACTTTGTATGAACTGCTGCTAGAAGCACTGCTATTTGTTTTTTGCACTCAATAAAGTAAGATGAGCGTCATTTCATAATGTCTTCCTGGTTTCTTCACGTTGCTTATTTATTGCACCAAACCCCAGGGAGCCATGACCAGATGTAGGACACCGTGACACAAGGGCCACTACTTCTCCCATCCTCAGCGTCAGCTCCTCCGGGGCTTGCTGTACCCAGAGTAATTATTTTAAAGACCAAAAATAGACACTACTTGTCACTTATAAAGCCTCCAGGTCCAGGAACCACTCTTTAACTTAGAATAATGTGGGTTCCATAGATGATCTGTACTCATAATGAGGAATTGAAGGACAATTGGAAAGGCTGATTTGTAATAGCAGTGGCAATCTGATAAATATCAGTGGACACCTGTGGGACTGCAAGCTTTGCTACATCCTATAAGACATAATGTGACTACAGGGGAGCACAGCATGCTCAGTTCTGCTGTGAGCAATTTGTATGTAGATATTATGAATTATTTCTATACCACAGTGCATTTCCCTAATAAGACTCATGGAAAATGTATCATGGAACCATATACTCACACAGCTTCGTTTAACTGCTAATTTTGAAATGAAAGGTATCTATGTACATGCTGAAGAACTCTTCAGGGCATCCCAAGGCAACAAAGACAGCTTTATAATGAGATTGTGCAGTTGATTAGAGATGCAGATGTGATTCTCCATGCATCTTGATAGTTATTTAGAAAAAAAAATTGCAAAGGGCTTCTTAAGAATACTTAAGAATGCTCCATGTGTACGTGGCTTATATAGAACATCATCAGTATTAATCATCTACAGTAGCCATCTCTATCAATGAGCGAGGTATAGAGTTTAACACCGGAGACTCTTTCAAGGGATTATAAAGTCAGAGTAAACAATGCAGCCATTAAGAGGATACTGGCTGTTCATGACAAATATGAATAACCTCATATGATGTAGGAGCACATTATATATTATACATTAATATATACTGTAAGTCGATGACTAGTACTGGGGATACATCTTCACTAACATTTTATGTGCATATTATACTTGTTGCCTGCAGATAGTGACAGAAGGTATAGCTTATGAAAATAGAAAGCTAATAGTTACTTTTTCCATTTTTATGGATATGCCCATGGCCAAAACAATCCATGGAATGGGGAGCAATTGTTGATTCAAGATTTAAAAACATATAAGTAAAGTCGTATATATACATGCATACAGCTTAGTGGATGTTTATATCATGTTTTTGCCTTATTTAAGTATATATGTTTATATATACTAAAACATATTGAAATGTATTGCTTATAAACCATAATTGGGAAAATGTAATTCAAAAGTGAATGCTTTTGACTCCATGCTAGCGCTGCGCGACAGGGTCTGGAATGGCTCCCCCCATGCAGTGGGGATCGGGAATGCAGTTCATTGCCTGTGAAAGGCCAGGGCCCCCTGAGGCTTCAATGCCTTTCACAGTAATATTCCAATGTAGGCCTGCAGGTGGCAGCACTACATTGGAATATACTCAATGTTTTATCGATTAATGGATTCATTTCCATTGATAAAATAGAATTGGCAACCTAACGATTGCGTGTTAGGCCCTTGAGATCCTAAAATAAAGCTAAAAAAATGTTTTAAAAGGCTTTTAAAAATGTCAAAAAATTAAAATATAAGACTTGAAATCACCCCGTCCTTTCTCCAGAATAAAAATACATAAACACCGAAAAAAATAAACATTACAGGCATTGCTACATGCAAAAATGCCCATACTATTAATATATATATATAATTAATATAACAATATTTATTCCATTCAGAATATATTACAAAATAATTGGGTTTTCTAAGTTATCCAAGCCCTATAATGCCCACCTCCCAAAATGCCTGGGCTCCTCCTACTGGTTATACTTACCTCACTCCCCAGGACCCACGGATCAAAACTTGGGGGAGCAGCAAATAGCAGGCCGCGATGGGAGTGAGCCTCCCTAGCATCACCTGCAATGCTAGGGAGGCTTGTTCCTGTCGCAGCCTACTATTGGCCTCCCCCGTTGCTGGAGACAGGAAGCAGTGGACGTGCGGGCATCAAAAGAGTTGTATAATCTATATGAGGGGTCTGGGCATTTTGAGTGCTCATTCTGAGTGCTCATTATAGCCCGGATAACCTCTTTAGCCAACCTATCGGCTAAGGTCAGCATGAGAAGGCTTATATGCCATGCTTCCCTGGAATTCTGGGAAGAAGGGGATGCAAATGAACTCTTAACAAGCTCATACTCTAATGCCACCAGATGTAAGGCAGCTATCCTATAAGTCAATGTTTGACCTTTTAAACAGGCCTTCAGACATAAATTTGCTAACAATAAAGCCAGCATCTAATCTGCAGACAGCCATTTTGGGTTGTATAATAATTGTCTACATACAGAATGTAGCCTTTTTGGAGTAATGGGTTAAACAGATCCCAAACTATTTTTCCATTTGTCCCTAGATAGGGAGGGCATCCTGGTGGGTTTAATTTGCTGTCCTTTCCTTCATAAATGCGGAACGATGACGTATACCCTGTTGAACTTTCACACATTTTATAGAGTTTAATTCCAAACCTTGCCCTTTTGGATGGAATATACTGTTTTATGTGCAGTCTCCCTTTAAATTTACAAGGGACTCGTCAATAGACATGTTTTGGGTGGGGGTATAAAGCTCTGAAAATAATTTTGACAGCTCTGTGATGATGGGTCTAATTTTGTAAAGCTTGTCAAATTCAGGTGCATTTTTAGGGGGGCACTGGTTGTTATCATTAAAATGCCAAAATCTCATTAGCATCTCATACCATGTTCTTGGAAGGATGGCAGAAAAAGCAGGGGTAGTTAGAACAGGGCGCGTGGACCAGTAAGATCATATACTTGGTTTTTTAACAAGTCCCATGGCAAATGTAAGATCTAGAAATTTTTTTATCTCCTGAATGTTTGTTGGGTGCCATATGTTTGGTCTTGCATAATAAGGAGCGTGGATTTTTTGTGATAAACTGGAATGCATACAAATTTGTCTGTGTAACAATGTGCTCTAATAAATCATCTTTGATGAACAAATTAAAAAAAATCAACAGGTCCTAAATTTTCAACCTCTACATTTATACCTGGGATGGCAGTAAAGTCAGGGACAAATGGGGTTGCAGAATTTGCAGCTTCCCATCTTGGGAAAGCTACATCAAAAAGAGTTCTGGACTGGGCTCCTTCTCTGGTGCTAGACAAGTCGCTTGTTGCGATTATACTCTGAATTGCAGAGGTTTCTCCAAAAGCCCCCTCTGAATCCCCTTGATTGATCTTTTCTGAGGATGGTCCAGAATGGCAGCTGCTTTCTGAACTTTCACTTTCACTGAGGTCGAAACCCTCAAAATCCTCATCCCCATCTGACACTACACTCTCCTCACTGTCAGAACATAACAGAGCAAATGCCTCCTCTGCTGTGTATAGCTGACGTGCCATTGTTATATTGTAACTTTTTTATACAGCGATCTGTACAGAAGTAGATATAGTATAATATGACTGATAAATGAATGACTGAATGGATTGCTGAATGAACGGATCAATTAACTGCTGAATGGATTGCTGAATGAACGAATCAATTAACTGCTGAATGAATTACTGAATGAACGGATAAATTAACTGCTGAATGGATTTCTGAATGAACGGATCAATTAACTGCTGAATGGATTTCTGAATGAATGGATAAATTAACTGCTGAATGGATTTCTGAATGAATGGATCAATTAACTGCTGAATGAACGGATCAATTAACTGCTGAATGAATTGCTAAATGAACGGATAAATTAACTGCTGAACGGATTGCTAAATGAACGGATCAATTAACTGCTGAATGATTTGCTGAATGAAAGGATCAATTAACTGCTAAATTAATTAACTGGATCTGGACTGATAATTGAACTGAAGAACTGATCAATGAACTGGATCTGGACTTGAACTGTAGAAACTGATCGTTTATATGATATGTATATATATGGTATATGTGTCTCTCTCTCTCCTGCTGTCACTCTCTCCTCCGATCTCTGACACTGACAGGAGATGGAGGGAGAGAGGGTGTTTTATAGTCCCCAAGAGCGGGAAGTTTGTTGCTGTAACAAACTTTCCTGTGATCGCTATGATAGCTTATCATAGCAATCAGATGTCTGGGACCTGAACTAATCAGGTACCGGACATTCCCCCGGCGCTGAGGCTGGTATGTAACAGCCTGTTAGGGGGTTAAGAGGAGTGCCGAGAACCGGAAACAAGCAGTGGTTAATCTACATCGCCGCTGCACTGCCGTGCACACGGCGATGTAGATTAAAACAGCTGTGCTTCCGGACATTGGCCACGGACATTGAGCGGAGGCTGTTAGCAACAGCTTGCCTTGGGGGTTTCGGACAGTCTGCCGGTCCCGATCGCCCTGCAAAACATGGACATTAATCTACGTCGCTGCTGCACAAAGCCCAGCAAGCAGCGACGTAGATTAACCATGGGCGGTCGGGAAGGGGTTAAGATAATATATAGAGACAAAAATAAAAACTACGGTATTTGAATGTTACAATATTGCCTATTTTTTTCCATTGTCTTAAACTTTTATACGTGATTTAAAAGAAGAAACAGGAAGGAATGAATAACTGTTGCTTCCTGAAAACTTTTGCTGATGCAGCTGTATGGTGACATCAGTGCTATTAATATATTTTATGTGATTATGCTTGCCATTGTCTTTGCATTATATCACAGTCTTTAAATTTAGTGTTGCTAGTGGCTTGACACTTCATATAGAAGACCATTTATTTCTTACTTTCTCAAAAGCATTAACTTTCTCATCGGCTGACAGTCTGACAAATGGGACAAAGTCGCTGCTATTCATTTCACCATCCTTGAGATATTCTTCTGTGTGTTTTTCTTTTAATGGGAGGATTCAAAAGCAGTATTTTATCATCGCTCCCTGACACAGGGACAAAAAAAAATGACAGCTACAATTGCTATTTAAATGCAACCAGATACAAAGTGGACTTACAAAATAAAGCTACTTCAGTCATCTTTAGGAGTGCGACCTTGGAAGGTTGATATGGGACTTTTTAGTCTTCTGCAAAGTGAATACATGATTTTTTGCATTGTTGCAGTTTAAGTTTTCACTGAAGAAACATAAATTTCCTTGAAAATGAAAAGCAACTTGGTCAAATATTTCATTAAAGGGAGTCTGTCACCTGTTTTTCACCAATATAACAAAGAGCACTGCCCCATAGAAGATTGCTTACACATCCGTAACATACCTATGTGGTCTTTGTGTGTTTATTCCATGTCCAGGAAAAGCACTTTTATTCTGCTGGAAAACAGCTCCCAAGTGCCCAAAGCAAACCAGATTGAAGAGGGGAGGGCTGATTTAGTTGCTCATATCTTAGGATTGGTAGCAACTAGAAACATGAACCTGACCTTGTTTGAAAACTGACATTCCAACCTTTCAAACGATACCAGAATCTTAGCATTATATCCACTATATCAGAAGATATAGCCATTAGAATTTGAGTAAGGAGTGAAAGCTGTTTTACTTTCACTTTGAGCTGGGGACTTGGGAGCTGCTTTCCTGCAGAATAAAAGTGCTTTTCCTAGACATGGTATAAAGACACAAAGTGTACACATGTATGCTTTGGATGTGTGTGCAATCTTCTGTGGGGGCAGTGCTCTTAGTTATATTGGTGAAAATTAGGTAACAGACTCCCTTTAAGTAATCTACAATCCATTAAAGGGGTATTCCCATCTCACAAATGTAGTTTGTATAGTTAGATATAGCCATACAAATATTTTTACTAATAGAATTTATTTAGATAAAATGTACCATTTAGAAGATTTTACTATTTGTATAGGCATTGCCCCTAGTTACAGCCACCTCGGCCATGAAGTAGTGGTGGCCGTCTTGCTCTTGTTCAAACCCGCTCTGAGGTAACTGCTGTATTGTGAACGCACATTGCATGAGCATGAGCAGACACATCTTAGGGTACTGTCACGCGCAGGTGTGGGGGGGGAACCAAACCAAGCACAGGAAAGAAAGGAGATTGACACCCCCTACAGGAAACCCTGGCTCAATTCCTGTCTATATACTAGTATGAACAGGCCTTAAACGTAGGCAAGTTCATACACAGGAACCTAAACACCGAACTGACCCTATCGGACCCTGGAAACTAATGACATGAATGAGTCTACCTGTTTCTCTAAAAGGAAGGATGAACAGGAGTCTCCCTAAGGCCTAAAAACAAAACAACAGGAAGGAAAAGGAAACTTATCTTTCAATGAAGAAATGGAGGCTCTAGGATCTCAGCTGAAAACCAAACTGCTGCTCACCACCACAACAACTGAAGCTATAAACCGCAAGAAATAGTGGGAGAAGAAGCAATAAATAGGGGAGGGACAATTAGCACACCAGTAAAACCTGAGGGAAAAGGGTGTGGTAAAAACCAACAACACAAAGGGAAAACATGTCAGATTATACCACGTGTTGCCAATCTGACAGACCTCCTGTTATCTGTCATAGGAATGTCTGTGACAGGTACTTTCACATCTGTGTTTTGGATGCTACCAGTCCAAAACGCAGACTTTATAAATGGATCCTGCTCCATAGAGATAAATTGATCTTGGAACAGGATCTGTTTCTCTGCGTTTTGGAAGCGCAAACAAAAATGCCACAACCCTAAGATGTGTCTCCGCATGCTCATGCAAAGTGCGTTCACAATACAGCAGTTAACTCAGAGCGGGTTTGAACAATAGCAAGCTGACCACCACTACTACATGGCCACGGTGGCCGTAACTAGGGACAACAGCCTGACTGATGTGTGTGGGACAATGGATATACAAATAGGCAAATCTTCTAAACGGTACATTTTATATGAATACATTCTATTAGTAATAATATTGATATGGCTATATCTTACAATACAAACTACACTTGTGAGATGGGAATACGCCTTTAAATCCATTAAAAGGGTTTTCAAGTCTTTACAACTGATACTCAGGATAGATCATCAGTAACTGATCAGTGGGGCCCGACCCTCACTGATTTATTTTAATTTATTTTACACACTTATTTAGCTCTAATATATTCTGTAGCCCTTTACAGACATTAGCATCAAGCTATCTCCAATGGGGTTCACAATCAAAGCTGTTTCAGAAGGCACCAGCGCTACTTTGTGTGCCACAGCCTTCTCGTAGCTTACCAAGCACAGCACCGGATAAGTCATCAGTTATAAAATCTCAGAAAAACCCCTTTAATCTTAATTAAGATACTATTGCTACAATGAGTACTACCCCCACAACTACTACAACTAATATACTTATTTCAACTTGCATAGATGGCTTCATGAAACCTTTTGTGCAAGTCGAAACATTGCTATGAGGTTCGTCAATAAATAGACCTTTGAGATACTGATACAAGACGAGTGCCTCAGTTCTTCTACATGCTTGATAGATAGCAGCCTTTCAACTGAGGCTCAACACTGTGTGCACCAACTTGAACCTTCACACAAAAGACAAGATCCACAGGAGTGGACAATAGGTGATGCTGATGACCATATAAGGAAAGTTTCCTGGTCCAGCTGTGACATTCGGACACAGGGGAAAGTGACCCCTGCAACCAGTGATTGGCTGCAGTGGTCATATGCCCGTGTGTTGGAACATTTTTTCTGGATCAGAAAGCGGAGCATGGCAGAGAACTGAACACGTTCAGTATAAGTGCAGGGACAAAAAGTATCAGCAAACTGCTTTATGCACAAACATTGAAAACGTGAATAAGTGTTAACTGGGATCTGTGAGGCGAGTATTGATTTTTTAATGCTTGAGTACCACCCTCAGTCATAATGAGCAAATCAAATTAATTCAAAACTCAGCCTCCTTGACTCTTCCTTCCCACTTGATTAACATGGTCAGACATCTCACCTGGCCCTGTCTGTCTTGTGCCTGTGTCATTTCTCCGAGCAGCGACACAAACATAGAGGATCTACTGCTGCCACCACGAGCAGTACAAATGCCAACTGTATATGTGCTGCTCATGTCTGGGTACATTTTTGAAATTGGTAAGAAGGTTGAATTCTTATTCTTGAATGTTTACTTCTTCATTAATAACATTATGGAGGTCATTTATTAAGCTGAAATACACCTATATTAGGCATATTTCAGGTGAAGATTGCGACACAGCTGTTAGTTGTGCCGCAATCTGTGACTTTTCCCCATTCATGCAGGTCTAAAAAAGGGGTAAGCCATGGGTGGGGAAGGCAGGCCCGTCTCATTTATCATTTTCTAGGCCTGTTTCAGGCATAGAAAAAGGTCTAAATGTAAGAGGGCTAGGAAGCTGTCTTACATTTAGAAGCGGCAGTGGATCCACCAAAGTTTTGAAGAGGCCAGTACCTCCGGTGGATCCACAGCCAGGTTTAGGGGTTTATTAAGACCGGCGTCTAAAACTCTGGTCTTAATGAATGACCCCCTATGTGTCTTCAGCTCTGATAGTAGCACCAATCAAAAATGGGCAGAAACCAGGTCCTATTGGGCTCAGGAAGCAATTGACAATCTGGGTAAATATTTTCTATATTTGCAAAGTTGAAGGTCGGGTAGAACTTGTCCCCATGGGCCCACACACCTGTGTCTTGATTTTTACCCTCTAGGCCAGTGATGGCTAACCTTGGCACTCCAGCTGTGGTAAAACTACAAATCCCAAGATGCCCCCCTTGCTTGACTGCTCTCAGAACTCAATAGAAATAAATGGAGCATGCTGGGAGTCGTAGTTTCACCACAGCTGGAGTGCCGAGGTTAGCCATCACTGCTCTAGGCCATTAAACCCTCCAAGAAAATAGATCTTCTACTGTATTTCAGTGTTTTTTTTTTATTCACAAGACTTGACTGTACATGACATATTGTTAAATGCTATTCAATGTAAAGAACATTTCAGGTGAAAATAAATGCTGTATTGTAAAAGAAATCCATTTCACACTCCCAGAGATTCGGGAAATGAGATGGATTCAGTGTCTAAATAGATGAAAGTGTTCAGGAACGTCATCTAGCGATGAAGCCTTCAGTGGGAGAATTGATCTAATTACTGTAACCATATAAATTCTTTAATAAATAAATACCCCCTGAAGGTAGACTACGGGCTGTAACTGTGTAATGAATCACCTTGTGCCTTCATATTATAGGGCTGTGCTGAATACACAGCCATCCGTCATAGTATAACCCCCGGCTTTTTAACATTAAAAAAACAATCTAACACATAGCCTTTAGTCATGACCGCATGTAAACATGCATGTAAAACGAACACTTGACGGTGGGGCAGATGCTCCAAGTGGTGATAATGCTTCTCAATCTGTAACATAACATTATTAAGCTGGGTATATATGGGCTTATTTATCATTTAAGGCTTTTTATTTGTCAGTTTTAAAGGGGTTGTCTCATGAAAAATATTCAAACATTTTCAAACCAGCACCTGGATCTGAATACTTTTATAATTGCATGTAATTAAAAATGTTATATGGCCACTGAGTTATTCAATAAAATTTATCTGTATAGTGCCAACTGCTGTTTTTCCTTTTTCTTATTTCTTTGACCTGATCACTGAGAAGGTCGCACATGCTCAGTTCTATCCTTTAACTGCCTCCTGAGTTGTGATAGGGAGAACATGTACACGCCTCCTGAGCTGCAGCAGAAAAGACACTCCCCTTGAGCTGTCAGCTTGATATAAATCTAGTAGAGCAATGTATGGGGAGAACTCTGGATCCATGTGAGGTACAGGGCTGGTTCTAGCTTTGTTAGAAAGATATTGTCATGTGCTATATGATGATTTTATTTTTACATTAATCATGGGATAACCCTTTTAAATCTAGCTTTGCTTTGTGTGCTTGCACCAAATTTATGAACTGGTGCACCTTAATAATATATATGTATGTGGTGTAAGTGTAATGTGGTTTACATCTTTAGGTGTAAAAGTAGACCAGGGGTTTGCCTGGTGTGAGATGCGTTATTTTGCGACAGTTGAAAAAGTTGCACACAGTGAATGTGCCATAATCCCGGTCTAACCTGGAATTTTCATCTAGAAAATTGAGCTCAATTTATGTAGAGACCGAAATGTCGGAAAAAACAGCAAAAAGTAACAATCCCCTAAGAAGTATCACAAAAAAATGCCCATTTTGATTGTTTTTTCCATTATGCCATCCACTTTTATACCTACTAAAAGCTTATAAATGAAAAAACTGAGTGTTACCAGACTGTGCAGTGACGCCCCAGTTCATAACACCCAGTTGAACATTTCTTCATCAACTTTTAGTACTGATAATAGAAGAATGACACATCATAGAGTCATAAAAAACGATGTTTCAGCATGGTCATTTTATGAAGAATGCAATAATTTACTAAAATGGACATGCCAAAACTGGTGACAGGTCCTCTTCTCTTTATAGGGAACCTGTCACATTGAACATGGTGTCACAGCTGCAGGCAGCATGTTATAGAGCAGGAGGAGCTGAGCAGATTGATATATAGTAGAGATGAGTGAGCATGCTCGTCCGAGCTTGGTGCTTGTTCGAGTATTACGGTACTCGTAAGTACTCGCTGCTCGGACGAGTATCTCGCCATGCTCGAGGAAATGGCAACTTCCGCATTGTGCATTTTTGGCGCCTATAAACTCAGCCAATCACAAGCCAGGAGACTCTGCGGTACACCCAGCATCACGTGGGGCCCTTACATGTCGATAGCAGGGGTTGGCTGGCCTGATCAGGTGACCCTGGAATATACTACTGACGGTGCTCGGCTCAGATGCTGTCTGGATGTCGTTAGGGATAGAGCTGCTGCGTTTCAAGGAGAGTGTTAGGGCCTGCATTTAGTTCTTTGTTAGGCAAGAGTGATCTCACAAGAACCCAACAGCCCTTCTAAGGGCTACAAGACATTTTTTTTGGTCTCCTGGCTGGGCTGCTGGCTGGCAATAGTAGTGCAGCTATCGCCATATATAACCCTTTTTTTTATTGTTATATATCAGTGATACAAATCCATTGCACACAGCTGTGTGGAACCATTCTGTGTGTCACAGTTCAGCTGTCCACTCAACACAATCCGTATTTTCTGTCCAGGTGACACATTCTGTACGTCACTTAATGAAAAAAGGTCTTTTGCTCTCACTGATACAGCTAGATTACAAAAATCTCTGTGCGACATTTGTCTGGGTTGCAACTAAGCAGACCAAGTCTGCCTAATCTAATAGTTTCCGTGTAATTGCTCCATACTGCACGGTACGTAATAACATACGTAATTTTGATCTAACTTATCCACCTATATATTTACTTGTTCAGATTGAACAAGTTTGTGGGTTTCAGTACAGTAGGCCCATTTATTTTATTTTTTTATATAATACACTTATATACAGAAAATGTTGAACCCCAGGGCTAAGGGTCGAGGACGAGGGCGTGGGCGTGGGCATTCAATTACTGCAGGGGGTAGAGGCCGTGGTCCTGGGCAGGGTGAGACAGTACCTGCTGATGAGGGAGCAGGGGAACACCGCAGAGCTACACTCCCTAGCTTCATGTCTAAACTTACACGTGGTAGAGGACTGATGAAACCACAACAGTGCGAACAGCTGATGTCGTGGATTGCGGACAATGCTTCAAGTAATTTGTCCACCAGTCAGTCTTCCACGCAGTCCACCCACGTTACCCAAGGGAGCACTCCTCTGGCTCCTCCACCTCAACCTCCTTCCCCCCAGTCTGCCCCCTCCCAGGAAAATTTGGAATGCGATCCGGCATACTCTCAGGAACTGTTTTCTGGACCCTTCCCAGACTCACAAACCACTTCTCAGGTTGCTGCTGACCTCGTTCCCGATGCCCAAGTTTTCCAACTGTCGCAGTCTGTGGGTGATGATGATGATGACAATGTTGACTTAGTGGAAGAAGTTTGCAAAGAGGTGTCGGACGATGAGGAGACACGGTTGTCAGACAGTGGTGAAGTTGTTGTCAGGGCAGGAAGTCCGAGGTGGGAGCAGACTGAGGAATCGGAGGATGACGAGGTGACTGACCTGTGAAGGTAGACCGGTCGAAATACTGAATTTTCCCCTCACAGTGTTATGTCATTTGGATATACATGTATTTAATGCTATACAAATATATATATATCTCAGCTTTGTAAATGCTTATGCAGCTGTATAGAAAGGCGTCTATATCCTGATATTGTGTCCAAGATGCTGCGGTGCGGTGTGTCACAAAGGAATGTGTGTATATTTATATATACTTTTTATATTATATTTTTATACTTTGTAACTTTTATAAAGCTTGCGTATAATATATGTATATATTTAACTAGTCCAAGATGGCCCCCGTACTCTTATCAAAATGACTTTTTCAAGCTAGTGACGTAGAATGGAATGCAACTTCTATCCAATCAAGAATGATATTGTTTGCTATTTGCATGCTTACGCCCCCTTTCCCTTTTTGTATCGAATAAGTACGTGTGTTAATAAAGGAAAAGCCCAGAGGCTGTAATGATTTTGCCACAGAAGCACGGCCAAAGGACTTAATACTGGAATCATAAGTCTGTGTTTTGTCCTTAATTATTGTGCGCACCCGTGTTCAAGACAATTCGGAATGACTGACTGAATTCCAGAAAGGACAGGTTTATGTCCACCTCAACAGACCCAAGTTGTCTTGATAAGCCGAGTGAAGACAGTGCCTCTGAGGTGGAGGCGAGTGCTGCACCAGAACAGGTTGGAAGAGGCAGTGATGTGGCCAGAGGGAGAAGCAGGGCCAGAGCTGGTGAATCAGCAGCAACTGTTTCACGTAGTGAAGCTCCCGTGGCGAGGCCTAGATGTTCGCAAGTCTGGAGGTTCTTTAAAGAAAGTAAGGATGACCGACGGACTGTGGTGTGCAACCTGTGCCACACCAGGGTCAGCAGGGGTGCCACCACTACTAGCCTAACCACCACCAGCATGCGCAGGCATATGAGTGCTAAACACCCCACTCAATGGAACCAAGGCCATTCACCTCCTGCGGGTCACACCACTGCTCCTTCCCCTGTGTCACTCGCTGCCTCTGCTAGTCAACCACCTGCCCAGGACCCCGGCACGAGCTCCTCCCGTCGGAAAACCACACCTTTGCCTCCACGATCCTCCACAGCGTCCACCAATGTGTCCCAGCGCAGCGTTCAGCTGTCTTTACAGCAGATGCTGGAGCGCAAGAGGAAATACAGTTCCACCCAACCACATGCCCAAGCCCTCAACGTCCACATCTCCAAATTGCTAAGCCTGGAGATGCTGCCCTCTAGGCTGGTAGAGACCGAGGCCTTTCACAATCTCATGGCGGTGGCTGCCCCTCGGTATTCGGTCCCCAGCCGCCACTATTTTTCCCGATGTGCCGTCCCAGCCCTACACCAGCAGGTGTCAGAGAACATCATCCGTGCCCTGACCAATGCAGTTAGTGATAAGGTCCACCTAACCACGGACACGTGGACAAGTGCTGCCGGGCAGGGACACTATATCTCACTGACGGCACATTGGGTTAACTTGGTGGAGGCTGGGACCAAGACTGACCCTGGGGCCGCTCATGTACTGCCCACACCGAGGATTGCGAGACCTACCTCGGTCATGGTCTCTCAGACGTACTATGCCTCCTCCTCCGACCCCTCCTCCTCCTCCACCGAATTACCATCCGTGGGCACGGCGCCTTCAGTCGGTAGCTCTAGGCGCAACAGCAGTGCCGTGGGTAAGCGCCAGCAGGCGGTGCTCAAACTGCTGAGCTTAGGTGACAAAAGGCACACCGCCCAAGAGCTGTTACAGGGCATCACTGCGCAGACCGATGTGTGGCTGGCACCGCTGAACCTCAAGCCAGGCATGGTTGTGTGTGACAACGGGCGTAACCTGGTGGCGGCTCTGCAACTCGGCAGACTGACACATGTGCCATGCTTAGCCCACGTGTTCAATCTAATAGTTCAGCGGTTCCTCAAGACATACCCCAATCTGTCTGATTTGCTCACCAAGGTGCGCCGCATCTGTGTGCATTTCCGCAAGTCGACCACAGATGCTGCCACTCTCAGGGCAGCGCAGCGCCGCCTACAACTGCCCGCTCACCGACTGTTGTGCGACGTGCCCACGAGATGGAATTCCACATTAAACATGTTATCCAGAGTTTACCAGCAGCACAGAGCGATTGTAGACTGCCAGATGTCAACTTCCACCAGAACTGGTAGTCAGGTCAGTCAGATTCCTCAAGTCTACAATGAGGAGTGGACGTGGATGTCTGATATCTGCCAGGTGTTGAGCAACTTTGAGGAGTCAACACAGATGGTCAGCGGCGATGCCGCCATTATCAGCCTCACCATCCCGCTGCTTTGCCTGTTGAAAAACTCACTGCTCAGCATCAAGTCGGATGCTTTGCGCTTGTCACAAGAGACGGTGGAGGAAGATACGTCGCTTGATAGCCAGAGCACCCTCCGGTCTGTTTCTCAGCGCGTATCGGAGGAGGGGATGAGATGAGGGAAGAGGAGGAATGTCGGCGAGACAGAAGAGGGTACCAGTGCTCAGTCCTTCTTAACTCTTGAGCGTGTATGGGCTGAAGAGGAGGAGGAGGAGGAAATGGAGAGTCAGGCCAGTGAGGAGAGGGAATTCTTGCGTGTTGGGACTCTGGCGCACATGGCAGACTTCATGTTAGGCTGCCTATCCCGTGACCCTCGTGTTAGAAGCATTTTTTCAAACACCGATTACTGGGTGTTCACTCTCCTGGACCCACGGTACAAGCAGAACCTTTCCACTCTCATCCCTGCAGAGGAAAGGAGTATGAGAGTGAATAGATATCAACAGGCCCTGGTGCACAAGCTGGAACAATTCTTCCCATCTGACGCCGCTAGCGGCAGAGGGCATGGTTCTGTGGGCCAAGTAGCGGGGGAGAGGAGGCGAGCAGGCAGCTTGTCCAGCACTGGCAGGGAAACGCTCTCCAAGGCCTTTGCCAGTTTTATGTCACCCCAGCAAGACACTGTCATTTGTCCCCAGTCTAGGCAGAGTAGGGGGGAGCTGTACAGAAAGATGGTGAGGGAGTACCTAGCTGACCATACCAACGTCCGTAGCGATCACTCTGCTCCATACAACTACTGGGTTTCAAAGCTGGACACGTGGCCTGAACTGGCGCTGTACACCTTGGAGGTGCTGGCCTGCCCTGCCGCTAGCGTGCTGTCAGAGCGGGTATTCAGTGCAGCTGGTGGCGTCATCACCGATAAGCGTACACGCCTGTCAACTGACAGCGCTGACAGGCTGACGCTTATTAAAATAAACAAAGCCTGGATTTCACCGGAATTTAAATCTCCTCCGGGGGAAAGCAGCTAAAGATTTACATTACTTATGTATCTGATTCCTCTTCTCTACTCCTCCTACTCCTCCTCCTCCTCCTCCTCCTTGTCGTCTTTGCCTAACGCTGACCAAAAAAATGCCATTTTTAGAGGTCCAACTGGCACTCTTACCACAATTTTTCAGGAGGGCCCCCTACAGGCCCTCTCTTCAAACAATTTTTCCTGAGGTCCACCTACAGGCCCTCTCTCCAAACAATTTTTCTGGAGGTCCACCTACAGCCCCTCTCTCCAAACAATTTTTCCGGAGGTCCACCTACAGGCCCTTTCTCCAAACAATTTTTCCGGAGGTCCACCTACAGGCCCTCTCTCCAAACAATTTTTCCTGATGTCCACCTACAGGCCCTCTCTCCAAACAATTTTTCCGGAGATCCACCTACAGGCCCTCTCTCCAAACAATTTTTCCGGAGGTCCATCTACAGGCCCTCTCTCCAAACAATTTTTCAGCAGTGTCAACTACAGACAGTGTAAAACAATGTTTCAGGAGCGTCAAACAGACAGTCCAAAACAAATTTTCAGGATGCGCAAGTACCGACATTTAATTTTTTTTTTTTTTGCTGAGGGTAGACTTTATGTACTCCGAAAAGAAAAATTTAAAAAACATTTAAAAAATTTTTTTTGGGAGGCTCAACAAAAGCCATTTCACTGCATTCTCAGTCGGACAAAGTCATTGGTGGTGTAACCGCCATGCTTTGTCAGGCTAAATTTTTGGGTGCTTCACCAGCTACCGCATACTAACTCAGTCACTCTGTTGTCACTGCCGCCATACAGGGCCACAAAAAATGTTTATGTGGTTCGCCTGTTCCCGCAGTGTCACTCGCTCACTCTGTTGTCACCACCATAGTGGTTTGCACTATAGCAGCCCAAGTCTGCACATTCCCCTTTTTATCTCCAAGTGATCTATACTGCACATCACGTAATAAAATAGGTTCTTTTGCTCTCAGTGATACAAATCCATTTCATAAAATCCTTTCTTTCTCTTTAACTGATCTATACTAAACGTCACTTTTACAAATACGTCTTTTTCCTCTCTTTCTCTCCAAACTATTTTTCTGGATAGGTGCCATATACGGTATTAAACTGAGAAGAATACATAGAACACATACCACACTTGATCAAGCTTATAGTTGACAACTGTACCGGTTGATGCTAAATTTTTAAGTTGGGGTCCTGCGTCGTCATTCGAACTCCATCCGGCTGTTGTCACCACCTCACACGCTAGCCAAGGGGGCACTCCTCTGGCTCTTCCAGCTCAACCTCCTTCCCCCCAGCCTGCCCCCCACCTACAGGCCCTCTCTCCAAACAATTTACCCGGGTAGGGGATGTATTAGATATTGTACAGATTTTTTTTTTGGTTCTTCTTTTAATTGCCTCCTGCGATAACGGGAATGGAACCCGGGTCAACTGCTTGGGAAGCAGCTATGCTCACCACTTTACCACCAACAGCCACAGCAACTGATAAGAACAGATACTAAACTTGATGTAAGCCAACATTTCGACAATCGATAACCCGAAACGGGTCCGCCGTCGAGCCCGGCGTTCGGCCACCCTTAACATTTCACATACTCTGACCGAGTCTGATCCTGGGGCCGCTCATGTACTGCCCACTTGGAGGATTGCGGGGCCTGCCTCGTTCACTGTTTGTCAGAATTACTATGCCACTTTCTCCAACCCCTCCTCCTCCACCTTCGAATTACCATCCGTGCTTCACCTCCTGCTATCTCAGTCTAACTCGGTCACTCTGTTGTCACCGCCATGCTGCGTCAGGCTAAATTTTTGGGTGGCTCACCTGCTACCTCATCTAACTTGGTCACTTGTTGGTGTCACCGCCATGCTGTGTCAGGCTTATGCCTGCATCGTGTGGCTAGGGATAGGAGAGCAGTGCCAGCATGGGCATGGGTGATGGACCTTCGTTGCACCTAGTTGGGTGCTTCCCTATATATTCCCACCATGCCAGCCATGGGTTGTACATTAACTAATAACAGGGAAAACAAAAAAATATTTTACAGGAGGGTCAACCACAGACCCTCCAAAACAAATTTACATGAGGGAGTGTCTCCCGGTCTGCCATCGTGTTCGGTCAGGCTGTCAGTAGGTACACCACCTCTGTCGTCCGCAGAAGCAGCCACTATGAGGAAGGCCACGGCAAGAACATCCCCTTTTCAATTGAGAGCAAATGTAGAATTGTAGGAGGATGACACTTTTCTTCCGCAGTGGATTCACCTTCCCCTTTATCATTGCCAGACAACAGTTGGTGAAAAAGTAATTGGCAATGATGAAGAAAATGTAACGTTGCAGTGGACCGTCTGTGACGCAAAACTTATATATTCCCACCATGCCAGCCATGGGTTGTACATTAACTAATAACAGGGAATACAAAAAAAAATATTTTACAGAAGGGTCAACTACAGACACTCCTAAACAATTTTTTACGAGGGTCAACTTCGGACACTCCAAAACACATTTTTGGGAGGCTCGCCTACAGACATTTGACTGCTACCTCAATCTAACTTGGTCACTTGTTGGTGTCACTACACTGTCACCATGATGTGTCAGGCTTATGCCTGCATCGTGGGGCGGAGGATAGCACAGCAGTGCCAGCATGAGCAGTGGTGTCACCTGCAGGCGGTGATGGACCTTCGTTGCACCTAGTTGGGTGCTTCCCTAACATGTGATGGGCATGTGCCTCACCTTTCTTTGTCTGGGTGAGCACAATTGCCATGAGGGTAACCACCAGGCTGTTGCCTGAGAATTTGGGGTAATTGTGGGATTAGGCAGCCTCAGAGGCATCCATGCATGCTGCCCCTGCTGTTTCCTGTCCATTTCCGTGGTGTTTCCATCATTTTCTGATGTTTCCAGCTTTTCACCCAGCCTTCCCTAGGCGGAGCCTTGGTCCCCTGCAAAAATGCTTGAGTCTCCCATTGACTTCAATGGGGTTCGTTACTCGAAACGAGCACCCGAGCATCAGGAAACGTTCGACTCGAATAACGAGCACCCGAGCATTTTAGTGCTCGCTCATCTCTAATATATAGTTTTATGGGAAAAGATTCAGAATAACTTGTAATTTATTCATGTAAACATCTGCTCCTTCTGGACTACGATATCCAGGAGGCGGTCCTATCAGTGATTGACAGCTATCTCTGTATACACAGTCATAGAGGGAAGGCTGTCAATCACTGATAGGCCTGACTTCAAAGCCCCAAATGAGCAGAAATTCAAATGAATGAAATAAAAGTTGTTCTGAATATTTTCCTATAAAACTACATATGCCTGATCAGCAACTCCTGCTTTTTAACATGCTGCCTGCAGATTGTAATTTATTTTCAAGGTAAGAGGTTCCCTTTAAAGGCAATTTTTTCATCATTGCATTTACTACTCTTGGGCTAAAAATCTTTTGTTTTTCTTTATTAAAATATTGAGCCATTTTGTCGCAAAGGATTAACTTTTGTTTCCTCAGCTATGTGGATAGTACTTTTTACTTTACTTTGTGCCCGGTCATCTAATAAACCATATCTCTAATTTACTAAAAGGTTATAAACACTTATTTAAGCCACATTTGTATCAATAAGATTGAGCTATAATGAGTGTCTATAAGGTAGTGCATCAGCTGAGCTGCCTGACAGAACAGAGTGAAAATTAAGATTCTGCTACTAGAGAAACTCAAGTCTTCACAAAGGAAGTAGTTCAAAATTTTTAATAATGACCAATTGAAGAAAATTATTTTTAGCTCAAAAGGAGTACTATACAATTAAAAAAATATCCCCCCAAATGTGTACATAGCCTTTAAGTAAAGATACAGAGATTATTATTTTAAAAGGATTATTGCTTTTAAAGATAGGGTTGCCCTTTAAGTGAATATCAGGTCATTTCGTAATATTCCTTATGAGTCAGGAACATGGCTAATACAGTTGAATAGCTGTCAATACTTATATTGTCTCCTTGAGTAAGCCGATTAGAAGTTCTGTGTGAGCTATGTCATTGCAGGGAAAATGACAGGAAGGAAAAATACCATCTAAATGTAGACATATAAAGAGTATGCTATTGAGCTGCTAAGAATTTTCAGTGCTCAATAGCTAAGGAAGGGTACTGAATCTCCTTAAAGAGACCAGTCCTGTATAAAGACTTACTGGAAGTACTCCATGGGAAAGGAATTTGCAAAGAAGCATCTCCCAAGAACTATCTCACCAGCATGACCTTTTGGAACTGGCTCCCTATGAGTCAAAATCCAAGGCTTGTCGGAAAGTTGGATTTTGAATCATAGGGAGCCACTTCCAAGAGGTGGCACTGGTGAGATGGTTCTCTTCCTTGAGAGATACTTCTTTGCATATTTGTTTCCCATGCAGCATTGCCAATAAGTCTTCATATAGGACTGGTCTCTTTCACTTGTCAAATCCCAAGGCTTATTGACTCATAGGGAGCCACTACCAAGAAATGGCTCCAGTGAAATGATTCTTTTCTCTGGGAGATAACTCTTTGTTAACTTAATGCATAATACATAGACCATACTAATATCTTTCCACAAATATATTTAAAGGTGTTGTTGGCCTAGATACTGACAACCCCAATCATCTTAACTAGTGTTAATCGAGCACCTGTGTGCTCATATGCTCGGGTGCTCTGGCCGAGCTCTAGGGGGTGCTCGAGTGCTCGGCCAAGCACCCGAGCATAATGTAAGTCAATGGGAGTAAACCAGGAACCCCCTGCTCGGAAGAGGGGAGGGTGCCTGGTTTGTAGTAGTCCCCCATAAAAATAAAAAAAATGTGGCCAGGTATCTCACCGCTCTTATAACAGCTCCACTGTCACTGCCTCCGCCCACCCTCCTCTTCACTTGTGTCCTCCGTCTGTTCCAGGCTTTTGCCGAGCCGGCGCATGCGCACTGCATGGCCCGTTGTGGGCACGGCATCGGCATAGCCACTGCGCATGTGCCAGCTGGGGGAGAGACTGGAACAGACGGAGGACGCAAGTGAAGAGGAGGGCGGGCGGAGGCAGTGACAGCGGCGGGGAGAGCGTGAAAAAAAGCAGGCGAGCCCGGACTTCACGGAGGTGAGTTCCACCTCCGGGCACTTCTAATTAGGGTGAGGGGAGGGAGGGGACTCAAGCATGGTGCTCGAGTACACCCGGTGCTCGGCAGAGCACCGAGTGTACCCGAGCACTGGCATGCTTGGCCAAACAGCGAGTTCAGCCTAGCATGCTCGCTCATCACTAGTCTTAACCTGTAACCATTTAAAAAAAAAAAAAAACATCTCTACATGTCCTGCCATTCCCAATCTGCTGTCGAAATATTCCCCTTTACCAGTTCCAGAACCGGGTGTGGTTTGGTCCCAAGACCACTGAGACCAATGACTGGCCTCAGTAGTCATATGTGCAAAAACTTTTACTAGCGAATCAGTATTCTACTGAATTTGGCTGCTCAGGCCTGTGATTGGCCATAACAGTCAGGAGATCAAACCACTCTCAGTCTGACAGGGACTGAAAGTAGCTGTGATTGGGGCAGTGGCTCAAGAGTGGTTTGACTACAGACAAGTGTTTTTTTTTTTTTTATTGGGCAAAGTTTACAACCATTGGGATTGTCTTCTCCTATGTTTGACTAATCCTTTAAATGGGTTTTCCAAAAAATTTTAACTGATGAGCTTTCCTTTGGATAGGTCATTATTCACTGATCACTGGGGATCCAATACCCAGGACCCCTGCCTCTCAGCTGTTTGAGAAGGCATTGACACTGCTGTCAACAGCCTTTTTGATGATTTCCTTAGGCCAGTAATGTCACATTCATCAGTCACAGAGTCTAGGTGCAGCTTAGCCCATTCAAGAGGATGAATTTGAACTGCTATACCAAGCACTGCTGCTATCCAGTGGATTTCACTGAGCTTTTAAAGCTGTGAGAAGGCAGCAGTACTTACGGGAGTAACTGTTCCTTCTCCAACAGCTGATCAGAAGAAGTCCCAGGTGATCACACCCATTGATCAGATACTGATAATCTATCCAGAGGATAGGTCATCCAGTTAATAAGTTTCAGAAATCCCTTTTAATTATTTTTTAATATTTTGCTATTAAAGCAAATAGTTCTGCAGAAGAAAACCTTATCTCAGCTGCCTCAGTTTGGGACATTGTTTTTTTTTATCCATGAGGCAAGGTTATTGTGTTGGAGAAATTACAGAATATTTTGTTTTTCTGCTTCAAGAAGCCAAGCTTTAGGAAAAATCCAATAATCTGCCTATAACAGATGTCTCTTCATTAGATGCCTAGTGATTGGGAATAAACACATAGTGTTATAGACTTATGAAAAGCAACACGTGAGAGGATAGTCATGTAGCAACCTACAGGAGATGAAACTTAATGAACCATGCCAACAAGACGCTAACAGGATATCCCCCAACTGCTTTGTCATTGAAATCCTGGGCAATATGAGTTCAGATAATTAGCAAATAATCATTTACATCTGCAAAGGCATATAACTAACGGGATCAGTAACTTCAAATTAGTTATAAGGCTAATTAAATTCCCAGGTAAACTCAAGGCACCAAACTAAGAAGAACATTTGGGAGGTGGCAAACTGGACAACTGCCTAGAGGACTCCCAAAGGTTTTTAATGACCCCCAAGGAGTGGACTCCCAGAAGCAACATTTTAAACAGGCATTTGAGACATAATTTAGGATACCGCCCTGCACTAATGAGCATTAATTATGCTGAAACATGTGTCTGCAGATGAGGTACTGTCTTAGTTATGATCATAAGTTGTGTCTTAAAAATTGCTTATGCACAGATTTTTTTTTGTTTTGGAAACAGCTAACTTGTATACCTTTTTCCTAGAGAAGCATTACATAGCCTATAAAACTCCATATGCCTTCTTAGGCACTCTCTGCAAAAGGAAACATCTCTTGATTTTTATACTGCAAATGCTATGCCTGAATATTATCAATGCAGAGTTCATGTAACTATACTATACAATGACTTCACAATGCCACCATATGGTTTGTTGTACCACCATTTAGTGCCAAACAGTCCTGCCATATAGCAACCAGGCTTTCCAAACCTTTGCTTTAGGCTCAACATAACCTGAGATGCTTAGTTTTAGGTGACCAGCTTTAAAAACAAACAAACAATAAAAAACATAATATCCTAATACTCTGTCACAAGGTGTCTATGTGTGGCCACCCAGTGTTTGTGATGTGGTGAGGTCTGTCATAGGAGGATCATATTACACATATACATGTAGGTGTATGAATGGGGGAACAGTGAGCAACAGCATGAGTAAGAGAGGACTCAAAGAAAGACACTAAAGAGACTGCACAGATATATAGAAGATTGATATCTCAGTACAAGTGCAAAATTTACAAACTATACAGGTCAGGACTTATTTGTAATGTCCTCCTTTATCCTGGGGATTCAATCTGAGTGACTGTGAGACAGATAGCATGGAGATTATCTTCTACTTTCGGTATGCAGTAGATGGCAGCTAGTCTCCACCCCCAATGTCTGGGAGAAACCACAAACTGGATGTTCAGCATATGCAGTAAAAAACTGCTATAAAATGCCAGATGCAAGTGATATAATGGTCAGAAATAGTGTTACTCCTCATGTACACACCATACTATTGAGTAATGCAGTTTTTGTTAAAAGGTTAGGTATGCTTCATGATTGCCTCCCTGCTTTACAAACATGAAGTGATATTGAGTGCACTGCAAACATAACAGACTCACAAGATGTATAGTGATTACAAGGAATCAGGGATTTGTAGTCAGTCTGTATCATGATTGACCTGCAAGGAGTTATGATTGCTCCTAGATGCCAATGTCCGGCGAGTATTAGCCTCTTTTTACTTTCAATAAAATTAATTATAATATAAATTCCTTATTTAACTCTGAAAAAAATTATTTCTATTTAACAATACAAACTCCTGTTTTACTGGTACAAAAAAAATGTCATTTAACAGGCTACACAAAATTGAATAATAAATAGAAAAAACCTTCAAAGTAACCTTGCCATGACAGGAAATACTCAGATAATGAATATACCTTTGAAACTAAATCTTTCTTTCCATACCGAAGCTGTTTCAGTTGGGCTTGTATACGTTTAGACTGAAAGAAAGAAATGAAAAAAAAAACATATTCATAATTATAACACTAACTTTTTGTTAATTTATTTCATAATTCTTGATATTACTTAAATCAAAAATGTCAAACTTTTATGTGACCTACAGATAAACAGTCATAAACAATTTTGTCAGATGAATGACTTTTATTTGAAATCTCAAATACTACAGTATAGCCATGCCAATAATTCTTTCAAACATTAGAAATTCATAAACATAGGATTGAATAATCAAACGAAAAAAAGGAAAATTATTCAAGGATGTCTTCATGGAAACACAGAAATATTATTACATAATTCATAACTCAATAAAGCAGTATTGACTGTTATGAAACTAAACTACCTATGTATATTGTACAATATGTACCGTATCCAAATTAATTCCATTATGGACTGCATGTATAATATTATACAGTACATACTTTTAAAGTGCTTCCAACTTAAACATGTTTTATGGTTGGTGATTGGCTCTGTGAGTCAATCACTCCTGGCACTTTAAGTAAAGAATTAAAAAAATAAAATATATATATATATTTTTTTTTTTTCAGATTACTGTCACAGTAAGAGAATGGCATGACTTCACTGTTGCAAAACTACTGCCCCCCTTTATGTTACTAGCACTGTACCAGACCACAGACCATTGTTTAAAGCAAATTTTCATGTAAAAATTCATAAAATAATAATTTGTGTTATTTTAAATTTCAATGACACTACTGTATCTATATTAAAAAAAAATAAATTAATAAAATCAAGCCTAATAAAAAGTGCCACTTCCTGGTCAGTATAGATTACTTTTTAACAGTCATCTCATTATTTTCACATGCAGAAGTACAATGACATACAGTGCCTTGCAAAAGTATTCGGCCCCCTGGAACTTTTCAACCTTTTGCCACATTTCAGGCTTCAAACAAAAAGATATAACATTTTTAAATTTTTGGTGAAGAATCAACAACAAGTGGGTCACAATTGTGAAGTGGAATGAAACTTATTGGATCATTTAAACTTTTTTTGTAATAATAAAACTGAAAAGTTGGGCGTGCAAAATTATTCGGCCCATTTACTTTCAGTTCAAAAAACTCACTCCAGAAGTTCATTGAGGATCTCTGAAAGATCCAATGTTTTCCTAAATGACTGATGAAGATACATAGAATCCACCTGTGTGTAATCAAGTCTCCGTATAAATGCACCTGCTCTGTGATAGTCTCAGGGTTCTGTTTAAAGCACAGAGAGCATCATGAAGACCAAAGAACACACGAGGCAGGTCCATGATACTGTTGTGGAAAAGTTTAAAGCCAAACATGTGGAAGAAGGTGCTCTGGTCAGATGAAACCAAAATCCAACTTTTTGGAAACAATGCAAAATGATATGTTTGGCATAAAAGCAACACAGATTATCACCCTGAACACACCATTCCCACTGTCAAACATGGTGGTGGCAGCATCATGGTTTGGGCCTGCTTTTCATCAGCAGGGACAGGGAAGATGGTTAAAATTGATGGGAAGATGGATGGAGCCATATACAGGACCATTCTGGATGAAAACCTGTTGGAGTCTGCAAAAGACCTGAGACTAGGACGGAGATTTATCTTCCAACAAGACAATGATCCCAAACATAAAGCCAAATCTACAATGAAATGGTTCAAAAATAAACGTATTCAGGTCTTAGAATGGCCAAGTCAAAGTCCAGACCTAAATCCAATTGATAATATGTGGAAAGAGCTGAAAACTTCTGTTCACAAATGCTCTCCATCCAACCTCAAAGAGCTCGGGCTGTTTTGCAAGGAAGAATGGGCAAGAATTTCAGTCTCTAGATGTGCAAAACTGATAGAGACATACTCCAAGCGACTTGCAGCTATAATCGCAGCAAAAGGTGGGGCAACAAAGTATTAATGCAAGGGGGCCGAATAATTTAGCACGCCCCACTTTTCAGTTTTATTATTACAAAAAAAGTTTAAATGATCCAATAAATTTCGTTCCACTTCACAATTGTTACCCACTTATTGTTCATTCTTCACCAAAATTTTAAAATGTTATATCTTTTTGTTTAAAGCCTGAAATGTGGCAAAAGGTTGAAAAGTTCCAGGAGGCCGAATACTTTCTCAAGGCACTGTATATCACCTCTGTATAAATAACACAGGATACACCATTCAAAATAGGTAATATTACAGCATATCTACCTCCTCCTGACCTACATATGCAAAGGTCACAGAAGATGATTAGAAAAATCTCCAGTCGTTGAGGTTCCCCCTACTCTATTGTGTCTATGGCTCATGGTGGCTGCTGAAAAGCATACTCTAAATAATGTTAACAACAGCTCAGACAACATCCAAGTCCCCATAATCATGTTCAGCAAGTAAAATAAAAATTAAAAAATTGTGGTTAAATCAATTCCACACAAATAAAAAAATTGCTCCAATAGGCGTAGAAATTGGTACACAACACTCAGATTTTTTAAATTTATGTTCAGTATCTTTTTTTTATTGTTTGTTCTTTCTCTTCCTCCTCTCCCCTTTAAGCTCTTTAACGCAACAAAAGCAATAGTAGATAATGTCAGAGTGATGCTGACGTCTATAGCTATTGGTAAAAACATAGTTGATGCTGTTAACAAATAGCATGTGTAAAACACACTGCACTATAACACTTGTTAGGCTATTTAATATTAAAACCATTTCAAGAATTGTCCCTTATCTAGGGAAGATGGTATTCAAACACACATTGTGTTATGGCTTGTTAAGAGCAAGCATAAAAAAATTATACATTAATTGGGGCAGATGCCTGCCCCTCTTTATACACACATGTTAATGTCAGAAAAAAAGTGACTTGTTTTACACAAGCATCCAAGTATTATACCTAAATGGAGACAGATGTCTGCCCATATTTATGCATAGTGGCTTGTTCTGAGCAAGCTTGAAAACATTATTCCTTTCATTTCGAAGCAGCATCGGTAAAGTGTGGAAGTAGAAAGGGTAAGGTGTTTAGGGGTAATTATGGCAGCATAGTAGCTGCAGCAGTAGTAGCACAGCATGGAACAGACAAGGCAGTATATGCATATTGGGGTAGTAGAGTAGTAGTGGAAGCTATGTAAGGGTAATGGAAGTAGCAGTAAGAAGATTGGCACTGGAGAGTAGCAGCTAGGGAGTATATAGCTATTAATATATCTACAAGTCTATCTCGTATTAATGAAATGTTCAAGTCAAGACCAAACTGAAACTAAGATTAGGGCACAAAAGAGGCATTAAGAAAATAATGGAGAGATGTGTCTATACTGAGCAAAAGTAAGGTAATATATAACAGATACAGAGAATCATGCGTATCATTTGAAATATGTGGACACCATGCTCTCAGAGAGGAAGCACCCAAAATTTATATTCGCTATCTGAGAGTGGATGTTTTGGACAGAGACTAGAGATGAGCGAATCATTCAAAAATCGCATCGCCAAATATTCACCGAATTTCTGACAAGATTCGTACTTAAACAAATGTATTCAGTCGAATCTACGTTAAAAAAATTGTTGTTTTGCGAACATTGCTTCCCAAATTACGAACGTACAGTCAGCTTTGTTAAAAGTACACAATACGTAAGCATTAGCGTACAAAACTGCGTACGAATCCTTAGCGTACTTTTGACACGCAAATGCGTAATAAGTACGAGGCTAGGCCGCGGCGTACAGTCTTTAGAGGCAGTCCATATGAGCTAGAAAAGTAAGGTGCTCACTGCTAGCTATCAATAAGTGAATAATTTACTAAAAACACCGCACAATAAGTGCATAATAGGACACATTGCAGTACTAGAAAAAGAATGCACACAATGGGCTAAAGTGCTGAACCATTAAAAACAGTGTAGCTAAAATACAGCAAAGACATAAGTATGCAAACATTTTAGTGCAATCAATTTCACATTTGCTAACATAAAAGGCTCAGATATACGTTCGAGTCTCGCCTCGTGGCTCCTTGGCATGATAAAACACTGTCTGGAACACATATTCCAAAATTCAATTGTAATCCACGTGAGGTAATATTGTAATCCAAACAGGTAATGTGTAATCCACATGGATAATATAAAATAGCAGCAAATAGAGAACCCTTTTTGCAAAGGTAGCTCCCAAATAACCTCAGAAGGGGGGAAAAGGAAAATAGGTGCGCTTAGGAGCAACTGGGACTTTCCTGCAGAATGGGGGGAGTCCTGACAGCCATGTCAATCTGGGTGAGAGTCAAACGGGGACAATACAAACTATAAAACAAACAAACACAAAAAGTGCCAACTAGCTCTCACCCGTCAGGTGCAGTCCATGGTGTTGCTCCCATATGTCCTCTTGAAGTGTCCTTGACAGCCATTAGTAATTGGGTTCCTCAGATGAGGGACCTGAAGTCCTCCTCGCTGTAACTGCTGCTGAATGACATCAGAGGACGCTCCTGATTCTTGTAGGCCATGCTCGCTGCCATAGTAGAACTCCAGTGCCCTCTTCTTCCGGAAGTCGGACTTGACCGGATCCGGGTGGTGGTCACGCTGGGGAGCGCTGCAGCCACTTGCGCTTTCTCGGATACTCCTGCCAGGACAGCAGGGGTAAGGACTTCTGGCTGCAGTGGTGGAAGCTAGGTTGCATCCAGGGAAGAAGCCCCAGCTCCCCTGGCTGCTGCTGACTTCATCTTCCTAACTTGAATAAGGGGGAAACAAGGGAATTGGCACGCTTAGGTGCAACTGGGATGTTACTTTTTATGCTGATGGGGGGAGTCCTAACAATCCTTGTCCATCTGGATGAGAGCAAACAGGGCAATAAAAAAAAGTTAACTTTAAAAAATGGCCAACTAGTTCTTACCCGTCAGAAGTAGTCCACGTTGTGGCTCCCATAAGTCCTAGCAGACTGTTGAGGGGCCCCTTAGATTAAGGATTGGAAATCCTCCTCACTGCTGCTGCTACTAAAAGACATTAGAGGTCGTTCCTGCCTCTTGAAAGCCATGCTAGCTGATGTAGTAAAGCTCCACTGATCTGTAGTAGCGGATTCTGGCAGTGACCGGGTTGTCACACTGGCAAGTGTTGTGGCACTGGCAACCCGAGCCTTGAATTTTCTGGATCCTCCAGCCAACGCGACTGGAGTAAGAACCTACAGCTTCATGGGTTCAGGTAGTGGTCTTCCCCTGGCTGCTGCAGCGGCGGCCTCCATCTTCCAGGGAAGCTGGTACTGTACTACCTTCAGCTGGAAGGAGAAGGTAGTTGTAGTTAGCTGTCCCACTTGAAGAGAGGGTGGTGGTGGCGGCAGACCCGGGATCAGGAGCTCCGGCTAAGGTTGGCGCTTTTCTACAA
The DNA here is from genome assembly GCA_900303285.1 of Rhinella marina. Taxonomy (NCBI): domain Eukaryota; kingdom Metazoa; phylum Chordata; class Amphibia; order Anura; family Bufonidae; genus Rhinella; species Rhinella marina. Next base: position 23,253 of record ONZH01019825.1, on the reverse strand, counting down.
AGCGCAGGGTGCTATCTTCCATCTCCTGGAGGCAGCGTACGTGGCCTATGGCTGCCGTATCTTCTGGCCACACTTCAGGGGATGAGATGGGTACCAGAGGTTTGGCTAATAGCATGACTCCAGTGGCAAACAGCCCCTTCAAGGACTTCATAGGGGTATACTCCACTTGGTCACCAGCATACAGGCTATGGTGGGGTTGTGGCAAATATGGGTGTTTCACCGAGCACCGGCCCACAAAGTACTCCTCTGTGGTCTCATCATCAGCGAGGAACCCACTTCCCCATTCTACGGAGAACCAGAGGACGGTGCCTTTTCTCCTTTCTAATTTAGGATCATCCAGCCTAGGATGATCCAGGACTTGTATGACCCATTCCTCGACAGCCTTTTCGTAATCCCATAATGTCAGGGCATTTGTAGTCACCACGGTTGGGACAATATCGTTTTGCCTCAAGGAGTAATCCTTCTTCTTGGGGGGCGGAGCGGGAGCCCCGGGCGCCTCCGGTGTACCAGCTGGTTTGGCGAACTCCACAGCCACAGGTGTCTTCTTCGGTATTGGCTTTGGAATCCAAGTCTCTTCTGGCTCCTCTTTAACCTCTGGGTCTGGGATATCGCTACCCCAATCCATTTCTACCCAGTTGGGGTGCAGCTGCTTCACCATCTTGCACAGCACACTTGCTCTGGGTCTCAAACTGGAGATGGAGACGGGGCTACAAGGGAGGAGTCTTCACTCTCTATACTTTCAATGGTAAGCTCCCTGAAGTCCCGGCTTACCGAGCCTGTGAGCAAATCAGAGCAAGCACTTCCCACTAGGTCAGGTGACCGCTTTCTTCCTGGGCTTTTTGCCGCACGAATAACGAACAGTAAAAGTTCACTAATTAATTGAATTCGTACGCATAAGCGTATAAAGTAACTTATACGTTGCATTAGTGTACAATTAAGCGTACGAGTACATAGCGAATGCTTAAAAAGCTTTACAAACACTTTCGAATCTAACGGAGCGAATCTCAAAAAATTTGGGTTTGCTTCGCAACAGAAAATTTCCAATATTCAATACAAATCTATGAAGCGGGGAATAGATTCGCTCATCTCTAGCAGAGACATCACATAATCATTATGAAGCACAAAGGTTATAATGACTTTGGCTACTGTGATAAGAATAGAAGAGAAATAATATGATCTTTAGGAACCTTCTTAGGCTTATATTAGGTATTTGAAGGCTTCATAGGCATTAAAACTAATTGGGGCCTTCAAAATAAAGCAAGCCTGTATTTGCATGTTATTGTCCATAAAATCTGTCTTATTCATTTAGTATAAGAGTATCCTAACTTTGGGACACTTACTGGAATATAGGTCAGGTACTGTAGAGCTCTAGATCTATTACTATTGGTGGCTAACTGGCAAGGTTACATGCCTCAATACACGTACTGTACAGTTATCGCTTATAGACCAGACCAAGAAACATAATCTAAAATCAATTATTCAAAATGTCCTCCATTCTAAAGATAATTCAGTCAAGAAGTTCATATCTATCTGTATACTATACTCAAATGTGTGGGTTATTTTATGTTTTCCAAGCTTTTTTCTATATATATATTATTTCTAAGGTTGAATCACTTTCTAAATGCTTTGTGATATATAATGTCTTCTTACAAAGAAGTATAGAATACTAGCATTGATATAAAATCTATTAAACACACTTTTTCTTGGAATGTAGGTAAATTGTCTATAGAATACAATTTACTTTCCGCCACTATAAGAGAAGTTGATTGTACGCACCTCCTCAGCACGAAGACCACAAAGCTTGCTTCCTGACATCAGCTTGTTTTTCAAACTTTTGTTCTAGAAATAATAAAAAAAAATACTTAGATGGTAATCAAATAACATGACGTGTTTATTGTTAAACATCCACAAAACTAAATCCATTTTTTTCAATATTCTGCATCAAGGAGAAAAAAAAAGTTGAACAGATTCAACTTTACTTAAATAAAAGTCAGTTGCTACAATTAGATGTCATTATAACTTTAACCTTACAGAACATACCTCTTGATAAACTGCTCCTCAGGGGTGGAGTTTGTATGGTGGACTGTGCATAAATCTTTTGATAAATGCAAGCCTAATTTGCATTGTATTGACTTATCTTTAAGATGTATCACTCCAAGCATAATGTGTAACAGCAGCTAAGAATTGTGCCCTTCTTTCTATAATTTATTTATAAACTTGCCTAATGAAGAAGGCTTTGTGCTCCAAAAGCTTCAAAATATAGGCCCTGATTTATCAAGACTGGTGTGCGTTAAGCTGGTATTAATATACCCTTCTCCACTCAAGGAGGCATTTAATTTATGACTAGAGGAAGGCTCTTTGTAGCTAGTGTAGATTTTAGCCATTATTGGCACCTGAGCTGAATGATAATAAATGGGCCAGGCCGATGGCCACCTCCAAACAATGCCCTCATTATGCTCCCTTTTTGGAAACTTTTTAGGATACAGTAAAAATGTCAGTTCCAACTAGAGTTAATTGCTGCGATATTTAAAGACTCGCTAAACAGGGTTTTGCAACTTTTTTAGATACAAAACAGGTGTAGGGAGATGGTAAGTCTCCCCCATAGTTTTTTTGGTGAGCCAATAAAGGATTCCTCTTATAATTATTTTGTCCTTTATGACACAAAGGTATTTAACATGACATAAATGGTATTGGCTAACAAGATGCCACAATATTTTTTGCTATACATAGCTGCTAGTAAAATAAGCCAAAACAATCAATGCCAAGCAGCAGTTATAACAGTAATTACAAATTACAGATGCATAAGAAGGGAGACATACATATCCAACTATGGTATTACATTGCTTTTGATTTTGATATAGGATTCAGTTTTCTAAAGGATGAAGTAAAGCTAGATAGGGTTCATATGCAAGCAGAATTAATAAATGGAAATGTAATAAAATATAAATTTATTAAAAAGAAAAAACTAAAGTTGTACATGGACATAAATATTCAGACCAATTTTTCATGACACACCCTCTTGACACACCCCTGTTAAAGGTCTCTTAGCCGACAAGGCATTTCAGAGCAAAAACCAAGTCATGAGGTGGAAAGATTTGCACGTAGAGCTCAGAGGCAAGATTGTGTGGAGGCATACAAACCTTTTGCAGCATTGAAGGTTTCCAAGAGTACAGTGGCTTTCATAATAATTAAATGAAAGAAATTTGGAACAAACAGGACTCTTCCTAGTGCTGACCACCATACCAAGCTAAGTAATCAGGAGAATATACTTGGTAGGTGGGGTGACCAAGACACAAATGGTCACTTTGGCTGAGCTCCAAATATCCTGTGTGCAGATAGGGGAAGCTTCTAGAAGGTCAATCATCACTGTAGCACTCCACTATATGGGGCTTTATCGCAGAGCAGCTAGAAAGAAGTCTATTCTCAGTAAAGAACACAACCTGTTTTTGAACACAACCTGAGTTTGAAAAGAAGCACTTAAAGGACTCTAAAACCATGAGAAATAAGATTCTGTGGTTTGATAAAAGATAAATTGAACATTTTAGCCTCAAATTCTAAGCATCATGTATGGAGAAAACCAGACAATACTCTTCTCCTGCCCAATAACTTCCCTAGAGTGAAGCATGGTGGTGGCAGGGGACAGATATGATCCAGAAAGCTCTGAACTTTAGATTGGGATGAATGTTTACCTTCCAACAAGACAATGACCCTAAGTACAAAGCCAAGACAACCCAGGAGTATCTTAGGGACAGCTCTGTGAATGTCCTTGAGTGGACAGTCTAGAGCCCTGACTTGAACCCAATTGAATATTTCTGGAGAGACCTGAAAATGGCTGTCCACCAACAGTCCCCATCCAAACTGACATAGCTTCAGAGGATCAGCGGAGAAGAATGGCAGAAAATCCCCAAATCCAGGTATGCAAACCTTGTGGCATCATATCCAAAAAGAGATGCTTCAGCTAAGTCCTGAAAAAGGAGTCTGAATACTTATGTCAATACAAGATTTTAGTTTTTCCTGTTCAATAAATTAGCAAAGATTTTAAATATTCTGTTTTCAGTTTGTCATTATGGGTTATTGAGTGCAGAATGATGGGATTATTTATTTTATTTTAGTAAAAGGCCAAAACATAACAAATTGTGAAAAAAGTGAAAAGGCCTGATAACTATTGAATGCATTGTATATTAATGGCCCTTCATTTGGATAATTTATTAAAGTTAGTATAATAACATGTACTGATGTGTTGTATTTCTTATTTAGTGGCTTTATTCTGTACACTGTGTGCCATTACAGCAGAAATAGTTCAGTACATTTACCCATGGTCCTTAACCATCTTTGTACTCTACATTGTAACAGGAAATCAACTCTGCTGCAATGATAAACAAGTTCTCACTACCACAACATATTTAAACATATATTTATTTATTTTCCATTATACCTGTAATAGAAAGTAATAAAGAACATTCAATATTGAAGATAAACTTATTGAAATGTAAAGAGCGTATTATCCTTAGAGAATAGAAAAGCGTTCTCACAATGGTAACTGAAAGTCCAATGTCATGAGTCATGAATGCAATTAGTACATCTGAATAGTCGATGACTACCTAGAAACATTTAGCAAATGTGTCAGAACAGAAATGCATAGCCTTCAAAATGAAATGGTGAGTACATTTTCCTAAGAAGTATGGCCATTTAACATATTTTGGGGTCATTCATTCTTTCATTTTGTACAATTTCAAAATGCTGTTTATAGTTTTTCAAAATGATGCATCTTTCTCTGACATCACTTCCTGCTCTGCAGTTATTGGTTGAAGCTCTGTCAGATCATTTTCCTTGTTCATTTACCCTACGAAGTAAGCATCTAGAATGGAGCAAAGATTACAGTTATAGCAGTATTATGTGCAGGTACAACTAGAAGTCGGTTGTAGTACAAGTTGCTACAGATTATGAAACTTTACCTGGAGTTTCACTTTAAAGAGGAATTATAAAGGTTCTGCCATGATTGATATAAAAAATGTAAATCAGACAACATGACAATACCTTTCTAACAAAGCTAGAACCAGCCCTGTACTGCACATGGGTCCAGAGATCTCCACATTCACTGCTCCAATTGTTCTGCTAGATTATCTTCAGCCTTGCAACTCAGGGGGAGTGTACTTTCTGCTGCAGTTCTCTCTCTGTAACTGTCAAATCTTCTAACAGAACATATGGCTGGGGGCAGTTGAATATTTAAACTAAGAATGTTCAACCAGCTCAGTGAGATGAACAAGAAATAAGGAAAAGAATAAACAGCAGGTGGCGCTATACAGATACATTTTATTAAATCTCTCACTGTCTATAATACATGTTTAATTACTGTGTATGCGATTACAAAACTATTCAGATCCAGGTGCTGGTTTGAAAAATGTAGAATATGCTTTGTTATCCTTTAACATGTCTGTTTTAACAACTACTTGCATCCCCCTTGTGATAACAAACCTGTAGCAACACACACACACACACACACAGATAACATACAGAGTAAGGTAAGTAATAGTCACACAAGGCCATCAACAAATGAGCCAGCTCCTATCGACCAGGGCTCAACATGCCACTTGGCCGACGTCCATATGATACAAAGAAAGGTGATGGTACTGTAGCAAGACATCTTACCCTGTTGATGGCTTCAATGGAGCTCAGTTACAAGTGTTTTCTAGTCTCCTGGCCCCACCTAAAGGTCAGTACACATGTACAGTTGCTTCATACTACAGGAATGTGGCCAGGTATCAGGCATCACTAGCCATTTATATTACAAGGAATAAAGAGGAAGGACCTGTAGAATAGCCTGCTATACAGACATTTAGGATTGTAATCCCTTGTATCATACCTTATGGAAAACAAAAATTATGCTTCCAAAAGATCACAACATAAATTCTCCACCCAAAAAATACAGATATTAATAAGCCAGGCTACTTTTCAACTTGACTTATTTCGGTGGTTAAGGGGGTCAAAAACTAATTTATGCCCTAGGCTGGTTAATTTGTACATTCAGATTAAAAACTCCTGTTTCCACCTGGCATATCTGCCATATCAACAATGGGAAATGCACAAATGTACATAGAGCTAAGTACAGTTCATTGTAATTCCTTAAGGACCATAATTACATATGAGAGAGACAATACCATAATCACATTTACATTGACTGCTATAACTGTAAAGTCTGTATTAGGCAGATCAGCAAGCGATTGTCAGGAGGGAAGTGTTCCTTCCCAGCAATCGCTTGCTAGCTAGCAGAAAGAGACTGCTGCTATTACATGCAACCATTTACTCCATAGCATGGGTAGGAGCATGTTTAAAAATCAGAAATGTCGACAAATGAGGTTGTTCATCAGGGAATTGTTCATTTTGCAATCAGCCACAGTATTACATTGCAAGATGATCGTTAACAAGCATTCATGCAAACGTTCATAAGATAGTCTGACGAAATATCGGCCAGTGTAATACAGTCTTTAGTCTAGACAATGAGCTGAAAGGCCGCAGTGAGAATCTGGCTATGGATCCTGTATGGATGATTTTCCCAGTTGAAAGTCAACCGATATCTCAATTACATTTTCCTCCGTTGTTCCTTTTCACTCCTGTAGGTGTATTTGCTGCTACTGTGAAGAGCTCTGTAGTCAGCTAGTGGATCTAACAACTCTAGGTCTCCACAAAAACTAAACCTGGATATACCCAAGAGATTCTGATCTGCCAGAATCCAGCTGATCGATCAATCCCACCAAAAACATGCCAGACCTAAATGGTTGAGTCAGTATTTGGCTTACAATTCTAGACTCTGGTATTTTCATTTGAACAACCAGCCAGATCAGCTTTTGGGGAAATAACAGTCTGCCATCGACCATCACGAAAAATAGCTGATGTATAATTTTTAAACCAGTGGTCTACTGAGATCATTTTCACAGAGGAAGCTTTAGACTGGTGGTGTTGACACCATTGTACTTAAGCTTGCCATACTCATCATGCTTTTGTAGGCTGAACCCACCAAGAAAAGCAGATTCAGCTGACACACTAATGTGTGTGGGGTGCTTCTGACTCTTCCCCGACAGATAATATTGGGGAGAAAAGGATGGGGTGAACTGTGAAATTAATATTTTTGCCTAATCCTTATGTTCTCTGGGGAGATAAGCTGCTGCCAGAACTTTCTGACAGTGGCTTTTTTCTGCTCTCCCCATTGGATAAACAGACATGTTTGGCTGAGCTAAGCACATATGTGTATGGGATAGACAGGAGAGATAGCTGCCATCTGAGCAACTGTTCAGCCAACAACTATTGAATGTGTATGGCCAGCTTTAATTTTCATTCATTATGCAGAACATATTCAAGCCACTTAGCAAATGATTTAGCTAAGATATTATTGTATAGGGACTCTGAAAGATGTCCTAATAAATAACTGTACGTTAAGTCTATGTTCACACAGCATGAATTCAATGCACAGTCCAAAAGATCCAAAAAACCATGTTATATTCGCTGGTGTTCCATCTCCCATTATTCTCATACAGAGCAGATTTTTTGTTCCATGAATTAATTGGAAATCTACATTTGTAATGTGGTGCTTTTAAACTAGGAGTAAACAAGGAGTTTAACCACTTAACTGTTCTTCCGGAGTCCAGCTCTGGCAGTGTGATAAGTAGCTAACTGGAGGGGGAGGACTGCTTTAGATGGTGATGTCTCCTCAATGGTAGCAGCTAGAAACATGCAATTGGTCTTGTGTTAAAGCTGACAGTCCAGGCTTTAATACAAGCTAAACATGACAGCTAAAGTCCAAGAAACAGAGGAGAAATCACTGTTAGAAATCAAGTCGGGAATAATATCAAGTGAAACCTGTTTTTACTTTCATTTTCAGCTACATTCACAGCATCACAATTTCTATCAATGATATCTTTCTCTGTCCTGAACATATTGCTGTCATTTTGGTATTTTCTGAAAGCTTTGAATGTCTTCTTTCAAACAAGATCAGTTGCATGTTTCTAGATGCTACCATGCAGGAGGTAGCAGCATCTAAAGCATCCCTCCCCCTCCAGGTAGCTACTTTTCCCACTGCTGGAGCTCCACTCTGGCAAAACAGGGGGTTCAAGCACAGGAATGGTTGTAGAGCAGGGGGCCCAGTTATAGGCACTCACCACCAAAACCAACTATAGAAAATATTCATAAGAAACCAATTTACATCTTAGTATATTTTTTAGAGCGTAGAAGGGGAGGGAGGAAATCCAATCAAGCAAACATGCAGATTTTTTCGGGAGGTCAGATTTGAACCCAGGGCTACAAGATGACAGTTCTGACCACTGAGCCACCATGCTGTCACTTCTTGATCCAGAATTCATGTGACTTCCACTGAGAAATGGTGGTAGGTAGCAACCTATAGAGTAGCCCTATTGAAAGAGGCTATTTGTTGTGTGGATGTCAGCTCTGCACAGTACAGTTCTCAGACAAAAATGCAATGGAAAGCCTTGGAGTTCTTATAAATACCTGTTACAAATTTCCATAGGAAAATCTAACATGAACATAGCCTAAATGTCCCAATTTATGGTGTCATTTCATGGGTGTTTTGGAATATGCCATTTCTATGGTCTTTCTCTTGAGGATTTTTCAGTATAATCCATTCTCTGGTACTCCTAAACTTCAGCAATCTATGCTTTCTAGCCTTCTAAAGCACAACATTTGATTGTTCTCTGCGTATTTGACACTAGCATTGAAAAGGAAATTTTTCCTCAGTAGAGTCACATTGAGTATATGTCTTTTATACTGAACATAAGGTAAATGTTTACATGAAAACCCCATCTATGGAAAACATTAACCACAAGTTGGCATTTTAGAAAAGTTTTTGACTAGAAATGATCTCATGGACAACATTATAGAAACACATTTACCATATGCTATCCATAAAATCAGTATACACAGGGTTATAATAGCAAGTCTGTAAATGTCCCAATACTCTTTTATGCTGCTTTGCATTTTGAAGTTATCCTTGAGTAGAATGAATATTTAGGAACTTCATAGTAGTTAATGTGCTCCTCAAAATGACACTGATCTTCTATAGAACAACATTATTTTTAAATACCTGGGGAAATTTCTTCTACTCAGTTAGACTCCTCATCACAAAGTTTTTGTGTGTTACAGTCAAAATTTTAACCACTGTAGTCGTATTCCTTTCCTTTAAAGGGTTTCTGTCACCAGAAATCACCCTATTAAACCAAGTGTCATTTGCAATGAGCAAATGACACTTGATGCCAGTAATGTTAGTATTATACCTCTCAGTCCAGCCGTTTTGCCAAAAATAGCGATTTTATAATATGCAAATGACCTCCCCTAGGTGCAGTAGGCGTGAACCTGCACCTAGGAGAGGCCGTAATAACGCCTCTTACCACGCCCCCGGTCGCGCTGATTGACAGGGCCGGGCAGCCAGCTCTTTCGGCTCCCGGCCCTGTACGAGCCCGAAATCCCGCGCCTGCGCATTGCGATCAGCGCGCGTTGAGAGCCGGTGCCCGCCCGGGTCCCGGCTTCATTAATGCGCAGGCGCGGGATTTTGGGCTCGTACAGGGCCGGGAGCCAAAAGAGCTGGCTGCCCGGCCCTGTCAATCAGCGCGACCGGGGGCGTGGTAAGAGGCGTTATTACGGCCTCTCCTAGGTGCAGGTTCACGCCTACTGCACCTAGGGGAGGTCATTTGCATATTATAAAATCGCTATTTTTGGCAAAACGGCTGGACTGAGAGGTATAATACTAACATTACTGGCATCAAGTGTCATTTGCTCATTGCAAATGACACTTGGTTTAATAGGGTGATTTCTGGTGACAGAAACCCTTTAAGTTGGATAGCTTTTCTACTTTCCTTCCAATAGGTGGTACTAGAGAGCCTTTTGTCTTTCTGGACAAGAGCTTACTTACATTATCTTTTTTCTAAGCGAGCATTGAATGGACTATGCCAACTTGGTGGTCTCCACAAGGAGAAACTTTATTCCAACAGACCTATAGCTAAGGCCTTTTAACCAGACATTTAGTACCTTACTCTGCACTGATAAGGGGCTAAAACCCTCAAACAGATGTCAGCAGATGGGTGACTTTTAGAGATGAGCAAATTTCTAAAAAAAAAAAAAAAGCAGATGATGAATAAATTGTTAAAATAGAATCTGCCAAAATAAAAAGATGATGACATTTTTATAGAGTTTTGCATTGCAGAACACATCTTCATTTTGTCTCAAGCCTAGTAATAATGCCGGTTTGAATTTTATAGGAGAACTTTACTTAGTTTCTGAATCAGAATGTTTATCTACAAAAGTCATAATAAATATAAAAAAGTAAAAATGGTACTGAAAGCAGATGGTAATCTATGCATTAGCTTAGTTAGATTTGTTTTAATTGCATTTCAATAGATATTTTACAAGCATGAAAAAACAAAGGGAACATCTGCTTTTCTATTGCTAAATGGTCTTTTTAGTTTTAATCCAAGAGGTAAACTAAAATTTCTACTTAATTGGCTTCAAATTAATTTTTCATATTTGCATGAAATCTATACCAATGAAGAATAACTATGTTACAATTATAATAATATATAATCATGGAGATTTGATCAGGACAAATGAAGACTGCAAACTAGTAGATCTTCCAAGCAAGGTAACAAGTCAAAATAATCTTCATGACACCAATGATGAACAATCAATGGTGACTTGTAGCTTACAGCTACCTACCTCAAACTCAAAGTGGAACTGGACCACCAGAGGATCATCTGGAGAGCCAAGGGTCTTACACAACAGTGGCTTCAAATATTCAGCATAAGATAACCTCATTTGGGATTAATTTAGAAACCAGTCACTTACCGCTGGGGTAAAAATGATCAATTCCAAATTTCCCCCGAATTTCTTGTGTTTTTTGGGGGTGAATGACAAACACAGAGAGACCCATGTATAACACTGTACTGGAAACAAGATGCGCAATACAGTTCTCCTACCAAAAGGGCAAGAATACTAGGTGTCTCGGCATTATAAGCAAGTAAGTTCACCTTCCAAAAGGACTGGACGTCTCAAGAGAAAAATTGCACTGGTTATCTTTGTGGCCCTGAGGGTCCTCTTTCTCGTTAGGGCGACAAGTATGCAAAAGGAGTATTGTAGTCCGGTCAATGTTGCTGTGCCATTATGGGAAACATATGCAAATTTTATTATCTTACATTTGCTGACATCATATGACACTATGCTGACATGGTGTTCTTTTCTCTGTCTCTCTCTCTTTTTTTTTTTTTAGAAAGATATTTAAAGGGAACCTGTCATCTCCGAAACACCCCCTGACCTAGAGTATGCGTTGTATAGTGTAAGTGATGCTGAATCCGAATATGTAATTTTTATCTTCGTACTCACTTGCATTCTGACGCTGTGCTCTGACAAACCAGCAGTAAAATGCACTCACTGGACTCCAGTGCTCACTCACATAATGGAGAGGACTCAAAGAAGAGTCCAGTGAGTGCATTTTACTGCAAGTTTGTGGGAGCACAACGTCGTAATGGAAGCGAGTATGAAGATAAAACTTACATATTCGGATTCAGCATCACTTACACTATACAACACTTACTCTAGTTCAGGGGGTTTTTCGGTGATGACAGGTTCCCTTTAAATTAGCTTTCCTTTTAAAAAAAAAAAGAACACTATGCTTATCTGATACTAACAGCCAGGTGTTTTTATTAGTATTTTTCTTCTAGTCATGGCACCTAGTATTACCATATCAAGGATTTATGCAGCTCAGTACCAAACCTAAAATGTGGCCCTTTCCACCTTGACCAAAAATAAGCTCATGAAATGCAAACTGGTATTGTCTCTATCTTATCTTACATGTTCCTTTGTTCATTTAAGCTTTACTTTCATAGTGACCCCTAACCTCCCCTTAAAGTCTTTAAGGAGGAACTTTCACCACTCCGGACATGCCTATTTTCATAGCTACATGCATTTCCCATATAATAACAACCCTGGAGTATATATTCTTATGGCTCTATGTTATGCCATTCCTTTATTATTTCTACTAGAAATTATGAATAATTGCTAGCAGTCTGCCGTAAGGGTACAGAGGGGAGGTAACCTGTTGAGTGTGTGTACCTGCACAGTCTGAAAATGGCAGCATCAATTGGATAGAGTGAGTCTGTGCAGGTACACCCCCCAACTGGTTTCCTCCCCTCTGTACCCTTACTGCAGACTGCTGGCAATTCATTCATAATTTCTAGTTGAAATAATAAAGGAATGGCATAACATAGAGACATAAGAATAGATGTTCCAGAATTATTATTGCATGGTGAATGCATGAAGCTATTAAAACAGGAGTGGTAACAGATCCTCTTTAAGTTGAGATGAGCCCTCTTAGCTTTTAGATGCTAAGACTCATAGGAGTTGCTATGACAGGTAGTTAAATCAATGGAAGCTAAACAACATTGTCATGATCCACCTAGTCATCTACATAAAGGATTTTGTAATACACATTACAAGGAATATTATGTTTGTTTATTACATTTTTTACACAAAGACAAGATTGTGATAGCACTTTTTATGATGTAAGCTAAAAGATTCCACAGAATGTACTTCAATTCAGCATTATTAAATTCACTATCCAATCTTCTCTTCCTTGATTTTGATATCTCTCATATTGCATTCTATAAGGAATAAAAAAGTAAGATGAAAGAAAGTAGACTACATGCATTACAAGAGTCACTTCTTTTATATCCCCATCCATTTTCCCAATCTAGAAAAATGCAGTTGAAACACAAAGCATTAGGGAAGACATGGGATTAATGTTAGGTTGTACAAAAGAAACTCGAGCACTGAAACTCTATTTTGTAGAATACTTAGTATCAAATCAAGCATATAAACCACTTTTCTCAGTGTTAACTAAGACCGTCAAGTCATTATGCATTTGAATACTTGATGACTAACTAGGAAGTCCAACACTAATCTAGCTTTTGACGTACGTACATTGTGCCACGTACCATTTCACATCTCATCTTCTCATCTTCTCATCAGATAATTCTCCTTTTTAGGCAGAGGATTAATGTTCAAATTTAAGCACTAAACCTATTTAGAACTTTATTCCTCATCTTCCCAGTAGTTCAAACTAAAAAATTTTCTTCATGTATTTACTAACATCTGGTACATAAAAATATATATTCACCCAGCTCATGACATAAATATTTAACCCCTAGCACACAACAAAAAACATGAACAAACTTACATTGTCAAACATACATATATAAAATAATATAAAATATATCTCCAGGCACATAGCAAAATCATATAGCTTTTTGCACATCCTAGCTTGTGAATTTATTTATTTTATTTTATTGTCAATGGGTAATAGAAAGATAGACTTACAGTTTTTAAGTTAGTTTTAGGAAATTAATAGTGATGATCGAGCACCTCTGTGCTTGTCTGCTCGGGTGCTCTGACCAAGCACTCAGGGCTGCTCGAGTGCTCGGCCGAGCACCCGAGCATAATGAAAGTCAATGGGAGAAGACCAGGCACCCCCTGCTCGGATGAGGGGAGGGTGTCTGGTCCATATGAAAATGTGAAAAAATGGTGGAAACACCACAGAAATGTTTCGGGAAAAGCATCGGAGGGTGAATTTGTATGCATTAGCGCACAATGCGTAGCATTAACATACTAATTTGTACGCATTAGCGTACAATTAGAGACGAGCGAAATTGTGTTAAAAAATGTCCGTTATTTTGGTCGTGTTCGGCGAACATTTATCGCACAAATAACAAACATACAGTCTAAGGGTTGTTAAAAGTACACTACTCGCTACTGAACTGAATACGTACGCATGAGCGTACAAAGTGCGTATGAATCTTTAGCGTACTATTGTCCCGCGAATGCGTCCTACGCATGCACGATGCTAGGCCGCGGCGTACAGTCCTTTAGAGGAACAGCTATTTTTCAAAAATGTCAGTCAGGCGTTTAGCTGCATTTAGCTCTGGAGAGCTTAAATACCTCATCAGGATTATGGACAGAGAGGATTACGATGGCACACACCGCCATCCTAACCTGCATAAGAAGGAGGTGATAAAACAGGTGATCCGAGGCTTGTGCCATCGGTTCAACACCGTGCGGACCCCGGGCCAGATACAGTGCAAATGGTCCGATCTGAAATTTAAATGCCCAGAGCGGCTTAATGAGATCTGCGCTGAGATATGGCAGGGTGAGTAACAAAATATTTGATAAGTAAATGTCTCTTAATATTATAAAAATGAGCTTCTGTCTGTCTGTCAAATTTGGCACACAGGTACATCAGGTGTCTGAGAAGGTTTTAAAACCCGGTCTCATCTCTCTAGGACGCTCCCGAGATATTCCCAAAATATCATCTCCATTAGTCAGTATTAGCCTGGGAAATTTGGTTTTAAACACCAACTGCCATTCTCTGCACAGACACACACAGGGAGGGCAGGTTTCCATAACAACACAGCCAGGTAATTAGCAGCCAGCTGAGGAGCTCAGCTCAGCCCAGCCATTTCTATTCACTGACACTGTTAAAGGTATTCCGGTTACCATAAATATAACTTATGTTTTAGACTAATTTTAGACTAAGACAGTTCAGTAGTAATAATAGATGTTTTCTTCCACTGCTACCCATCGCGTGGCCTCATAAAGAAGCATGGTATCGACCTTTAATTCAGGCCACCCTAAAAGAAGTACCTAAAACCCCCGCCCCAGGTCTCGCTAAGCCACGCCCAGACTCCATCAGGCCACACCCCCTCCTACTCCGCAGCCAACAGGGATTGAAAAAATAAAGGTAAAAATTAACTTCTGTCAACTGCAATGACTTTCCTCTCTGCAACCACACACAGAAACATTAAATGAAATACACAAATTTTAGACTAAGACTGTTCAGTAGTAATAAAAGATGTTTTCTTCTACTGCTAGCCATTGCGTGTCCCCATAAATTACCATGGCATCGACCTATAATTCTGGCCACCCTCAAAAGAAGGACTTAAAACCTCCGCCCGAGGTCTCGCTACGTCACGCCCCTGACTCGGTCAGGCCACGACCCCTCCCACTCCACAGCCAATGGAGATTGAAAAATTGAAGGTAAAAATCAACGTCTGTCAGCTGCATTGACTTTCTCTCTGCAAATACACACAGAAACATTAAATGAAATAGATTAAATATACCCAGGCGAAGCCGGGTCTTTCTGCTAGTATTGTATATATAACAGCAGTGAGTGCCAATAATGAAAAAAGTATAGAAGGACAACGTGGGCATGCGTAGTGCACTGCAGTAATTTTCTTTCATGCTAGGCCACACCTCTAACTCGAAACAAACAAGTAAAGGTATTCTCAGATATATGCCCCTTCCCAGTAATTAGCCTTAGGCTATTTTCACATATGTTCTGCAGTATTTGTCCTGCCAATTCCAGGCTTTCTTGCCAAATAGCGGCCGGATCAGTGCCGTCTCCCATTATTGTTAATGGTGCTGGCCATTCTCCCTTTGTGTCAGGCAACTACACTAGTATGAAAGAAAGTACCCTTAGATATATGCCCCTTCATAGCTAGCGCTTCTTCCTCCTACACACAGACTCAAAGACGTGCCCATGCTTCAGCTACTGTCAGTGGGCGATATCCAAAGTATTCCTACCGCAACGTGTTAACGATATTAAGAAAGTTATTGCGACAATAACGTTATTTATTGCTATAAATACCTTTTTAGAAGAAAAAATTATGATATGGCCCCCCTTCACACCCACAATATCTTCATAGTAGTATGTGTTAGTATCAAAAAGTGTCATCATCTAGCAATTGTGTACGTTTTTATGTTGCAGACCAACGTCAACAACGGCGTCACCACCGTCGAAGCAGGACTGCCCCTGAATTACCTGCAGCCTCTAGTAAGTGTAAAACATATTTAATTTATTTTTCATTCAAGCTACGTGGGAGTGCAGCTGCAGTAAGAGCACTAGTGGTTAGGAACAGGATCCTCCAGCCCCAAACTATTCCCATGTAGCTACAACTGTTCATTCATTAGAGTTGAATGTAAGGCCATTATGTAATGATTTTTGACAGCTGCTGCACCACAGAGGAGCTCCTTTGACCCCCCTCCTCCTACAGTCCAGCGAGAGAGGACCCATCCAGCCCCTCCAACTCCACCACCCCAAGTTCCAGAGATAGAAGGTAGGTAAAATAAAAAGTGTAATGGGTGGAACTTCTGTCTTCAAAATATAAGCTAAATTTATGTTTTATCTTTTGTAGCTCCAACCGTTAGGGGAGCTGATGAATTTTCCCCAGGCCCCTGGGAAGACCAACCAATTATGGGTATCTAGTAAGTACGAACTCGATAATACTAATTATATTACTATTTCCACTTTGTTAAAAGTCTTATTAGCTAAATAATTGTTCTCAAACCCGTGTTTTGATAGTTTCTTTAAACCTTTAACCCCTTCCTGACATACTGTGAAGAAATATTGTTCATAATATTGTGAAGAAACATATATTGACTTGTACATAAAGCGCAAGTGCTTCCAAAAATTACACGGAACAGGCACTCCAATACAACAGGTATAAAGAAGGGCCTCATTTAATTGATTTTGTCCTGGGACTCATACACTCATAAAGCCTATGCACAAAGTGACAGGGCTGCCAAAAATTACACGGAACAGGCATTCCGATACAACGGGTATAAAGGAGGGCCTTATTCACATTGTGGAACAATTGTTCCTGTTGTGGGACTCATATACTCATAAAGCCTATGCACAAAGTGACAAGACTGCCAAAAATTACAAGGAACAGGCACTCCGATACACCTTTTATTACACATAAAAGAAGGGCATCAGACACACCCGTGAAAAATTAGGATTGATGGCCTGCTGGTGAGCTGACCGTTGAAAACATTATGGTTGAGGGCCTGGTGGTGAACAGACCCTTGAAAACATTATTTTTGAGGGCCTAGTGGTGAACAGACCCTTGAAAACATTCTTTTTGAGGGCCTGCTATTGAGCAGACCCTTGAAAAAACATTATGGTTGAGGGCCTGGAGGGTCAACAGACCCTTGAAAATATTATTTTTGAGGGCCTGGTGGTGAACAGACCCTTGAAAACATTATGGTTGAAGGCCTGGTGGTGAACAGACCCTTGAAAACATTATGGTTGAAGGCCTGGTGGTGAACAGGCCCTTAAAAACATTATTTTTGTTGGCCTGCTGGTGAACAGACCCTTGAAAAAACAGTATGGTGGAGGGCCTGGTGGTGAACAGATCCTTAAAAACATTATTTTTGAGGGCCTGTTATTGAACAGACCCTTGAAAAAACATTATTGTTGAGGGCCTGAAGGGTGAACAGACCCTTGAAAATATTATTTTTGAGGGCCTGCTGTTGAACAGACCCTTAAAAGCAATATTGTTGAGGGCCTGGTGGTGAACAGACCCTTGAAAACATTATGGTTGAAGGCCTGGTGGTGAACAGACCCTTGAAAACATTATTTTTGAGGGCCTGCTGGTGAACAGACCCTTGAAAAAACAGTATGGTGGAGGGCCTGGTGGTGAACAGACCCTTGAAAACATTATTTTTGAGGGCCTGCTATTGAACAGACCCTTGAAAAAACATTATGGTGGAGGGCCTGTTGGTGAACTGACCCTTAAAAAATTATTTTTGAGGGCCTGGTGGTGAACAGACCCTTGAAAACATTATTTTTGAGGGCCTGGTGGTGAACAGACCCTTGAAAACATTATTTTTGAGGGCCTACATGAGAAAACAGTGTATACAATACACCCTAAAAGTGTTCAGTTGCTTTCCTGTGGTGGGGTAGCGAAGTCAGGGGCAATCCAGGCCTTGTTCATCTTGATAAGCGTCAACCTGTCAGCATTGTCGGTTGAAAGGCGAATGCGCTTATCAGTAATTATGCCCCCAGTGGCACTAAATACCCGCTCCGACAAAACGCTGGCGGCAGGGCAGGCCAGCACCTACAAGGCGTAGAGTGCCAGTTCGTGCCTGTGTCCAGCTTTGACACCCAATAATTATAAGGCACAGAGGGATCGCTGAGGACGTTGACACAGTCAGCTAGGTACTCCTTTACCATCTTCCAAAACTTTTCCCTCCTTGTCACACTAGGCCTCTCATGAGGGTGAGGCTGCTGGCGGGGTGTCATGAAAGTGTCCCAGACCTTGGAGAGTGTCGCCTTGCCTTTGCTGGAACTGCTGTGTGTTCCCCTCGTCTACCCTCCTTGGGTGTCCAAGGAACTATGTACTCTGCCACCTGTGTTCTCAGCTGGAAATTTTTAGAGCAATTTTTCTACAAGGGCCTTCTGGTATTGCACCATTTTAGTTGTCCTCTCCGCCACAGGAATGAGAGATGAGAAGTTCTCTTTGTAGAGGGGGTCGAGAAGGGTGAACAACCAGTAATCGGTGTTGCCTAATATTCATATAACGCAAGGGTCACGGGAAAGACAGCCTAGCATGAAGTCAGCCATTATGCACCAGAGTCCCAACAGACAAGGCTTTGCTCTCCTCACCAGGAGAATGACTCTCAATCTCCTCATCCTCGTC
This sequence comes from Rhinella marina, assembly GCA_900303285.1. Taxonomy (NCBI): domain Eukaryota; kingdom Metazoa; phylum Chordata; class Amphibia; order Anura; family Bufonidae; genus Rhinella; species Rhinella marina. The sequence goes on along the minus strand of ONZH01019825.1, from coordinate 4,726 downwards.
CTCATCGGCCCATCCACGCTAAAGAGATGGTTCAAATCTGTTCTGGGCACTATCCTGTATAGCGGTGGCAACCGTCTCATGCTCCTCCTCCTCATGGTCCTCCTCCTCCAATTGGCGCTGAGAAGACGAACCGTGGGTGGTCTGGCTCTTGCCCTGTGTACGGTCTTCCCCCATTTCCACACGCAAAGCGTCCGCCTTTATTGGGAGCAGTGAGGTTTTAAGTAGACATAGAAGTGGGATGGTTACGCTGATAATTGCATTATCGCCGCTCACCATCTGTGTAGGTTTATCAAAGTTGCGCAAAACCTCACAGAGGTCAGACATCAATGCCCACTCAACGCTTCAGAAGAGTGGAAGCTGACTTGAAAGGCGCCGACCGTGTTGCAGCTGGTACTCCACTACTGCTCTCTGCTGCTCACATAGCCTGGCCAACATGTGGAAGGTGGAGTTCCAGCGCGTGCTCAGGTCGCACAGCAGTCAGTGAACTGGCAAGCAAAAGCGCTGTTGCAGCGTTGCCAGGCCGGCTGAAGCTGTAGGTGATTTCCTGAAATGGGCACACAGGTGACACACCTTCACCGGTAGCTGAGGCAAATGGGGGTAGGTTTTCAGAAAACGCTGCACCACTAAGTTGAGGACATGGACCATGCATGGTATGTGTGGGAGGATGCCCAGCTCCAAAGCTGCCACCAAGTTGCTGCCGTTATCAGACATAACTAGAGATGAGCGAGTAGTATTCGACCGAGCCGGTATTCGATCGAATACTACGCTATTCGTCATACTCGATTTCGATCGAGTATAACGGCGATGACGCACTTAACATTCGTTTCCCCTCCCACCTTCCCTGGCGCTTTTTTTACACCAATCACTATGCAGGGGGGGTATGACAGGTCCTCAGAGCACGCTGGCATAGCGAGAACGGCGTCTACATGCATTGGCTGGAAAAACCATGTGACCTCGAATCATAAAAACTCAGCTCTTCCTGCTCGTTCGCATATGCTGCATGAACGTAGTCAGGGACAGAGGCCCGAGCAGGGAGAGACAGGCTTTAGCTGTATGAAAGTCAGGCAGGACCCCAAAAGTATATAACAGAAGCTCAGAATATCGCATTTACCACCATATATACCGGCTACCAGCGGACAGGAGAGTGATTGACAGCCCTTATCAGGGCTACTATACTGCACGGTATATAGCTTATTCTAACTATATACACTCTGCACAGAATGGATGCTTTATTGAGGGATAGCTGCTGGAGTAGGGACAAAGAGAGGCATAAGTGGTGTATTAGCACCTATATACAAAACTATATTTGGCACTACTGTTGTGCGTTCTGTGTGCCAACAAAACCCTGTTATATACCTAGTGTGTATACGCACCATTTGACCTTCTGGCAGTATACGGCTGTATACGCCAAGTATTTTTCTAAAAAAAAAAAGTATATTTGGCACCACTGTTGTGCGTTCTGTGTGCCAGCAAAACCCTGTTAATATACCTGGTGCGTATAGGCATCTATTGACCTTCTGGCAGTATACGGCTGTATAGCCAAGTGTTCTCCTAAAAAATAAAGTATATTTGGCACCACTGTTGTGCGTTCTGTGTGCCAGCAAAACCCTGTTAATATACCTGTTGCGTATAGGCATCTATTGACCTTCTGGCAGTATACGGCTGTATACACCAAGTATTTTTCTAAAAAAAAAGTATATTTGGCACCACTGTTGTGCGTTCTGTGTGCCAGCAAAACCCTGTTAATATACCTGGTGCGTATAGGCATCTATTGACCTTCTGGCAGTATACGGCTGTATACGCCAAGTGTTCTCCTAAAAAAATACATATTTTGCAGAACACGTGGCAAAAAAAAGTTAAACGCCTGAAATGCGGAGGGCTAGCGCAAAGGGACGTGGACGTGGACGAGGACGGGGGCGCGGAAATGCTGGTGGGGGCACAAACCGCGTTGAAGCCAGTGGGGATACAATGCATGCTGGTGAGGGGCAGCCAGCATTCCGCTCATCCAGCATCCCTGCCTTTATGGGACAGTTAAGCGGGGGGCGGGTTACACCGCTGTTGAGGCCTGAGCAGCGTCAACAGGTGGTGCAATGGATAGCCGATAACGCTTCCACTCACTTGTCCACCACCCAGTCATCCACACAGCCTCACTCTGACCCTCCTTCCTCCCAACCTGGCCAACAGAGTCATCCCACCCTTGACCCCTCCCAGGAGCTCTTTTCGGGTCCTTTTCCAAATGTGCTGCAAGAATCCCAGGAGCTAGCAGAGGAATTTGTTTGTAGTGATGCCCAAACACTTGAGTATCCGCCATCTCCTGGTGATGTGGACCCGGAACCAGCATCTGTTATCATGAGCGATGATGATGAGATGCAGTTGCCATCAAGGGAGGCTGTTGGAATGTCCAGTGGGCAGGAAGAGGAGCAGAGTGAGGAAGTGGAAGAGGAGGTGGTGGACGACGAAATGACCGACCCCACTTGGCCAGGGGTGATGTCCAGCGGGGAAAGCAGTGAAGATGTGGTGGTCTGCGCATCACCAAAAAGGCAGCAAGAGGCAGAGGGATGTCCAGAGGCAGAGGACAGTCCAGACAGAGAAGGCAGGCCACAGCCAGCAGGGCCGAAGCTCTTCCCGGCAGCAGGCAGTCGCGCGAAGCTCCCCCATCGAGGCCTCGTACTTCTGTGGTGTGGAGATTTTTTAATGTTTGCGCGGACGACAAACTGAGCGCGGTTTGCGCACTCTGCCACTCAAAACTGAGTAGGGGCTCTGAGAAGAGCAATCTGACCACCTCAGGCATGCGGCGTCACTTGGAAGTCAAGCACTGGGCTGAGTGGGAGAGAGCAAACGCAATACAACCTGCGCCCGGTCTTGCTGCCACTGCCTCTTCCCCTTTGTTGTGTGCTGCCACTGCGGTCCAGACCTCCAGCAAGGACACCTCCACATCTGCCTCTGCCTCAGCTACTTTGGGGCCTTCTCCTTCAGCCTCCCCTTCCCCCGCATCTTCGCCTGCACCTTCATACTCCTCGTCCCATCAACTGTCCATCTCGCAGGCGTTCGACCGCAGGCGGAAGTACGTCTCGAATCACCCCAAGCCCAAGCCTTAAACTGCCACATCTCCAAACTGCTGGCCCTGGAGATGTTGCCGTTTAGGCTTGTGGAGACGCAGGCCTTCCGCGACCTGATGGCGGCTGCCGCTCCTCGCTATTCCGTCCCTAGCCGCCACTACTTTTCCCGGTGTGCCGTCCCCGCCCTGCACCAGCACGTGTCGCATAACATCAGGCGGGCCCTGAGGTACGCAGTCAGCGCAAAGGTCCACTTGACCACCGACTCGTGGACAAGCGCTTGCGGCCAGGGACGCTACATCTCTTTGACGGCACACTGGGTGAATGTTGTGGAAGCGGGGTCGCAAACAGAGACGGCCTACCTACCACCCCCGCCCAAGATTGCCAGCATGGGTTCTGATAAACCCCCCTCCTCTTCCTCCTCCTCTGCCTTAACATCGCCCTCAGCCGCTAGCTGGAAGCGTTGCAGCACTGGCGCGGGGAGACGTCAGCAGGCGGTGCTTAAGCTCATCAGCTTGGGCGACAGGAAGCACAGCGCCCCAGAGGTGAGGGACGCCATATTGCAGCAGACGGAGATGTGGCTGTCGCCGCTGCAGCTAGGACCAGACCACCTGGTGGCGGCTCTGGAGCTTGCCGAACTCAATCACGTACCATGCCTGGCCCACGTTTTTAATTTGGTAGTCCAAAAATTTTTAAAGACTTACCCCAACCTGGCAGAGCTACTGGTGAAAGTGCGGCGCTTGTGCGCTCACTTTCGGAAGTCAACTGTAGCTGCTGCTAGCTTAAAAAAACTCCAGCCTCCATTTGCCTGAACATCGGCTGTTGTGCGACCTGCCCACTCGCTGGAATTCCACCTATTACATGTTGGCCACGGTGTGTGAGCAGCAGAGAGCATTGATGGAGTACCAGATGATGAATCCACGCGTGCCTCCAACTCAGCTCCCTCAGTTTGCCAACCACGAGTGGCCATGGATGGCAGACATATGCGATGTATTGCGTATCTTTGAGGAGTCCACCAAGAAGGTCAGCAGCGAGGACGCTATAGTGAGCCTAACCATCCCGCTCCTATGCGTCCTTAAAGAAACGCTCATCGCAATAAGGGAGAACGCATTGCACACAGAGGAGACGGGGTAGGAGGAGACGCAACGGAGCTAGACAGTCAGACCACACTTTTGTCTGCTTCTCGGTGGCAGTTACAGGAGGAGGAGGACGACGTGGAGGTGGCTGTGGAAGAGGAGGAGGATGCTGGCGGCGAGGGTAGCAGTCAGGCTTTGTGCGTCCCATTGGTTCAGCGCGGATGGGGCGGAGAGGAGGCGGAAGAGGAAGAGGAGGAAATGGCAAATGATCCTTCTGGTGGGGGCAGTGACCTCATGCCTATTCAGAGTCTGGCACACATGGCTGACTTCATGCTGGGCTGCTTTTCCCGGGACACACGTGTTGTCCGGATATTGGAGAACAAACTATACTGGGTCTTCGCACTCCTGGACCCCTGGTATAAAGATAACTTCTCCTCTTTTATTCCGGTAGAGGAGAGGACGAATCGATTGCTGGAATACCAGAGGGAACTCGTGCAGAACATGATGGAGATTTTCCCACCCACCATCGCTGCGGCAGAGAGTACAGTGTCTCCCAGAGTCTGACAACATCGATCAGGCCCCACAGCCACCAGG